>OU015495.1:114253886-114853886 GCA_907164885.2 Dolomedes plantarius | reverse complement strand
TTCCCGTTCTACAGAGGGAACCGGAAAAATGGGCCTCGTTAGCTAAAGGTTAACAACAATACCGATGGGAAAGCAGCAGATAATCATTTGTTGTATCAACTTATATAATATAAATATTACTTTAAAAAGGTAAATTTATTTAAATTTAAAAAGGAAAAATTCTTTCAGACTCGGTAAATTAAAATTCACAAAGGAAATGATTTTAAGCTAGAGAGGTTTTTATACGTTTTAATGACTTTTATGTCGGTACATCAGATTATTTTATCTGAAACTTTTCTCTTCCTATTCATAAATGCTTAATGGAAGAAAAAAAATATTGTAATTCTCGGTAGTGAGGAATGAAATTTTAATACGTTGCATCAAACTATGCAAATTTCGCTGAGGTTTGAAAAGTGAAAAAAAAAGATTTAAACATATTTCTTTATTCAATTAGCAATACCTTAAGAATTTGAAATACTCTGGTTGATATGAAAAATGCATTTTCATTTTGATATGTTAAATTACAATGCTTCGAATTCAAAAGAAGTCTATTAATGCATAAAAAGTTAGAAGTTAGTTTAGTAATTAGTTCTCTTATAAGACTATTTCGGAGCATGTTACATTATTTTTATTGAAAAATAGTTAAATTTTCTTTTAGCATATTGAAAGTAGACTCTCAATTGGGTGTCCTTCTTTTGATTGTAAACACTTGGTTTTTTAAAATTAAAATATTTATCTTTTATTCGTAAACTGAAACTGTTATGATAAAATTTAATCAGCATTATTTATGACTTTCCTGTATATTTTAAATTAATGGAAATTGTCAGTGCATAGGTTTGGAATTTTTCTTCAAACATACATTTTTCTTTTCATGGAACTGCATTGCAACATTTACTATTTGTTTGTTTTACTAATTATACCATATTTTTCATTATACATTTTACCATATTCATTTATATAACTACAAAGAAATTTATATTTATTGAAATATAATTATCTTTTTTTCCTGGCTCCGGATTTCTATTTCTATAGTATGTCTTGTTTTTTGTAATGCAATGAAAGTAATATGTATCCTCTTTCAACGGGCTACATAAAGCCTATATGAGTGTATTGACTAGCAGTTCTCAGAATTAGATTTTACTTCATGAAAGAGTGATAATCATAGCATAAAATAAAATAAAAGCAAGCAGATCGGCATAAATATATTCTCCTTTCTCTGATATTTATATGAGCAACATAAAAGCGTTCCTGAAAAGCAGTTCTCTTGCAACATTGATTAAATTTGATTTCTTATTTCTCTACGAAGCATTTTGCTAATTAAAGAGAAATTAACAATACACCCATACCTCGCTTTACGGCCTAGATACGTTCAGGAAAAGTTGGCCGTAAAGTGAAAAGCCGTACAACGAATTAATTATTTTGATACAAACCCACAAAAATTTTAATTGGATGTGTTCCAATTTTTTTATAAATAATAAATTTTGAGTTCATAAAGCATTTTATTCTTTTTATTTCCTATAAAATTGGTTACATAAAAATAAAAGTAGAAAACAATGTAATAATAAACATAAATTCAAAAATAAACATATAAACAAAAAACAAAAGAAATCATATGTCCATATGTATACATATATTAAAAAACATAAAATAAAATGTTTAAAAACTGTTAATGTGATGACGTGCATTAACATGAAGAATCACTAAGCTATAATATGCTGCCATTATCACATTCCGCTGTTGTGGTTGTATAACGAAGCATTGTGGGCCGTAAATCGAATAAGCGTCATAATTAAAAAAGTCCGTTATAGCGAAATGCAGTGTAAAGAGCTGCCGTATAGCGAGGTATAGGTGTATCTGTTTGCATTACCTGTGTTAATCACCAGCTGCCTGACGCATTTATGCAGTTGATGATAAAGCAATGTAAATATGGCAAGTATCTCAAATGTGAATTACTTAAATCTTATTGTTTCTTAACAGTATCCGCTAACCATCTTTGCCTTGTCTGGAAACAACAGAATTATATTCTATCATTAAAAATTTTCTCTTACTCTGTAGATCTTAGATTTTGTAATTGAACTGCCGTTTGTGTAGAAGAGCATTTTCCAACAGAGCCCAGACGTTTAATTAAATGTAAAAAGTTAATAATAAATTCATCAGAGAGTGCATTGTCCTGAATTAAGCAGCCTTTCTTAAAAGTTCCGACTTGCTTAATTAAAAGTGAGGATACTAGGTATTTGAAATATTTCTAAGCGGAGTTGAATAAACGAAGTTTTTTACGCTTAAAAAAAGAAAAAAAAACTAATTCTGTATAAAAACAAAGCAGTAATGAATGAAGCTGAATGTAGCTCTGTTAAAGGTTCATTGTGAGATACAAGATGAAATGAGTTTTTAATAAGGATTTCTAAAACTATCAGGAGATAATTTACAAAGTCAGACAGAATAATTGGGCATCTAACTTTGTGCTTTCAGGATACTCGAATTAAGTGATATTTTAAAGATTTCTGTTAAATGAATGTGAATGCTCCAATGAACACATGCCATGTCGATTATCAACAAGTATTTTTCTACTGGGCAGTATGCTTATGTTTCCACAGAAGAAATATCAGGAATTATGTAATTTTTTCATGCATAAATGTGTAATTAGTATGTATGGATATTGTATAAATACTTAAGAATTATCCTTTACAGACAAATGTATGCCTATCGAACTTTTAATTCAATCCCTTAAAGAAATATATGTTCCATTTTCCGATAGCTCTAGATCAAAGGGATTGTATGATTTCTTTTTTTTAATTCTATATATTTTCTAGTTGCATATATTTTCTTTCAGAATGTGTGCAAAGCCTTCAGTTGACTTTATTGCATTATGAAAAAATAGCGTATAGTGTAATAGATGAAAGGTAAATTTCTGGGAATAAACTAGCAGAAATTTCAGGTATCCCCAAAATAGACAGATGAAAAAATATGTTAAAATGAATGTGGAGTAACTTTACCGAAAATTAACAAAAAAATAGAGAGCGCAAGAAATGAACAATTTGCTGTCAAATTAAACAGTAGGAAACTACACAAAAATTTTACGAGGCAAAGTTATGAATCAGTAAGATTCATTCCTAAATGAATTTTAGTGTAGGAGTTCCTTAAACCTTTCAGGGGCAACAACCTCACCATTTGCACGGTTCACATTTTTTTCGCGATATTTTTTAAATTAAAGAATCTTGAAAATATTTCCAATTAAAGGTTGCAAAATGTTTTTAACTTCTTTAATCTGATAACAGAGGGCAGTACTAACCATTTTTCTACTCATTTAACTGGAATACATTTAATTCAAGTGAAAAAGGAAAAGATTTAGGCGTTTGAACTTTGCAAACGGCGCCCTTCAAAGGGTTAAAGAGCATATCTTAGAAAGAGTCAGAAGAAATTGCTGCTAACTGCTGTTGATAATATTGCTCACTCCCTTCAACAACGTCATATCTCAAAAACCAAGATTTTTCAGGAGAGTGATTTAAAGTTTAAAAGTACATTAGAATGTATTGAAAATAAATTTTAATTCTGCTCTGTAGCAGCTAAATATTAAGCAGTGAGATATGACGATTTTGAACGGATATACTACTCTTTCAAAGCATTCTGAAAACAAGCATAACTAAAAATCGCCTATTTTTGAGACATGACGTTGTTGAAAGGAGTGAGCGATATGTGACAAAGGGTTTGTGATAATACTGAGCAGTGGAGCCCTGGAAACTTGAAATATGCTAAGGAAAAATGTTGTTTTAATAATTTATCAATAGCTGAATGAAATTTCATACTTTCAAGTCCGGGAAAGCAGTTTATACGATGAAATCAGTTTATGTAACATTTACGATTGTTTTTTTGTCGTCGTTACTTCTTATGGGCGTTTGGACGGATTTAGTTTGTACGTGTCTTTTTTTTTTAAGTTGGGAAACAACAGCCTTCTACGGCTACTATTAATTACGATGAGACTACAGGTACAATGAAGGTACAGACAGGGTTTGTCCACTGTAAAATTATTTCATGTCATTATACCACGCTACAATTCATTTTCTGGGCATTTCATTTATTTAAGCCGTACTAAACTAGAAATAACCAGTATATAGGTTTAGAAATTTTATGTCAAACACTTTATTTTCTCCGTAGAATATTACGTAGAAAGTAAACCCTCTTAGGTGCTGTTGTTTAAAATATTATATTAGAAGAATTTTATATAAGCTTTATGGCATCGAGTTTTTAAATGCTATAGGTGCAAACGTTTTAGAAATTGGACTAAAGTGAAATTATCATGAGGAATCGTAAGTCGTAGGCACATAACCTATTGATTTAAATCGATTATTTTTAAATTAACTATATTTTATTGCTATATTTATGAAACCAAAAATTTCGACCTTAGATCAAGGTGATTCGGCCGTTTCCATTTTATCTTCCCATATTCAATTAAATAAAAGCACTTAGGCCATAAAACTATAGCAATTACGTCATAAAAATATTTATTGCAGAGATAAGTACTGCAGTTATGAGAGTATTAAGACATGCAATAAAATACTGAAATTCCCAAAATATGTTTTGGGAGAGATATTTAACGTTTAACTGTAAAAGTCTGTTCCATAGATGGTTTTCTCAACAGTCTGTGTTATGCAAAAGGTCATTAGACTAGTAGACATTTCGCTAAAGCTCTTTTTTTTGCATAATTAAATTTGTGGAGGGAAATAAATATGCAAACGTAGTTCCGACTGTATATGATATATGACATTCCCAGGCAATCTTTCCTATCTCGTTGCAGTTTTACACACGAATATACGATTTAAATTATACGTTAGTTTAATTCATAGAACAGAGCTTTATAAACGGACTTTTACTCTCGAAAAATGGAGGGTTGTAAGTAATTTCAAGAAATAATTCGTACGCAGTAGAACAAATCTACGTGACATATATTCGCGCTCATGAAAGTGTGTTTTCTGGACCTTTTCCTAGACCAGGCGCCTCAGTGCGTATCAATAAATTCGGAAATGGCTGAAAATATATTTTCTCTTTACCGTTGTGATACCCGGCAGCAAAATATTTTCTGCATACATTACGTAGACCTTGACATAGCTATAAATCCAGAAAATAGAAAGCATTTTCGTTGGTAATGCGTTTCATGCAGAAATTCCATTATTCTGACTGTTATTCTCCCGGAAACGTGTTTGAAGAAGTTTGGATTACGTAACTGTAGAATTTTTAAATACATATTTATTCGATTCTTTTGCTGGAAACAACACTAAGAGTTCGAAATAAAATGCTAGGAAAAGTAGGAATAAAGCATGAGAAATGGATGGAAAAAATATGAATTACATTTGAGGCAAGCCTTCTATGCAGTTTTCTGTTTATATGTTCTATTTTTTAATCCCTACTAATAATCTTAGATGACGTTGCAGGACATATAGGCTGTCGAATCTAAAATAACAAAATTTGCCTCGATATATCTTATCTTTCCGGTATATTACTTACAAATAATGAGCCAGTCTTATGAGCCAGATATGGAGCCCAATATTATATTAAAGAAGCCAATACTACTGTCAGATGCTGTTCTCCTAGTTTTGGCCGTCATCCAAGAGATGTCTAGAATGACTGAGACTTCATCGGCTCTGATTATTAAAACAAAATGCACTGATGTCGTCTAAATTTAAATCATTGTTATGCTTGGGACGCTTCTTTTCCAGCAACTTTACAACGACTGCGAATGTTCATGACATTTTTATTAATTACCGTTTAGGATATTCTAACTGATTGCTTCTTATCTTAAAATAAATAAATTGACTCAGGAAAGGATGTTGAACATATGTTTTTGCTGACAAGTGTACAAACCAGTTCAGAATCTTGACATGCCATAAATTCGCCCCAAGATTATTTCATTCTTCTTATGCACCAATAATCTTTGGATCCCTCACCGATCAAATTCTTTGTATTTACCGAGTTTCGATATGATAACGAGAACCTTTCACATATTATGGCAATTTTTTCTATTACTACACTATCTCGGAGTTATTTTTTTCAGTAATAAATATCACACCCTTACTAAGGTAGGCTTAACAGCTACGATAAGGATATTACATGAGTTAAAATCTTGGAAAATCATTATTGTCTATAGGGGTCATAAATAGTCTATTCAACGATTAAAACATCATCATCTGGCTATTAGTTCTTAAAGTAAGTCAAGGGATCTCAACCACTCTTCCGCTAAATTAGTGTTCTTGAACCTACATGTGTTCTCAGTAGCCCACAGTATATTTATCTGCTGCCCATGACAAATGAGATCTGTTTATTCATCATTTCGCTAAAAAATAGTCGAAAGCAAACATCCAATCAATCACTAAGACGGGCGAGTGCCCTTGAGCTAAATAATTAGTGTTAAACTCCTTTGGGATGAAGACAGTTTACATGTGTTGAACTGAATATCGCTTATGCAATCACGATGGGTTTAAACTTGATTTATTTTTGCTATTTGAATATTCCACTAGTTTAATGAAATATACTTTAAAACTTTACTCTTTTCTGGATAAAATGTCATTAAAAATATCTGATTTAATGTAAGGAAAAGCAATATTCAGCTACATTACTCGAAAAAACATAGATTTAAAATTTGTCTTATATTTGCTTAGTTAGCCGTTAAAAAAATCCCATTATATTTTGCATGTTGTTAAGATAGATACTGCTAGATACAAAATATTTTCCTAGGAAAAATAATATTTTCTAGGCTTCTCCAAATGTATCGCTCCTTTGAGCAGGCATACATAGCGAAAATATATTTTTCCACTTCACCTTTGTGATATTTGACTGAAAAATGTTCTCCATAGACATCACCTGGCTCTTGACATAGCAATAAATTCAGGGAATTGAAGTCATTTTTGCTGAAGATATATTTCAGATAAAAATTCTATTCTATAATACTTTCCCTTAAAATGTCAAAAGTTTTTGGGCTATGTAATCCATGAAATTTTAAATACATGACGTTATGTCAAAACAAACTGTAGAGGTCAAGAGAAAAATGAAAAAATTGCAACTCGAGTTGAAAAAATGTTGATCTTGGAAGATCACAAACAGAATTATTGAGAACAGACATCACATGAGATTAGTAGATTTGGTAGTTTTAAGAGCTACAAAAAATTGATTTATTTCTCCATGTCTTTCTAAAAAGGTGTATTTATTTGTCACAGAAGTTTAAATGCTTCGCTGAAAAGTGATTGATCCTATAATCTTATATTTTATAATTTTAATGCTTAGATTTGTATTGATCTGAGTGATTGTCTGATTTGACCACACATTCTAGTTATTTTAAGAAGCATTCTATATTAAGACCTGTTTAAAAACTACTGTTTTTAATTATATTTCAGTATATCATTCACGTTTAAGAATGGTGCTTTATTTCAGATTTCATTCCCGACATCCCTACGCTGAAAAGGTATATTTTATTCAATGAAAGAATTTTGCAAATTTTGAAAAATTTAGCTAGCTCTGTAACGTAGCTTTAAGATATGAAAAATAAAGAAAAATTATCAAATAATTTAGAATTATAGCAAATAAAAATCATCAATATCAATCATGTCCTTTGTTGAGTTCGAACTTGCAACCTCTTTAGACAATGATGAACTGTTATTTCTAATTGTTGTAATGAGAATAAAAGAAATTGATCCAAAAATAATTAATTCTGAAAATAGATCTCCATTACTGTGAAATACGGATATTAGATTAGATTATTTTTTAGCAGTAACAGAATTTAATGTAACTTATGATATTCTCTGTTTTCTTTACTCATGAAGAAATTAGTCTTGCCTTGCATTCAATGCCGCGTACGAGGAAAAATCGTCAAAAGAAAAATAAACCACTTCAAATTAAGGTGACTGCCTTACGTCAATTTAAAAAAGATATATTTTTAAAAGATTTTTTGGTCTTTTATGGTAAAATAGCACTTAAAAATTAAAAAAGGGAATAAAAACTTACCTCTAAATAGCATACTTTTTTTATAAATTGGTCAATTTGAAGTAATTTCTAATGAAATTTAGCTAAAACGCCTATCACTCTGCACAAAATCCTAATGCTATTATTTTATTTTCCTTCTCACACATGATACGTATGACAGCTATCTTCAAAATGACCTATAATCTAAGAGGAATTTTAAAATGCAAAAATAATACACGCAATTTTATGTTCCAATATGAAAATTTTCCCCGATTCGTCATTTCTTTCCTTATAAAAAGAGCCCCAAATAAAAAACTATTTATTATAAACCAGTTATTGTGCGTCACTTCATTAACAATAGCATCTAAAGTATTTCCTGAAATTTTTATCAAATTATATACATTATTATGTGAGATATCATGAAAACTATAGAGATTTGTGCAAAAAACATAATTCTGAGAAAAACTCATTGAAAGTTGTTTGTTACTCCAATTTGATAGCTGAATTTGTTTTTTTAAACAGTTATAACTCTGCTTCTAATTGATGTAGAAAGAAAATAAAAACAGTTTTGAAAAAAGAAAAGATTGATTTACACGATTCTTTCAAAAAAAAAATGAAATTGACCAAAATAGTCAAAAAATAGCATTTTCAATGTAGGCAGTCCCCTTTTAAATTCATTATAGCCCAAGAATAATAGGTAACGAAATAAAATACCAGTAACCTAGTCATAGTATAAAAGTTTTCAAATTAGAGGGCCAAATAGTATTATTTATATAATGTTTTTTTCTATAAACTGGTAGATTTTGTAAAGAAAAACATACAACAAATTGAAAGAAAAAGACCAAAAGCGCAGAAATAACTGAACACATAAAAATCTGGTTCAGAATGAAAACGGGATACAAATGGGAGATTCGGAATATTTATTTTTAGGATACTTTAGTCTAGCTCTGGGAAAATCAAAAGAATTTCCTTATATAATCCTTCAAATTTTAAAAGCTTAGAGATTTCATAAACAGACGAATGGCGAATTCTACAACATTTGAAGAAACTGAGAGGAATTTAGTGGAAGCTCCCAATTATATTGACTTAAGGTTCTGTGAATTCTTATCCTTTTATAACTATGTGGACAGAAAATTGACTGGTAGGTAGAAAAAGAGTTTTCAGAAATAAATTTAAATGCAGGGTGCTCATAAAAAAACTTTGCCGATATAAGGACCTCTAGCGGCTGTTCCGTTCAACCAATCGAGATGAGATATTAGATGTGGTTATTCAGAGGTATGAGCACGGGATTCTGTGAACGGCAACAAAGTAGCGCTCATGGTTACGGTTATAGGTATAAAAACTCGAAATTTTCGAAGGACAACGCCCACTTTTCCCCGTCGCAAAACGCTCAGCGAATGCGAAAACTGTAAAAAGCGTTGGAATGGTATGTGCATCACGAAAAAAGGACGCGTTATGCCCGCACAAAAAAAACAGCTCGGAGAAAGGCCAACAAAAACACGATGAGGGCACCCATGTGGCAAATGTGTAATCGAAATAAAAGTTTTCTTTTGTCCGATCTGTGTTGTCATCAGTGATTGGTGTCTTGCCTCTGTCAGATGCAAAATTCCTCCGTGTGCCCCGATCGTGTTTTTGTCGGCCGTTCGCAGAGCTGTTTTTTTAAGCGTGCATAACGAGTTCGTTTTTTGTGATACACAAACCATTCGAACGCTGTTTAGGGTTTTCGCATGCGCTGAGCATTTTGCGACTGGAAAATGTGGGCGTTGCCATTCGAAAATTTCGAGTTTTTGTACCTATAATCGCAACTGAGAGCGGCACTTTGTTGCCGTTCACAAAATCCCGAGCTCATACCTCTGAATAACTATATTTGAAATCTCATCTAGATCGGTTGAACGAAACGGCTGCTAGAGGTCCATATATCGGCAAAGTTTTTTTTATGATCACCCTGTAGTTTGACAAATCTGTTGAATGAACGCATACGACAAGACCAAGGATTTTATAGTAACACATTTCAGACATATCCACTACCTTTCTGACTGAGGGAGGGTGATGATAATATAATGAAACGTTTAAGGGCCTGTTCAAATAGCAGTCCGTTAGCGTAAGCGTTAAATTTTAACCAATCATTTAGCTGATCGCTATGACACCATCCATTGACTCACGTATCATCATCCTTTTCTCCCAAAGCCAGGGGTTATTGAGCTTGAAAAATTCACCCAAAAGGATTTTGATTTAAATATAACAGTGGTGGAGTCGGATGTCTTTGGTCTGCCTGGGATAGGATGGCCTGTCACTATTGAGATCTATCCAGTGAAAGGGTGTCTAACCTTGTAGCACTACTGGGCCAACAAATCATGATTTGTTGGCTGATGATCATCAGCCAACAAAAACTTTTCAAGGGCCGCATATAGTATTTAATATTTATTTATGACTATAATGTAACATTAACAATATGTATAATAAAAGAGTAAAGGTGTACTAAAGTATAATAATAAAAAGTAATAATGTAATAAAGTACAGAAATAAAAAAGTAATGGTATAGTAATAAAAATTAATGGTTTATGATAGCAAAATATTTTCCTTTTGAACAAAAAAATGAACATGTTAATTTTAATGTGAACACTGAGCCTAGCGATTGTTTGATGTGATAAATTTATTTTACAAAAATCAGATTTTTTTCAAGTAAAATTATGTCTGTTGCGTTCTCAAGATATTCTCTAAGACATTCAAAACATTCTCTCTCAAGAAATCTCCTGTTTACATAGATAAGTCTTAAGGGCATGTACGCAGAAAAAGGCGATAGTATAAAAAAGGGTTAAAAATTGACCGTTAAGATAGATCCCGCAGCAGTCTTGTGAGCAAATAGTAAAAAACAGAGTGTTAAAAGAAATTGGTTAGAAATAGCCTGCCTATGTGCCTATATGCAGCTAAGGAAAGCGAGACAATGTGTGATGTAAAAGGAGATTAGGTATCACTTGTTATAATTCAGGTGAGTTTCGCAGGCTGGTATAAAAAGAGGGAAATTGATCCAAAGCACCTGTGAAAAAGAATGAGTCAGAAATCTTCTCTTTGTACGTAAGAAATGATGCGTGTAATAATTTCATGTCTGTTTGCAGTCCAAATGAAGGATAGTGTTTTACAGGTGCGTAATACATAAAATACTTCAAATTTTCGAATTTTGAATTTTATGTTAAAAAAATACAGCAGACTGAAACGATTCCAAAAATATGGGGTCATCGAAAAAGGTTAGACACATTTGGAAAGCTCACAATTCTAAAATAAATTGAGCAAAGGCAATAATATTCTTTTCAAACAACTTGGAAAGTGTCCAAGATTTATAAATGTAACTGGTACGCAACCGTGACGTTGAACGTTGCGCAGAAGCGATGCGAGGTGGAAGAGGTCTTCGTTCGGCTTTCCGTCAGTGTAATGGCGACCGTTCAGGAGAAAGCTCAAGCAGTGGTTGTGGTTAGTGGAGTACAAATCTGTTAAAACAGTTTAGCGAAATTACCATCGTGTTTATCGAAAACAACCACCTCTTGAGCTTTCTTCTGAACGGTCGCCATTGCACTGGCGGAAAGCCAAACGACATCTTCCACCTCGCATCGCTTCTGCGCAATGGTCAACGTCAAGGTTGCGTACCAGTTACATTTAGAAATCTTGGACACTTGCCAAGTTGTTTGAGAAGAATATTATTGCGTTTGCTCTATTTATTTTAGAATTATGAGCTTTCGAAATGTGTCCAACCTTTTTCGATGACCCTGTATATTATTTATATAGATTTGCAGTAGACAGGTACCTTAAACAGGGCTTAAAATCCGTAAACAAACAATGTCGGTTTAAAGAGACATATGAGTGGTGTAGTATCAAAAAAAGTAATTTCCATGACACCTTTCTTTTCCGGTAAAGGACCAAAGAACTATATTATATGCATTTTTGCAGATATAAATTACAAACTACTTATATAAAAAAATTCTGAGTTTAGATTTTATCAGTAGGCCCTTTTTAAAAAAATTTAATTTTTAACTAATTAACCTTTAGCTTACGGGGTCCATTTTTCCGATTTCCTCTTTAGAACGGGAAATTTCATACCCCCTTTGTAAGAACGCCCATTAAGGGGGTTATGCATACATACACACACACACACACACACACACACACACACATATATATATATATATATATATATATATATATATATATATATATATATATACACTGCTGGCCACTGTAAATGCAACACCCTGTAGGAAACATGCAAATAAAATGAAATTTACAACATGCATTGGCGGAGGTGAGATATGCAAATGATTAGAATTTCAGCACAGACGCACATCACGCGCGCCTGTGGCGCCACTTCAAAGCACTATTTAAGGCTTGGAGATTTCGACGATTTCAAGTTCGGCAATTGTGCTTTTCTTGTGGTTTTTTTTCAAAAAAACGATCAATTATGCCTCGTCGAAAACAGCGATCATCTTTTGATCAAGTATCCGAGTTCGACAGAGGAAGGATAATAGCCTACCGAGATTGTGGATTATCTTTCAGGGAAATCGGTAGTCGTGTTGGACGAAACCAAACAACTGTAATGCGGATATGTGATCGTTGGATGCAGAAGGGTACGACGGACCGGCGTGTTCGATCGCATCCACCTCAGCGCACCACTTTACGTCATGACACGCAAATTGTGCGCATGGCAGTGACGGATCGCTCAGTCACATCACGAACCATAGCACAGCACATGCAGTCTGTAACGCATCATCCAGTGTCTGCGTGTACCATTCGACGCCGTTTACAGCAGAGTGGTCTGTCCGCAAGACGTCCATTGCTTTGTCTACCCTTGACGCAGAACCACAGACGTCTCCGCCGCCAATGGTGCGATGACAGAAGGATGTGGACGGCAGAATGGAATGAAATTGTCTTTACTGACAAGTCACGCTTCTGTCTGCAACACTACCATGGTCGCATTCGTGTCTGGAGACACCGTGAAGAGAGGATGCTGAACAGCTGCGTTATGCACCGCCACACTGGTCCTGCACCGGGTATTATGGTATGGGGCGGTATTGGATATCACTCTCGCACACATCTAGTACGCATTGCCGGTACTTTAAACAGCCAGCGCTACATCTCCGAGGTTTTGGACCCAGTTGTCCTTCCTTACCTTCAGGGCTTGCCCACATCCATATTTCAACAGGATAATGCGCGACCACACGTGGCACGCATTGTCCAACGGTTCTTCGTCAATCGCTAGATTGAATTGCTTCCCTGGCAGCCTCGCTCTCCGGATCTTTCGCCGATAGAAAACATGTGGTCCATGGTTGCTCTACGATTGACCCAGATTCCATCCCCAGCTGCCACAGCAGATCAACTTTGGCAACGTGTGGAAGCTGCTTGGTCTGCTGTACCCCAAGAACTCATCCAAAGTCTCTTTGAATCAATGCCGAGGCGTGTGGCAACGGTGATCTCCAACAACGGCGGCTACTCTGGCTACTGATTTTGGCAGGAACCACACTTCACAGAAGTCTATAAATTTAATCATTTGATAATTGGTCAACATGTTATCCACAAAATAAATTTTGTTGTGATATCTCTTGTCTTTCTTGGTGTTGCAATTTGGGTGGCCAGCAGTTTATATATATATATATATATATATATATATATATATATTTGTGGCTTGGTACAAGAAGTGCCTGAGTCAGTTTTTTTCCAAGATGACTGTGTTTGCTTATTTCTGTTTAACCCTTCAGCGGGTGTGCCCGTGTATAAAGTGCAACATTTTCATAATTTTGAATGGTTTGTTTTTACATGTAAGGTTTGGGTGTTCTAAGCAGTTTCTATTTATAGATACACCATTTCTAATGCAGGTCTGATTTTCTGACCTTTGTATTCCTTTCCATTCATTTTTAATCGTGATTTCAACAGAGGATACTTCTATTTGTTGCACTCTGTGCACAGTGCGCCTGGTCATGTAAGAAAATATTCCTTATTTTATTTTTGGTTATTTCGCTAAAATAATTCTAAGCATTTACAAAGTTGCTTTTCTATGATAATAAATTTAAAAAATTCTAATCAAATAAATGTCCTTATGAAGTTTTAAATACTAAATAATTATTAATAATTTTGTTCCTTATAAACTGAAGCAGAACCAGAGGTGCCGTCAAAAAAAAAGAGGAAAGTGTAATATATATGCGGACGGCTAAATAATGTAACTACCACGATAAAGTGTGATAAATGTAATAGAATTTTCATGCAAGGCGCATTGAAAAATCCGTACTATATGTTTGCGATGTGAAGAAATTGATGAAAACTGAAGAGAATTGAACAAATTATTTGTGTTTTAAAAATAAATTTTATTTTTTTATGAAAATTTCTTCTAATTAATTTTTGGCCTTTAATTATAAATAATCTCAATATTATCATCATTTTATATCTTGTCATAAAGCGCATAATTATTATTTTCAATTTGAAAAAAAAAGTTAATTACAAAAGGAATAATCAATGTTTAAAGAGACGTTGCAATTTATGCAACGCGCGCCTGGTGGTGTTACAAAAATTGGCACGCCCGCTGAAGGGTTAAAAGAATATTATTTTCAATGTAAGAAGTACCCAAGTCTGTACAATGGTTTAGAAAGCGCTTTTAAAGCATCGGACAGACTTGAGTACTTCTGACATTGAAAATAATATTTCTTTAATGAGACATAAGCAAGCAAAGTCATCTTGGATAAAACTGACTTAGACACTTCTTGTACCACATATATATATATATATATATATATATATATATATATATATATATATATATATATATATATATATATATATACATATATATATATATATATATATATATATATATATATATATATATATATATTAATTCTTGGGATATAGGCTATTTCACACCGTAAGGGAAAGTTTAAAATATCATCAGAAAGTACCCCAACTCAATTTTGATAAAATATGGAGATTGCTAGTCTTGATCCTACCCTCCCTCATTTTTTTGTCCTGCTTTGTTTCTTGTTTAAAAAGTTTCTCCTTGTTTTTAATACTTCGTTGGTTTAACCCTGCCTTTATTTGGAAACTCTTCATACAATCAGTTTTATTTTGCATATTATGTGAAGAACTTCGGTAATTTCGGTGTTAACAACATGGTTTTATGTGATTTATTGTCCTTTTTTTGACAAGAGACTACGTAAAGTGCTACGACATCCGATGCTCTACAAATAGTCTATATCGGGGCCCGTGGCATAGTTATATGTTTTACAAGCTTTGAAAAAGATCTTTATTTCATTCAGCTACTTATTCTCTTAATTTAAAGGATTCACATGGTAGGGTGGTGAAAATTCACTCAATGTGAGAACTTTAGCAGAGATTTCTCGGATCGACCTCTGACTGTGGAGAAAAGTTACAGTAGTAATGGCTTCTACAACAGTGTTCATAAGAATGACAAGTAATTAAAAGTCTATCATCTACAGGTCAAAATGGCTACAGGTAAAGATGTTAAGAAAAAAGCAATTATAAAAGAAATATATTTTATATGCTTGTTTATTTTAACATTTAGTTATCTGTTTTTGAATAAATCCCTATTTGAAAATGAGTAATTTTAACAAAATGTCAGGCTTTATTTATTTTTTTTCCTTTCTGAAGTGTTTGTGAATTTATTATCCTGTGTGTGCAGGTGCAGATAATAGATGGTATAGTGAAATTTCACTGTTTGTTTAGTTAAGGTGCCAATATTTACTGCTGCAAAATAAATTTAATTTATCTGGGAGTGCCATTTTACACTAAAGAAATTTCTCTGTATGAAATATGTCAAGGGAGAATGAACAAGAATGTTGATATTTGTGGAAAGTATATATTATACAGTGTTGCTAAACAAAACAAAAATATCTTTTCAGGATGTATGAACAGATATAAATAAAAGTATGACATATAGTTTTACGTTTTTCTGTCTCAAATGTGATAGTAAAATATATTCTAACCGTACCACCGTGGATTAGCGTCATATAATAAATTCATACTCTTTATGATATATAACTAACTAAGAAAGATAAATTTGAGCAACTCCAGATTTTTACGTTATTCATGCGTACAAATTCAAAATTTATTCAACTCACATAAAGTTACTCTATAGGTTACGTAATGTGTAAACTTTAAAGCGCATATTTTTAAATGCACTCTAAAATGTGTAAAGTAAATGCATACTTTGCATTTTAAAGTGCTTTTTAAATGCACTTTAAAATTTGTGGCAAAGTAAACACAAAACAAAACATAAAAACTGAAAAATTTGAAGAAGGTAGTTTGAAAGATCTCAAAGCCTGGAAAGAGAATTATCAGAATTATCATTGAGATTTCATACACAATGAAAAATCCTGTCAGCAAAAATTTTTTTTGTTCTATTTTCAATTGTGATATAGTTGAAGTGAAAGTATTTTAGCAGTAACATAAATTAATTTAACTTACGTATATTATCTATATTTTTTAATCCTGAAGAGATTAGTTTTGTTTTGTATTCAATGTCACGTATAAGAAAAAATTGTCATAAGCAAATAAAACCACTTTTTTATGAAAAGGATAATATTTAGATTCATCAACCATGTATGTCTACATCAGCACATTTATTAGGTTTCCACTACACAATTATATAAATTCATTTGCGAAATAAATAGAAATCTATGTGTTAAAATAGTGTTCTTTTAGATTTCGACTAAACTTTTATTCATAGGATAATAAATAAATCTGAAACAAAATAACACTATCAATATGAAATATAACCTAAAAGCAATATCGACTATAACTCATAAATGCTTTCTTTATTGAAATATTTTTAGTTTAACTACAGTCTCTATCTTTCCTATACTAATGTTCAAACTTAATTTCTTCTTTTAATCGATTTACTTGATGTGTCAGAATTAACCTCGCTGATTTAGTAAATTCACAAGCTTAGTTTCCCTTTTAATACTACCCAAATGTTTCAGGATATTTATATATCCATATATGGAGTGACTGCTTACTCTTATGCTTAGAGTTAAGACACCCCCTGCTGTCTCATGTTTCAGAGTGATATAAGAAACTGTGAGGTGAAAATATGAATGATTATAAAATTTAATAAAGTAGAAATAGACTGGTTTGGATATCTTAAAGTTTTCTGAGGTTTACTTACACACACACACACACACACACACACACATATATATATATATATATATATATATTTACCAATAAGTTTTTGGACACCCATGCAAATGACCACGATATCTGCGGTACTGATATAAGTCACGCCCTCTTCCATTAAATATCGTGTAGGAAGCCACATTGGCAATAGTCGCATGCAAGATTCCACGAAATGCAGAGTTATCTGATTTCGAGAAAGATGTAATCGTCGGGTATCGATTCTTAAGGGACATATCTAGTGAGTTGAATTACCTAAAATCGACAGTGGCCTATGTGATTCAGAAGTGAAAGGGGAGCGTTGATTGTCGGAATGTGCCCCGAGTCACCAGACCCACAAAACTTGGAGACAGAGACCGACGGGTACTGTGCAGAGAAATTCGGATGAACCACAGCCAAACGATGACCCATATACTAAGGAGTTTTGAAGAGGCATCCAGGAGTGTTGCTTCGATGAATACCATCGGTAAGGAAGCATATCTGCTTGATTTTCATGGCCGTGCTGACGCTCATAAGCCTTTGATCACAAATTCCAACCGCGCTGTTCCGTTAATCTGGTGCAAAGAACTTTGAAAGTGGACCGTAGATCAGTGAAAACGGCTTCTCTGGAGTGACAAATCAAGGTTCATCCTTTACCGTTTGGATGGCAGGATCTGGGTCTGGCCTGGAGAACGCCTCCTGCCGGAATGCATTGTGCCCACAGTAATGTTCGGCGGAGGTGGAATTATAGTCTGGGGGGGGAGTTTCTCCTGGTATGGACTGGGACCCTTGGTCCCAATTCATGGTAAGCTCCACGCCGATGCCTACTGCACTATTTTGGATGACAGTGTGCTTCCTACGTTGCGGCAGTTTTACGGGTAGGACCCATGTTAATTCCAGGACCACAACGCCAGCTGTCAAGTTGCGAGGATCCCCATGGATTGGTATGGGGACAATAGGGTTAATCGATTGGACTGGTCTTCCCAGAACCCAGAGCTGAACCCTATCGAGAACTTCTGGGATAAGTTGGATCGCCAAATTAAGGGGTGCAACAACCGTACAAAATCGGTGAAGGAACTTACCTGTCTTCTCCAAGCCGAGTGGGAGAAAATACCACTAGCTGTTATACGAGGACTTGTGGAAAGCATGCCCGTGAGGGTTGAGGATGTAATTGCCTCTCACGGAGGCTCTACCAACTATTGAATATGACTAAATTTTGTTTTTCTTTTCTATACACCGGTGTATAAATACTTATTGGTAGATAGTGTATATATGCGTATGTGTGTTTGATTGATGTGGAATTTTGAAGTTCTAGTTTTTTTAATACTTATATACGTTTTTCTAGAAATACTTATATGCAATATTAGGGACTGCACGGGGCTTTCAATGTAATTTTAAAATACATCATGTTCAGAAAAGTTTTGATTTTTTTATCCATTTATATAATGACATACGTGCTCATTTAACTCTTAAATGCACATCAAAATCTTTTCAAAATGTTTATGATATCAAAGTAAAATCTTTACAAGAGCTGAACTAGGCTAGAAAAATGCTGAGAAAGAAGAGTTAAACTGTATAATTATGGTAATATATATTACTTAACGACTTTCACACTGCATTATAATGCTTAGGACGGTTGAACTATTTTTTATGTTTGCTAAACTTTGATGCACTACCGGTTTTTTGAATATGAGTTCGAAACTTGGTGCATAGCTCAGATTACTTCGAACAGGGCACATTTTATGAAATATATATATCTGTGGAAAAATGTGTTGCATAGAATTATACAATTTGCATTTTCCAACGGGTTGTAAATGATTTAATTTGAACGTGAGATGCGAATATTCTATTCATATAGAAAAAATTCATTTTCCTCTTTTTCTAAAGTAACAACGAGTAAATATCTATGAAGTCTTTTTAAAACTCTTATTGTTTAAGGATGATTCTGTTGAATTTTATTGTAAATTTAATGAAAAGTCGTGAAAAAAAAATAAATCAAAACATTTTTCTAAAACATTTTATGAGCTGAATCATTTTTATGCAACTGCAAATCGACTTACTAAAAATTTTAAAACAATCCAGATTAATTTAATAACGTATAAAACAGTAAAAACTTATTTAAAACTGTTATTTAAGCGTTTATAAATAACGAAAAAAGCCAAATATTTGAAGATAAATATTTCAGATATAAATAAGTTTTATATAAAATTTCGTACATCTTTATGAGCTAATTTTTTTTAATTCATTACAAGAAAATTTCTTTAAGGGAGAAATTTTTTGGTAAACTAAGGGCACAATAACAACTTGAGAACAAACGTGGATACAATAAAAGCAGATTTTTAAGTTGAAGTTTGTATTAATTTTTAAGCTCTAATATGAAGCTGAAAAATAAAATTAAAGTTAATTTCGATGTAAAAAAAAGTCAGAAGTTTACGGCGACAATTAATTAATTTTACATAAAATATTTTTTTTGCAAAAACTTGCATTAATTTTAAGTAAAATAAAAGAAAAAAATTATAAATTCTTTCATTGCATTTTTGCGAGCGACTTTAGGTACATGGCTTGTAGAAAAGACGAATTTTTTTTTCATTTACTTACTATGTTTCTTTTAATAATATGGTACCTTTTTCAACATTTACGTTCATAATCAAAAAATAATGAGTATGGCTTTAAGATAAAAAGGGACAAATTTACGCGACTTTTAATGATACTTTTAAAAGAGAACAAATGTTTACAGTTTATTATTTAAATTTGTTTTGAAACTCTGCGTTTAATTTTTTATCACGCGTAAAAACTTAATATACAGATAAAAATCTACCCTAACATTAATTTCCTGTTCTGAAAGTGCTTCTGGAAGAGCAATAATTATGTATTTTTTTAATTAAAAACATTTGCCCGGAAATGCAGATTATTTATTATTGTTACATTTTATGACTCTAGTTTTATGTCATTTCAGATAAAATATTTGCAAAAATGCTTCAGTTAGATTGAAGTACAAATTTTAGTTCTAGTAAATTATATACTTTTTCAAAATTTTTTGGAGGTTGTTAAGTAAAACTTATACAAATGGAGGATACTTTCTAAAAGCTTTATTTCTCTGACTTACGGAAAAATATAATTATTAAATATCCATATGTGTCACATTTTAGTTCCTTATATTTAAGTGATGGAACATAAAAAATGTATTTCAAATGTGAAGGGAATTTCTTGATACAATTTTCTCTTCTAAATATCGTATTATAATGAGTTCAGCTTCTTCAGTTGATATTTTGATGCCCTTAAATCTGACTATTATGTCGTTTATTAAATAAATTAAGTTTTTTAAATCAAGAACTGGGCATCATTTAATACTGAAATCATAATATGTCATAACTTAGCAGAATGAATGACATTAACATCATATTAGTAGAAACTGAAAACAAACCTGAATTAAGCTAAAACTAAGAAAAATAAAATTGGTTCCCATTAAAAACAACTAAAATCATGGTTTAAAACCATTCGTATCTAAAATACTTGATTTATCTCTCAAGATGAGAATTATAATTGAAATCAAACTTAATATTAACATTTCCTATTTACATTTTGCAACTGAAATTATAACAGTGCTAAAATTATAACAGTCACTGAAATTATAACAGTCACTAAAGAAACCTGCTGCTTGTTAGTGGAGTATACACTTGTGGAGTATAGGCTTAATAGGTCGTATACCTATCTGTATATAGTAGCGTGACATATAGTTTTTAATACTGGGTAGCAGTACTGCATATTTAATGCAACTAAGCAATGTATTGAGTCAATCTTTTCCACATAGTTTTTTAAACATTGGCAAAAGAAAACTGTCTTTGAATATAGTAAACCTTTCCCACTTACAAATTATTTGGAAGTTGTTGGTTAAAATTCATAGTACTTAAAGTCCAAAATTTTCACATATATCCAACGCAAATAACTGTTTTAATTATCTTTTATACTCGGCAAGAGCGGTGCGTAACCAAAGAAAATAACCAATATGCTGACCCTAACCCCACGTGCTTAAGTATAAATAATTAATTCTGGATATCCGCACTTTTGGCATGTATGTTCACAGCCGTTCAGATTCGGCTCCAAACTGTAGGTTTCGATATATTTAGCACACGTGTAGAAAAATATGACAGTAGTACTTTGAAATTTGACAACAGCGATACATTGCTAAAGTAAACAATTGCAATAAGAATCAGGAAACATACTTTAAATTCCCGATATAGACCTTAATATTCGACAACAGTAATTGATAGAGAAATTAAATAACTATTCTAAGGACTCAGATTATGCCAAAGTACTTTCGTTTTAATTTCTTAGTACTTCATATTAGATGACAGTGACGCATACAGTAAGTAAATAGTCGTTATGATTATCCATTCTCTTCCAACACACTCTCAGTTTACCATGTAGTTTTTTATGTTCAGCAGCAGTGATGAAAATTCAAAGTTGATAACCCTTATATCATTCCGATTTCTATTTAAAACTCTGTTCAGAGTTATTTGAGCCATTCACAAGCCAAATCGGTTAAGCCCACTTTTTGAAATTTTTGAAATTTTAGTGTCAAAGCACTTGACTGACTCCTAACTTTTTACATTCATAAATAAATTTCTCAAATAATAAGGATTAACACCTCTAACTGACAACTTGTTTTTGGGTCATTGAATAATACGTAATTTTTTTCAGAAGCCAATCAAGGTAAGTCAATACTCTAATGTAAATCGCCGCAATAATGCAATTCATACGCAGAAGCAAATACTTGAGGATAAAGGAAAATCGTTTAGTGTCGTTTCATCCCCAAAACAGTAAAATAGGTTAGTCAGTTACAGTCAAACTTTTGTAGAAGCATGTACTTGCTAATTATTAAACAATTATTTCAATTCTTTTTCTGTAGTAAAAAAATAACTCGTAGACTGAATTGCTTGTTTCTCCAAGGATATTCTACTATCTTATAGATTTTAAATGTCGTCAGATAAAAGGTATATCTGCATTAATACATTCTATAACGTTTATTTGAATTTATATTTGTAGAGGAATTTTAATAAACAATGTGTATTATTTATCCCATTTCTCCACTTTTTATTTTTTGGGTGAGCGGCTCATTTATCACCTTACAATATCTTCTGTAGACGTCAGAGATTAAGATACGCCCCCTCGATTTTAAGAAATTCGAGCTTGCCTCCTGTCATAACAGACGGTCATTACAGCAAACCAAAAATTGTCTACTCCTTTGCAAAAATGTAAGACCATATTAATAGATTTTACTTATTACGACAAAGACAAAAAATGTATAAGTAAATAAAATACATAAAATATGTCTTTTGCCCGATTGAGATTAAGCCGCTTATATATGCTCTAGACAATTTGTTTATAATGAAGAAAACGAATAACTTCCAAGGCTTATTGGATAGTTATTTAAAGCAAAAACATTGTATTTAAAAAAATTAGAAAGAACATTTAGTGGAACAATTTGACTCAAAGATTGAACAAGATCTTAAAATTTCAGGTGAGCAATAGAAACTTTACTTTTAAAACCTGAAGCTTATGCAAATAATTAAACGAGAGAAAAGAGGAACATTATCTCTGTATTACATAGGTAAATAAAAAAATAAAAAAGGCCATACAAGCAATATAAAAAATAATTACACAAATAGTATTCTAACAATCTGTCTTTTAACTATTAGAAGAAAAATGTTTCAGTTTCAGTAAGGAAAACAACAGCCATTTTAATTTCATGGATGATCAGTCGTCGAAAGAATCTACAATTCTAATAGTAATGAATGTTTAAAGGCATTATCAATTTGGAGGCTATATTGTGAAATTTTATTCCTAGAGATACGCAAAGAAAGTTGTTTCTACTCTTTTATTGACATTCAAATTATTATCTTTTACTTTATGACACTTGCAAGCTTGTAAAGAGTAAATTTTTCATTACTTTAAAATGATCATTTCATGTTACTCCTCTTCGATGAATAATTTAAATTCATGGCTTTAGAATGATAATACCTCATTATGCGAGTATCTAATGTTTTATGCCGTTTTTTTATCGCTTTGTTAACGTTTCAAACAACGCGACAGCAATCAAGAAATGAAAAACACATTTCGAAAAGGAGAGTGACATTTATTTTTGCTCTCGTGTTTAATGAATACTTTATATATTAAAAAAATACGTTGACGAGATTATGTTTTCCAACTAGAGAAAACGTTCTTTTTTTCCTTTGTTTTCTTTTCAAAAGTAAAATAAAGAAATAACTACTATGAGCGAATTACATTTGATTAAACGATTTCGAATTCGTTACAAATTGTTACTCAATTACAGTAACTTTCAATTTTTCTTTTTAACTACTGAAAATTTTTTGTAACACTAAGTTTTCTTGTTATTGCACGTTTCTAAATATCTGTATAATGTTAAAAAATTACTTGACATTAAAATATTTTAATTAAAAAATTTAATGTGGAAATACATCAAGAAACTGAGATATACGTTACGATTTCCTATTCTTATACTTTACCACCCCGGCCTCTTTAATTTCAAAGACAAGGAAGTATAAATGCAATCAACGTTATTTAGCAACCTAAACTGTTACTAAGTGTAAATGAGCGCCCATTTTAAAAAGAATGTTTGAGGTTTACGTAGAGTATCGTTGAAAGTGATTTTTCTAAAGAAATTTTCCTTGAGTTCCCAGGACTTAAATAATATGTATACTACCTACGTTTATAATCAGAAAGCCTTTTTTTAATCTTAAAAGAATATTTTGCATATTATCTGTGGTAACTTGAATTTTTTTTCCTTGTTTAACTTTAGATTTTTAAGTGTTTAAGTGAAACTTGTTTTTTTAATTACAATATCCTTTAAACTACAACTAAGTATAAATTTTTCTCTTGGTTTCATAAAGATTCTCATTAACACTGTGCAATAGTTTTTAATCACTTGATGTGTTAACAGTAGTACAACAAGCAATTACATTAACCGTTAACGTCAGATTATCGAAATTAGAGATACTCCAGCAATCGATTGAAGAAACACGTAGCTTTCCGGACGATCCCACTCACCTCTGACGCTTTAGGTGTCACGGAGCCACAAGGATACTGGAATTTGTGTTATTTTTAAAATCCTGGGGAAAACGGGGCGATACGGTCTCTCGCCGTATGATGTCATACCGCTGAAGACTTCACGAAAATCCTTAAGAAGGTGTTTTTCGTCCTAGAGAACTAAGCTCTGCTAAGTTCATTGCGAAAACGAACGCGGTGACACGGGTTTCAAGTTTCTCGTGAAAGCGATGACGTCACAGAAAAAAAACTGTATGGGTTTATCGTTATTTCGGAGCCTTACAGACAAAAAGTAGCACCAGAGACGCCATTAAATCACCGTAAATGTCTATTACTCGAAATGACCTCTACCCAGAAACCTGAATATATAGATTTGGCGCTGAATCCGCATTAATAATGAAACCTGACAGGGATAAAAACTTTGAAAAAAAATCAAGGTGGGAATCATGAGAAATGATATTTATTATTTTTCTTTAAGTCCGAACATTTCTGTGTTTTTTAAATCATAGAGTGATTAGGAAAAAATCTGTCTCTAAAACAGGTTTTTTAAATGAAATATAACGTATTTGCGAGTGTATAGGCCCCACTTTTATTCCATAAAATAGGTTGGTAAAAATGGGGTGCGGCTTATACACGTATTTTAAAGTTAATTTCAGTAAACACCCTTTAGTTTAGAACACTTTACTACCATAGAACATTAGTATCTATATATCTTGCAACCTATTACATCGTATCATGCGCACGGCAATTCAATGTATTGTAAATATTATTGTTTGTATATATTATACCTTAGGACTATTTAATAAAACTCTTTTGTGTTCCCAAGAGTTTGTCTTCGTGAGAAAGAATTCCTAAGTGTAATAGTATATATATATAATATATATATATATATATATAATAATCTGTTTTACACTGTAGTTTCACCACCATCAGCTACGGCGGTAACTTATATTGTTAAGCAAGCATTGAACTCTAAGGAATGTACGACATTGCTGCATTTTGTAGAACGATGCTACTTTTAGTCTATAACGGAATTCAGAAAAAAAAATCCCCAAATGTTGTCTCGAAATTCAGGTGCGGCTTATACAAGCACGCAGCTTATACATGAGCACATACGGTGCTTTTTAATATACTTTACGAAGTTCGAAAAATATATGTGTAATATTCATTAAAAAAAACAATTTTAGAAATTGTTTTTGAAAAATGTCAAAATGTGATGTAGAGTATTGTTTAGTCTAAATTTACAAGAGATCGAAACTGAATCACTTGAAAATGTAGGAAATTACTGTATTCAAATCGTTCTTGCCATCCAACATTAACGAGGGAAAAGTGGTGAATTTGTTTAAATTAGAAAGATTGGAATGAAAATTAAATAAATATCTGAGCTAACTGTACTTGTAACTTAAAACTTTATATTGCATGGATCCTCTTAGTTTTATATGCACTATTTTTTTTAATCTGTTGGAAAAACTGCTTTGTTCATTTGCGCACAGTACAAATAATAATATAATGAAACGTTTAATGCTATTTAAAATGTCAGTACATCATAATTTCAAATTGTTAGAGCAAATGTCGCTTATTCACACTTTGCGTGCATTTACGTACAAAAAGCATTCATAGAGTGCATCTACGAAATACCTTAAACAGTAATCTATACATTATCAGTTTTCTTTAAAGGATAAAAAATGTTATAAATTAACATTTTACGTGACCACATGGCATGCGTTGAAAGCGTATAGTGCAAATAATATGATGATGGACACTTCTAACAGGTTAAAATATCAGAGTGTATCATAATATAGAATAATCTGAGCAAATGTGGTACCTTCACATTTAGAGACATGTGCTAAGTGGAAAAATGTGATAAAACTAAATGTTTGCATTACCTAAATATGTTTAGAGTCAAAAAAATTTTAAGAATTTTTAACTTAAAAGAGAACCTAATGCATATGTTTGAAAAGTTTCAATTTCGATTTTGTTTATTTAAGGAGACAAAAAAACATTTCATTTTATTTTCACTCCAATAAACCAATAATGTCTTCATGAAATCTTGGTGTAAACATTATGAAGGAAATTGTCCTCTTAATATCAACAAAAAAATTGTTTATTGGCAGTGACTTTCCATTTGAATTTGAGCCCGTTGGCACCGATCATACTGCAAACGAATTATCTTACTTCATCGTAAACCGCTGTTTGAGTTATTTTCAGCCCGCTTGGTTTTATGGTAAATTTAATGTAATTAGTAACGACAAGCTGTCCGGAGCGAAAGTTAAATCTCGAGCCTCCGTACATCATCCTCATCAATATTACCCTGCCACTGATATAAGAAATTTTCATATTGGGAATATCATTCCTCACTTCTTCATTTACGGGCAACGCAGACGTGTATCGTTGGCTCTTAACGTTGAAGTTATTAACATTTCATATACTTTAATGATAATGATGTTTTTTCAAGTTACTTAATTGTCATATACTTCCAAAGGGATCCCCGCTGTTCTTACCGACGGTTGAGCGCTTCTATGAAGCCTCAATTACATTGGGTGAGTTTACTAGCTACAGAGAGAGTCAGCTAGTAAAGTAGCCCAGCTTTTAAATTTACTCATACTAGCTGATCTACCAGCTAGTTAGCTAGTCAACGTGATTACATAGGGTAAGTTTACTAGCAAATAATGAATTCGCTGGCGAGTAGCTAGTAAACTCGCCCAATGTAATTGGGGCTTAACGGCTGTCTGTATCAAGAGGGATTGAACTTTGTACATGTAGACGCAAAGTCCTGGCCTCTAACTTTCTTGACGTTTGGCGAAATACCGTACTGTGTAAGCCATTTCCTACACACACCCTGTTCTTTTAATTTCGGGTAAAACAAGATAAAATTGACCTTTACCTCTTTCTTACGACCAAAATCCCATTTTGCAGCTTACCCCAAAAAACCGTTCCGGCCGAGAACGAGAATTGAACTTCCCTTCCCCCAGAGATCATCCTGACGATTGTACTGAAGTTTGTCATAATGTACGCAGTAATCGGTTCTAGACAATAACAGACGATCGAACAGATAATAGAATGACTCTGTGGTGACGTTGAACTGTTGGTATAATGACCACCTACCAGGCACTAGGGAGGGGGGGAGGCAATCTATGAGAATTTCGGCCGGTTCTGGCCTTCAGAGGGTTAACATGAACGGAGCAGGATGTTAGCTTCCCCAACAATAATGATTTTTCTTTCCATGGTTGATAAAAGATGCACATTTTCTAACAGTGCTACAATGTTCTCCCCAGTGATCGAGTACCAGAGTAATGATCTCGTATGATAGGCAGCGGGGATCGAACCTCTTACATTTTAACTTCGAATCTAGCGCCCTGACAAGCCTTACAAGGCGAGAAATTCTGTTGCGAGTTTCTTTCATTTATTTGAGGGGAATTTTACATTAAATGTTAATGTGAGTATAAAATTAAATAAAAAATGTTTTTTTTAAATTTTTCTATGAAGATTAAATAATCTTAAAAGGCTCTTCAATCGATCATAACAAGTTCATTATATAGTTTTTCTTATATTTTAACTACCATGCCATCAATCATAATATGTGAAACTATTACCCTTTGTAAGTATGTCGCACAATTAAGTGACTGCTTAACTTTTCTGGAACCACATTGTAGAATATTTATCAATTATTTTTTTAGAAAATCACTTTGCACAGGATTTAAAACATTAAGAAAATGCCTGACAGAAAAAAATATTAATTTATATTTTAAAGCACATTTGGGTTCTATGTATTGAAAAATACTTTATATTTTTTTCTTCTATATCTTAACTTTTTTCACGACATTTTGTATCTACTACTGGTTACATTTTTATGTTTCAGTTATCTGCAAAGAACAAAATGATTATATGTGTGTAGCTAGAATAGATTTTCTTTCCCTGACGGAAAAAGTTTTTCCCCTTATAAACATTGTAAATTACACTAAAAAAATAAGTTTCTTTTTAGAAAAAAAAAGACATTAGTTTCACAAAGTTAAATCATTAGCTACCAAGTTTTTAAGCAACAACAGCTTAGTTCATCGTTAACTTTTAATGATGTATTTTTAAAACTTAGAAAATGCGTTTACAATATTTTTTTCGGTTTTCGATTAATGCGATGATGCTAAGCTACTTATAGAAACATTTTCCATCGGTTACATTTGCGAAAAGAACGTTCTTAAACTCCAATTTCAATGTAGAACTTTTTAAACTTCTTTTATGTATTCGGTTTCGAAGCAATGCATGTTTTATATACTAACACGAGAATCTAATAACCAACCGTCCTGCAGAAACAACTGGGACGGGGATTTCGAAATATACTTAAGTTTCACAGTGCCTTTTGAGAAAAATAATAGGTTTATATTTTATGAAAGAATTACAGTAACGGAGTTAAGAAGGAAGTTAAAGACAAATTCAATAAATTCACATCTTTAAAAGAATGCAGTGACGCCAGTATCGTAGTATTGTATGGGAATTTATGATTTTTCAAATAAATGATTTTTTTGAGCCATTCATATCAGTGTTAAGATATGCAGATAAAATCAACGTATTTGGAGTTTGGAAATCATTTTATCTTTTGTCGGAAGATATTTTCATTTTCATTTTCACTATTTTAACGTGCCCCTCGTATAAACAAGAGAAAGGAAAATCTTACCGAGTGTGTTCATATCACCTTCATTCTCTATAAATTATAAAAAGAAAACTTAAGTAGTTCATTCTCTCTCTGAAAATCAAGGCAACTATCTCTTTGTACTAAAGGAAACCTCTCCTGTAACGTTTTTGCCCAAAGCAGATGTAAAAAACACTGATGCATACCGTGTAATTCTGAAACTATCAAGAATGGCCTATCAAAATCTTATGACATGTCTTTTATCTGGCGGTATGATCTTCTTTACCATTTCTGCCATGTTTTAGGTCGGAAAGGAAACCAAATAGCTCGTAGAAAGTTCTAACTATAAAAGTTTTAAACAACTCTTTTTTGTTCGAACATGGCCCTAATATAATCTCTGAAATTGTTTATGAAACTCAATATTTTTTTTACGAGGAACACGCTTTGAGACTGAAGAGTTGTGATTGAAAGAAGAAATCACTGTGGTCCTGAAGGACCTGATTATATAAAATAAATTGGTTGGATTGCGATACAAATATGTCCCTTGGTACGATTAGTGAAAAAATACCCAGAGTTAGTCATGAAAGAAATAGTTTAAAGTATGTTGGGACAAAATTAAATGTTTTGTTTGGAATTGTTTAAAAAAAATCTTTATCGAGCATCCTTTTCACTAAGATTTTCATACTATTTCTCTTTTTTAAATAGATTTATCATAGTCAATGCAAAAACTATACTATCGTTACATTCAGTGGCTATTTTATTTTCGAAACTCATTTATCGCAGGAAAGTATATATGTAAATTGGTAATTTTCCAAAGTTAATTCAGACAGTTAATTTTAAGACGCGAAAACTTCTTCATTTAAAAATACCCGAAGCGTTGATTACGAAGTAAGATATCGATTTGTTTGACAGTTTTTATTGTAACATCTAGTGTTACAGTGTGTCCAGTAAAGGAGTCCCTGATTTCAAAATTAAAAATCTCGAAAGCAAAGATCTGTAGAAGAATGCAACAAACGGTATGTTTATCACGTTTGCTGTAAAAATTGCATACTCTAATTTTCGAAATAGTTACAAAAGCTGCTAACAGATGGCGCTGCTAGCTAAATTTTATTGGCGCAGGCATGGATTGGCCCCCATATTTGCCGGACCTGAGTCCCTGTGACTATTTTTTGGTGGGGTATATTAAAATATACTGTCTGCAGAAACCATCCCACCACGCTGGACGAGCTTCAATCGGTGATCTGTGCGGCAGCTGAATCGATTTCTGTTGAGACAGTACAGGATGTGATGGCAAATTTTATTGTTCGTTTGCGCCACCTCCGTACAGCGAAGGGTTGGCATTATGAAAAGATTGTGATGTAGTGATTGTAAAGACTACGAGTTTTTTTATTCATGCTGATACGAGTTGTAGAGCGGCATCTGTTAGCAGCTTTTGTAACTATTTCGAAAATTAGTGAATAAAATTCTTACAGCTTTCACGATAAACATACCGTTGTTGCATTCTTCTACAGATTTTTGTTTCCGAGATTTTAAATTTTGAAATCAGGGACTCCTTCGCTGGACACACTGTAGCTAGACAGTAATATCACAGAGTAAATTAAATAGAAGCGACGATTTAAATTGAGGAAGGTCGCACAAACTAAATAAAAAAAACCACGATAGAACATACCACAAAGTGAACAAAATTCCACCCTGTCTTTTCATTACAAAGTTACTAAAGCAAAACTTTCTTCAGTAAGAAATACTTGCGTTTGTTTAGATTTACCTTTACAAACAAAGAGTTGTCTAGTTTTCGTTAAATCAGCTTAGCGATGTATCGCCAGCCTTAGCTGCATTGTGCACTGCAAAATATTTGGGTTTTGTTGTGTAGAATAACGCTTTAATGCTTTAACATAATGAGTGTGTTAGAGTTTAGTAACAAGACGGCTTGAACATGACAAGAATCTTTAAGATATTGTTGAATCAATTGACCGATCTGCCAGTTTAATCCTCCTGTCAATCCATTATAAAATGAATCACAGAGACTGTCTTGCTTCTCATTTCCCGCAGCAGTATTGCAAGACAAATGACAAGGTATTTCTATATGCAAGCCATTCATACTTCAAGTAAATCGATTGCATTAACCCATTAATGCCGATTGGTACGAAAACATACCAGCTTAAGAATATTTTTTTTTCTCTGCACTAAATGTGTCTAGTTGTCCAATATTGTTAATGTGCTTCAAGAATAGTTCACTGATAGCGGGAAAAATAGATTTTCCGCCATTTGCTCTCAAGTTCTTGTTGTTATTTTACATTATGCTCAGGTGAAAGCGTCGTGAAACAAGATCCCTCTGACATCACATAGAAAATAGTAAGTTTAGAGTTTTGGATTTATTTCAAAATTATATATTGACTATTAATCACTGTTTTAAAAGTGTATTTTATAAATTCATGCCACTCGAAAGTCATGTTTTGCTTTGTATTATAAAATATAAAAACTTATATATCGTTGGTACGAAACCGTACTAACCGGCTAATGTATAGTCAAGTTTGAATTAAAATCGGAAATCTTTCACGTTTGAATTAAAACCGAAAATCTTTCACGTTTGAATTAGAATTTTTTTAAATAATATTTTGACTTTTAAATCATTGTTATAAAAGTGTATTTTATAAATTGTTGCCATTTGAAAGTCAGGCTTTTATGCTGTTGGTATAAAATTTTGAGTGTAGATGAGTCTATAATTCCATATTTCGGGCACCATGGATTAAAACAATTCACTGAAATTGCTAGTCCGTAATTTCAGTCCCGTAACTTCCGTCCGCTCCGCTAATACGTAAGTGGTAAGCCAATACGTTTTGGCTTCAAACTTTGGACTATGTGTTCTTCTAATGGTCTTTTATTGCATGATGAACCTTATTGTGGAGCATCTACAAAATTATCTAAATCTGATTTAGGCCAAGATGCCGATGTTGTTCTTGGGTTACTAGACAAATGCGAGATCGCACCTGGGACACATGTTGTCATGGAAAACTTATTTACTAACATTCCCTTGCTGAAAGAGCTATCGAAAAGAGGCATAGCAGGAACCGGGACATTGAGAGAAAACAGGCTGAAAAATGCTCCTTTATCATCCAAAGAAATCTTGAAAAAGTCGGCAAGGGGGACATATGAATACATATGTCATGAAGATATCAGTATCGTCAAATGGAATGACAATAAAGTTGTTACTGTTGCAAGTAACAAAGTTTCTACAAAATGTATTGCATCTGCTACTCGATGGAGGGCCGCAGAAAAAGAGTAAATGAATGTTTCCATGCCACAACAGCTAAAAATTTATAATAAGCATATGGGTGGTGTCGACCTTGTTGATCAAGCTGTGGCAAATTATCGCGTAAGAATTAGTTCTAAAAAGTGGTGGTGACCATTGTTTTCTTTGGACTTAGTGCCAGTGTTATAAATGGATGGAAATTGTATAAAATGAAAAATGATATTGATGAAATCCCACTTCTTGAGTTCGTACGACAATGCGCACAGGAACTGTTAGGCACTTATGGAACATTGCCTAGAGGGCCAGGTAAGCCAATTTAATTTAGGTATAAAGTGCCCTCACAAATAAGATTTGACAAGAATAGTCGCTGGTGAATCAGATCAGATCAAGAACATGCCCGTTGCAAGAACTGTTCCGGTAGAAGCAGCTACAAGTGCGAAAAGTGTAACGTGCCACTGCATCCTCAGTGCCATAAAAACTATCATGTTTGCACTCAATAGACATTTATTGTTTTAATCTGTCAGAAAATCATCTAACGTGCTTTTCATTTAATTGTGGTATTCCCGATTTTGTTATTATTTTCATTAATAAATAAATTTAATATTAGCTTTTATTCTCGATGTGTACTACACACGAACGCCGATTGGTACGAAAACATACCAGTAAAAAAACATAGTTAAAGTGCAACTAAAAATATAATTTTAGTATAATACACATTAATAGACTTAAAACATACAAATATGAGAGAAGTAGCAAAAATGGTTAAAGAAAACGAAGTCGGCATTAATGGGTTAACAACTTACTGCCGTAATCATAAGCGAAAGTCGAACAGAGACAAAGAACTTAGTTTATATGTGAATAAATTTTTCACTAAGCAGTGTAGCGTCGGAATACTTTTGATAACACCAAACACATCATTGAAAAGTATTTACATCAACACAGTTCTATAATTTTAATTCCTTAATACGGAAGAGTACCACTAGTGCATGCAGAAAACTGATAAATGCTACACACCTAAAAGCATTGTTCTTATGAAATTATAAATATTCATTGCGGGGCATTTAAACACGTAGTTATGTACTGTTTCAAATTTACAGGATGGAAATGTTGTTTAGATTATAAAAATTATTTCAAATATGTTAAATTAAAATTTATATTGTAAGTACATTTTACAGAACATGTATCCATAATGGCACAGGTGTTTGTAAACACTTTAATGCAATTACGATACATTATTTTTCAGAGCTTATGGTAGTTTAAATGTGATGTTTTGGAAAATTTCCAGCAAGTGTATAGGAGCGTGTCTTACACAAGGGAAATGTTGAGTTAAGTTAACATTTCATCGAACACGTTTCCAGAAAATTTAACTTGTAGATGTGGAAATTCAAAAGGTTCGTTAGTAAATTTTACCGGTGAAGGTATATTGCTGTGAATGATATTAATTTGTCTCGGAATATTAGGAAATTTATATTATGAGCTTTGAATACAAGTGTTAAAATCATTGTTAAAAAGAAAAAAAAAGTATTGGCATATCATTTGAAATATATAGGGACAGGTAAAATTATACTGTGCATATGTTTAAGATGCCACATACAGTTAAAAGTTTTGAACCGTACTTGCTCAGTTGAAATTTAAGGCAAAATGAGATATCGAGTTTACTGAGCCCCGATAAAAACGAACGTTTTCTGGGGCCCCAAACCACCAGCGTTATGGCAGCAGTCAAATGTAAAACGAGGCGAGATAATTTTATTTAAATGATAAAATATTATTTCAAGGTATTTTATGTGTCCACATTGAAGTCAGATGTCCAGTTTATACACTGAATACTATAAAAGCTTTAAAGAATAAATGTCTTGATCATCAAGTGTTTTTATTAATTTTCTTGGTGGAATGACTCCATGTTGTAGTACTTACGTTACTTAACAATGAAACCAAAAGATAAGGAAACAAAAATCAAGTAGCTTTGGACGAAAAAGTTACAAAGGGATTATTTGGGTTAAACTCTTGATTAATCCAATTAAATTGGATTTCTGGAAATAACACTCTTAGTTTAACAGGGAAAATTGTAGAAAATATAAAAAAGAAACCCTGAAATTGAGGATTTTCTTTACAAGGTCTTAATGTTCCATTTAAAGACTGAAAAGCCATACAAGTGTTCTTTAATATCTCCCATAGCTCCCCAGCCCTTAGTATAGAGTATCGACCTCTACATCATGAAGCGATGCCATATATCTGTGTTTGCTATGGAAAGGGTGTTAAGTCCAAAATGGGCTAAATTGAGTTATCAAACCAAGCATGTGTGAAAAATCAAGGTCTGCTGCAGAGTACAGAAAGCTAAGTCCAATTCCACTCCTAAATATTTTTATTCATAAGGGAAACATTTGGGATATGTGAAACAAAACACAAATATGTTAGTGTTAAAGGGGTTATGTCCCAATCAAGGACTTAACACTCTTTACTCAACAAAAATAAAATTGGACAAATTTACTTTAAAAAAATAAAAAATTAAACTTAAAAAACTGACTTTACAAAACACCTTTTTTTTTTCAATCCCTATTTTCTCAAAGCTACGATTTTGGACTTGACACTCTTTACACAGCAAACACAGATATGATTCTTTAATGTTATGATTGTTCTTTCTAATGCCCCCTGGAAGTATTCCACACCAGGTCCATGCAGGCTAGCGGGGTGAGGGGCACTACAAGAATCGGAGTCTGATTTAGACAGGAGCCACCTCAATTTTGACCGAGCACCCCCTAAGACATATAAGGGGATCGCACCCTCTATTACCTCATAGAGGGATTTTTGGTATACGGATTTAACCCCTTCTTTCTCGCTTCCATCAAAATTACAGGCTGAGGTTTCTACTTTTATTTCTCTTGCCCGTGATATTTCCGGGCTGGAGTGTTTAAAAGTAACTCACTAAAAAGTCATAACAATCCATTTCATTTACCCTGAAATTTTTTATTTATTATTTTACATACAAGATGGCAGCACCAGACTATTTATAATGTAATTGGGGATGGTTTCCTGTTTTAAACTAGATGTGGCAGATCAATAAATAAATGGAATCCTCCGGAAAACATAGGCACTTTTATTACTGTTTTCTTGAAAATTATGCGATCGTTAAAGGGTAAACGTAGTTATTTCCAGTCTAAACACGGAGGTATTTAACTGATCTTGTCGGGATTTGATTTAGAACACCCTCTGCACCGAAAGCCGACGGTCTACCATTAGGCTACACCAAACTCTGATTCTTTAATAAACCTCATAAGTATCTTACATTAAATGCTTCAATTATAAATAATTTTCTAATACCAAGAGTTTACAAATTTACGCCAACTCTGTGGAAAGGAGACTATTCTTCGTCCTGATGCTTTAATATTCAGGAACATTAAATTATTCTGAAATTTATAAACATATTAAAATTGGTAGTTTAAATACGGAAACAAGGCAGTAATGGTATATGATACCAATTTCAACCAAAATTTCTAAAAATTTAAATGAAATAAAATATAATAAAAATTACGCATTATGAAATTCTAAATAATGCAGTTATAAAAGGATAAACGTTTTCATTTAATATTTGAACTTTATCATAAGAAAGATTGCTCTAAATTTAACAAAACCATGCAAAGGGTATTAACTAATAAGTACTCGTTGATCCCTCCAAATTTTTACAAGAACTTCCTAAATTTGCCTTTATACTGTTCGCCTGAAATCTTTGTTACAGGTTTGATTTCTGCTCAAGCACTGCAAACAAAGTATCAAATACTTCCTATAACAATAGGTCATTTATAGGTTATTTATTGATAAGAGTTCCGTAAACAATAAACATAATAAATTCAATAAAAATCCAGATAGGCAAAGCTTGAGACCCTTTACGCCAACTATATTAACTCTCTCTGATTATTCTGAGCTATCTGGTATGATACCCTTTTACTTCAGTGGAATGAACCTCCACTTGCTGCTAGAGTTACTTCGAAGCATGTTTTCTTCCTCTCCATTAAATTCCTGTCATACGAACATCCATACCAAAATTTACCAAAGGCTTTTCTTTTCTCTTGAATGGATAGTGATTAGAAATTATTGCTAGTTATAAATAGTGCTGCAGTAAACATAACACACTGAAAAAATCACCAGCTGGTAGAGAAAAATAAAAATCTGAACTTGGGCGTTAGTTTGTAAATAACAAAGTTAGAAGACATGTAATGATAACCCTTCTTATAAAGACGCTGATGCATTTATAACATTATAGGCAGTCGATGCTGTCAGAACATACCTGATAAGATTTCCACAAAATTTCTGATAAAAAAATGAGTGAAACTTGATAATTCGAAATAAATCCAAGGTCTTCAGTTCGATTACCCATGCTAATTGTTTTCAAAGCTACCTGTCTCCCATATGGTGATATTTCTTTTAGTATAAAGCAATGCTTACTCTGCCAATAATCGGCAGGACTAAAAAAAGTTAAATAACTATTTGGATAGTCAGAGGCAGTTTAAAATTAATTATCCATTAAAATTATATTTTTTTTTCAATTTTGTAAACACTTAACACTAAACAGGGTTATTTTAGCTACAAATGATGACTATCATCAGAGCAACGGATACTTATATTTTCGTAGTATTATGGTAAGGGATTTTGTTACATGCCTAACTGCAAAAAATTCCAAATCATGTAAGTTAGCACAAATTTTAACATTTATTTGAACTTTTTTTTTTTTTTGCAATCAATCATTTTGTTGAATTTCATTATCACCAGAAAAGTCTACATTTATATAGAAAACCAATTTTTGTTATTCATTGTAAAGAGGCTATATGTGTATATTTGGGTGTTTTCGTTTCTCAGGATACAATATACCGCCATCGCAAAACACAGAAACATGCTAATTTTGAAAAACTGAGCACATTTCTTTGTTAAAAGAATATTATTGTATCCTGCATCAAAAGTTAGTTTCATTTTACTCTTTGTGACAATTTTCTTATTCTTCAAATGAATAAGAAACGGCGATTTATAAAATCCAGGTGTTCAGTCTTCATAAAAGACTTACTATTTTAATTTTTATTTTTAAATAATTCATTATAATAATTGTTTCATTATATTCATCATATTGTTTGTAATTTGTATTCTAATTGTGTTTCTAGTCAATAGATGGCATCAATATGTAACTTTTTTTTAACTTCAAGCTAAAATGTTTTTTATTCTGTTTTGTTGCACATTTGATCCTGAGTAATGGCAAGAAAACGGCTAAGAAATTTTTTATCTGTTGTAGTGTATATACTATTCTATATAATGCCATGTAAGAATTCAAAAATCACTATGTTGGATGCGATTGCATTTTTCTTTTTTTGTTAAAGATTCTGTTCAGATTATTTTTCAAACTGTTGACATTTTGAAGTCAATTATTCATTTTGTAAAACCTAATTCCGAAGGGTTATTCAGTGTGTCATGGATTCAACAGTTACGTGCTAAAATGAAGTCAATTATTAAATGCATTTTAAGGATGCTTGCATGAAACTAAATTTTTTAGTGTTGACTTATTATTCTAGTAATATTCAGATGATGTTAAAGGTAAGCTATTCCAATATTACCTTTATTAAAAGATGTAAGAAGATTGACTAGTTGCCCTTAAACAAGAGCATTAAATATTTTTGTTAATGGATTCTTATACAGTCCACTAAGATATAAATTTATATTAATAAAATAACTGACCCCATACCAGGATTCGGGTGGGGCTAACCCCGATAACATCCATTTTCGAACAATTCAAGTGATGTAAAAATCTTTCCTTTCTTGAATTTAACTCCTTACAAATATTTCGTTACATAATGGGACAAAAGACACAAGATGATGATCTGAACATTTTTTAAATTTATTTTTCAACGAGGCTTTTTTTTTGGCATGGCAAAATTTTTTATATAAGTGAGAAACGATCCATAAATGTTGTTTCAAAGGTCAGGTAAAACTGTAACAGTCATCTGCCAAAACTGGGACTTAGATCCGGGGTTCTCGAACTCTTAAGTAGGTATTTGAGCTGCTAAACTATTCCAGAGATGTGATTAGCTGTCATTGTTCAAATTCAGTTCCTCAAGAAATTTTAGGATGAAGCACAAATGGACAAATAATGAACTATAAAAAAATATGTTAATGTGTTTTGAAATCCTGAAAGAAATTTTTTTCTTACGAATTAGTTGTTTGCTGTGATATGAAGCAATGGGATTTAGAACAGTGATGACTAACCATTTTATATCTTGCCCCCGCCCCCACCTGAAAAATGTGTTGTTGTTGATGCTGCTAATGACCCCAGGTTCGAGGTTCCATTCACCAGGTCCTAATAGGCTATTGGGCTGAAAGGGAGGGCTCCTGCTTTGAATTATCAACACAAGGGTCGGAGTCCGACTTGGCTAAATGACCGGTCTCGTAATTTTGAACCGAGTCAAGTGACGGACACCGGAAAACTTGACCCCGCACCTCCAGAGGCAAATTTGAGAACTTGGAGCACATTGCAGCCACAACCTATTTTACGTGCCCCGGCACCATTAATGAACACGGTGGTGGATGTGCAGTGACGAGCATCGAACCAGGTGCGTTCAGATCTCTGGCCCGCTGCTCTTGCCAACTGGGCCACCACAGCCCCCTGAAAAACACTTAAATTACACAAGTAAAATACATTCTGTACGCATTTTTTGCTCACCATCTTTGTCCCTCTGAATATCCCTCCCGTTTCTGCGGGGGAGGGACGGGGGACGCATCCCCACATTGAGAAGTACTGATTTAGAACAGTGATTCTCAGCTACTCTGCCGCGGCACTTTAGTGTGCCGCGAGATTCTTGAAATGTGCCGGCACTGCGCATACCCATAAATAAGCGGCGTCAGACAGGTAGTTCAATCAGTTCTACATTCCTAGCGGGGACTGGCTGAACCAATGCACATGACTATTACAGTTCTGGACTGGTAACTGGTAACTCTGAGCTATTACAGTTCTGGACTTTGAAATCTGTATCACGAAATGAGATAAACATTATAATCTTTATGTCCAAATATAAATGAAGTTATTGAAAAAATAAGCTCAAATATCGCATTAAATATAATTTATAGTTAAATAAACATTTTGTTTACCTTGTAATGCAATTTTATTTTATATTTCAATGAAAATTATTTCGTATGCTATTTTTACAAAATATGATATAGGTAGATCAATCAATTATCCAAGTAAAGTTTTTAAAAATTTATCTTATAGTTTGTGTGCCACCAATTTTTAAAATTATTAAAAGTGTACCATGACGAAAAAAAGGTTGAGAATTGCTGATTTAGAAGATAAATAATTCTAATATATTTTATGACATTAAATCTCATTAAAACAATATAATTATTGGAGAAGTGAGAAATATTCATATTACTCAATTTATATTAAACGGCTAGCTAAATTTAACAGGATAGTTAAAAGGAAATTAAATTACAAAGATTATAAACAATGTGGATTTAGTTTTATCCGAGTCATATCACTCTCATTTTGTTTGTCCATCTTCATTTACAAATACAGCAGCTGTGTGTCCGTAAGCACAGTAATAAGAAACGAACAAATCAGATAGAAATGAAATAAGTCGATTAGGAGCCTCATAAAACTTTGAAGATAATGACTTAAGTTTGAGAAACTAGCAGTTTTTTCTGACATAACATTTTTTTGTTGTTTGTAATTCCTAGAGAACATGAAAACAATCATTCCCTGAAGGTGTTATAAAGCTATATTTTCGGTAAAACTTTTTCCGTCCAAAAACACAAAGCTTAAAAAATGTCATAAAGAGAAAATGGAAAAACTATGGTAGAAAATGGTAATAAAATTTTTTGTCTTTAGACTTTAAAGCAAATATCAAAATATCTGTTTACGGAAAAAGAAATAAGTGCGACAGGAATCATCGATAATGTTTCACACTTTTTTGTCTGTCTTCACTTTTATAATTTTTTTTCATAGAAATTGCTCTTTTTTATCAGAAATAATATCAAGATTGGAAAGATGTAGTAAATTTCTTTAAAAAAAAAATAAAAAGAAGGAAGCATTGAATTCATGCAACAATGAGTTTTGAAACGAGTTTTTATTAAATTTTCACTTGCAAGATGAAGTATGTAAAGGTTCTAAAATTCCGGTTGAATATGAAATATAGATTTTACTTTAAATTAAAAAAAAAGGTTTTTAGAGTCCTAAGCACAAGGTCATACTTTAAACCGATGTTGCAGATTCTTTTTAAAAGGACATTTCATAAAGGGAATGATAGGCAGGACTGAATAATATAAAATAGACTTTTCACGCGCACATAACAGAACATGCAACATACATTTGAAACAGTATATTTTAGGTTTCACAGAGGAATTATATATTTTCATACGAAATCATTAAATGTTAGAGGGTCAGAGGTAGCTTATCGGTAGCGCGTTGGCTTTCGGTGCTGAGGTTGCTCGGATCGAATCCCTACAAGCTTCATTAAATACCTTCGTGTCTAGGCCGTATATGGGCCCGTTAAATCCGTTTACCGGAAAGTTTTTCTATGAGGTCAGGGGGTGGGGATGGAGAAAGTTCTCGGTCAAAATTGTGGTATCGCCTAGCCAAGTCCGACTCCGACGCTTCTGGTGCTTTTATAGACCGGAGCTGCATTACTTAGATCGAAACTTATATGTACCTGGTTTGACACTTCAGGACAGGGGGCATTGGGATCAACAACAACAACAACACTAAATGTTTGTTTAAAATGTCTTGTAATTAAAAGTTAAATTGTTCTCAACTGCGTCCGCTTCATATATCTAGGATCATTTTTTTCTGAATAAAAGAATGCCTTATTACTTTAATAAGATTATTTTAAAGACGCCTAACAAGAATGTTTTCAAAATGATTTGATTTTAACAGCTAATAACTTTTTTTTATTTACTTGAGGTGTACATGCGAGTAATTTTGTATTCAACGAGGCCTACATCCATTTAAATTAGCAAACTACCGGAACATATCATGAGAACATTGCGATTGCTTTCCAATTTAACAAATTTTGTATTAAAATTTATTTATATGATTAAGATGCAACAAACTTTGATAACGAATCTGACGCCTCACAAAATTGCTTTTCATTTGGATCAGATTTTGCATTTGATTTGGACTGCATTGAAAGACAGCAAACGAAGCAATAAACGAAGCAACCTTTGGATATTATTTCAATTTACTCGAATCGGTTTTGTGTTTTCTCTTTCGAATTGGTAATGAAACCTGCTCACAAATTCCCGCATTAAAATAATTTTCCAAATATTAGAAATTTTTAGCATTAAAGAAGAAAAAATGTTTTAAAGAACACTGTATAAAGCAAAGAATATTTAATTTTCAAAACGCTTCAAATTCTTTGTTGTTGTTTTTGTCGTGTCCAGAAATAACGCAGAAAAAAAGTCTTAAATTGAACCAAAAGCCTGGGTAACAGCAGCTGCCAGATCAGGAGTCAGTGGGCTGTAGAATATTTCTTGCGGTGACAAAACAAATTTGAAAAGGGTAGCAATTATGTCTGGACAGTCAAAGGGAGTCAGTTCGGTTTCTGGAGAACCCAGCTTCCTCCAAAAAATTTCTTTAAAACTGATAGATAATAAAATATAGATCCACATTTAGATTAAAATCAGCAGGAATTCGACTTGGAAGAGAGTTATATAGGTCACTTGGAATTTATATGACACTTGGAATTTCGGTACCAGTCTTAACTCATATTTGACCAAATATTGAAAAAAATTATTCTTTTGTTCAAAAATTGTGGTTTAGCTTCATAAAAACACAAGGAAAGATATAAAATTTTAAAACTTACCAAATTTTTATTATCTTCAGATTTACATACTGTCCTATATATAGGACGACGGCCAAATCAACTGCTATGACTTTTCGTACTCAAACTTCTTTCAAATGAAATGATAAGAAACAGTTTAAACAGACTCCAACATCACAATATTTACAGATAGTTGTTGATTTTTTTGTACAGTTCTCTAGTTGACAACGACGTTGTCTTCCATTAGGATTTGTCGTAATAATGTGTTCCCTCTGCAGCTTCAAAAATTCTGGATTTCTTTGTTGAGTGCCTAATCACCTAATCGCCAAATTCCTTGGCATAGAGAGTCCTAAATAATTTATTGTAATAGCTCTTCGATATTCCAGAAGTTAAGAGCTTCTGTTGGATTGAACAGTTTCGTTAGTTTCCAGGTTGCAATTAGTGCAGTTTCATAAGCATTTAAGAGTAATATCCAATACCACTTTTTTCCTTGTATAGAGGAAAAATAGGTTTCCATATGGTCACCAAATACGTCTGCACCATTTTTATACGTATTGCAAGAAATTGCGCATGATAATATGTCAACTCTTTGTCAGCCTCCTTTTACTCTTCTTTCTACCTTTGAATAGCATCTTGTATCTTAGAAATTTGTGAGCAATGATCCAACATTATTATCTTTCCAGCGAACTGCTGCAATTTGATTTCTCTCTTCAAATTCCAATCTGCCACACCTCGATTCATTTTAGCCATTACTTTAGTTGACTTTAGTGGGCATTTGGCCATTCTATTTTCTCTTACAGTTCCCGTAGCAAAGTAATTGCTTTCTCTCAGTCTAAGGAAAAGGACAAAGGAGGTAAAAAAGTTATACATATAAATTTTTGCTGCGCTGGATGTTTTACAATTGACAGCAAACTTTCCATAACTTCTCCAGATAATGGTACTTTGTTCCTTTGCACTTTTGATTTAGTTTTCTTTTCAAGAATTTGAGGATCATAGTTGTTGTTGCTTTCCAATCCCAAATATTCTGACCTAGATATGATTGAGTCTTTTTCGCTCATTGATATGAAATGATATGAAATGGATATCCATTATAAGAAGACAGCACCCACAACTTATATCCGAATTTGACTGGTTTCCTTTCATAGACATCTTGCAGCCATGTTTTCCGTAATAGCGCATGTTTACGCCTGACTTCGTTTTTCACTGTAACCTTCGCGCCGTTGTCAAGGTTAAAATTTGCCCGTAGCAACGGAATTCGTTAGTTGGCTTCAAGAACTGTATGTAACTGGTCACCAGTTCGAATGTCTACCTGTCGGAAGCATTAAATAAAATAAATTTCTTTGTTGGGAAGCCTCTAAGTAATTTTAATATATTTCGATTGGAACCTACAGTCCACTCCAAGGATTCATCATAATGGTCCTAGTATCCCGGAGTCGCAGCTGTGATTAAAAAGAAATTTTGTTTCGTTTAGAACTTTAGTTGGACTCTTGAAATTGATAGCTGCGTTGCTGCAAAATGGAAGACGCAAAACAAACAAAAGTGCTAAATAGACGTCGTGGAAATTATAGATCCCGAATAACAAAGTTACAAACTTTTGTTCAAGATGAAAATTTGACTGTTGATAAAATGCGACTTCAAACAAATTGGATAATGTTATGGCTATACTTTCGAATACAGAAGCACTTAAACTGGAATACTACGACGTTCTAGAAGATGAACAGTTAGCAGAGGCGGATTTGCAGTTTAAAGAAATGGAAGACAAATTAGAAGATATTAAAGTAAGATTACAAATGTTATTAAATCTAAATTCAGTTGATAACAATTCTTCCTATAAATTTGAAAATACAAATTATGGTTTTACTAAGCTACCAGATATTAGCTTACCAGAGTTTGATGGTCATATTGAAAACTGGACCAATTTCAAAAAACAATTTCACACCTTAATTACCAATAATGTTTCCTTAAATGATCATCAAAAATTATTCTACTTGTGTTCGGCTTTAAAAGGCGAAGCAAAAGCTGTCGAAACGTCAGAAGACACATTTGAATCATTAATAGATGTTCTAAGCAAAAAATTTGAAAATAAACGTTTGCTTGTTAATTCTCATATAATGAATATTTTAAATATTGAAAAACTTTGTATTGAATCTCCTAAAGGTCTAAGAAATTTAGTTGATGTTTTGAATAAAAACCTAAGAGGTTTACACTTATTTAAATTGAAAGCTAACGAATTAACACACCAATTTTTGATAAATATTGTTATCCAAAAATTAGATAAAGATTTAAGAAAGCAATGTGAGATGAATTTAACGTCAACTGAATTACCGAACTGGGACAATTTTATAGAATTTTTGCAAAGAAGGTCTCAATTATTAGATGCTTTGTCAAATCTGTAGTCGAGTAACGTTTCCACATCTGTGGCGAACGTACCCCTGTGTGAAATCCAAATCAACAACAATGCGGATGAAACTCAAGTAGTGCATACATTCTCTTTAAATGAAATACCAAATAAATCAGTTCTGCTTTCCACAGCTATCGTTAACTTTTGGTCTCCTGCCTTGAATAAGTATGTTAAAGGAAGAACACTTTTAGATAACGCTTCACAATCGCATTTTATGACCACTGAATTCGCTGCTCATCTTGGTCTAATAAAACGAAAAGTAAACATTCCTGTCAGTGGTTTATGTGGAAGCTCTATGAATATTAAACGGAAAGCAAATAGCTCAGTGATAAGTAATAATAATTCTTCTTTCCTTTCAACGATAGACTTTCTCACTGTACCAAAAATTACAGGCTTTGTTCCTTCATCGACTCATAATTTTGAAATTAAAAATTTAATTATGCCTATTCGCTCTATATTAGCCGATCCCAGTTTTTACGAGCCTGGAAAAATTGATATGATTTTAGGAACTGAACTTTCTATCAACTAATAAAAGATGGTAGAAAAAAGATATCTGATAATTTAACGTTGATAAATTCAGTCTTTGGATTTATTATCTGTGGGTCAATCACGTCAAAAAACTCTAAACAATGTTGTTATTTAATTTCTCATTCAGAAAATATTGATGATTATTTACGAAAATTTTTGGAAATTGAAGACATATCCTCCTTTCGATCCTTGAGTCAGGAAGAAGAATTTTGCGATATGCACTTTCAAAAAACACATCAAAGGATTCAACAGGTAGATCCGTCGTTCAGATGCCTGTCAATGAAGATGAATTAGACAATCAGGGTAATTCGAGAATTTTAGCTGAAAAAAAGCTGCATCAAACACTTAGAAGATTAAATAAAGATCCTGAGATGCTTAAACTTTATTATGAATTCCTTGATGAGTATAAATTGCTAGGTCATATGCAGAATGTCTCCGACGATGTCTCTGCTCCCTTGATTAACTATTTGCCACATCACGGTGTTTTCAGACCGGAGAAAAGTTCTACTAAACTTCGAGTTGTTTTCAATGGGTCTGCACCCACAACTACTGGTCGAAGCTTAAATGATGTGCTTCTTGCTGTAAAAGTGAAGGAAGACGTGTTTGACATTATGCTAAGATTTCGAAAGCATAAAATAGTTTTAACGACTGATATAAAACAGCTGTTCAGACAAATATTGATAGATCCAGCCCAGAGAGATTTGTTAAGGATACTTTGGAAAACTAAAGAATACAATAATCCTACAGAATATGTCATGTCAAATTAAGGATAATTCAGAATCACACGGAAATCGAACTCTAAACTAAAAATTTAACCTGTAGAATTATCATGCACATCTTCAAGAATAATATGCAAATTACAGGAAGCCACCAGATGACGTCGATAGTACGTCACAATGACCAGAGTGTAAGAGAGGGGTATTAAGGAATAGTGGCAAAGAAGTAAAATTGTTCACAAGCGTTCTGTAAGCCACTCAGTGCAATAACCGAATAGTTATGACACAGAGGACGCATATGGATGATATTTTACGTGGTAGAATTATCGACCACCTGGAATGTGGGCGTACTCAGATGGAAGTATCCGAGGAACTTGGAATTGCCCAAAGTGTCATCTCTAGGCTTTGGCAGCGATTCCGAGATGATGGAAATGTCAGTAGACGTTACAGTTGAGGTCGCCTCCGAGTTACAACGCCGAATGAAGACCGGTATTTGGCAGTAACTTCCAAAAGAAGCAGACGGAGCACAGCATCCGACCTGTCTCGTTAGCTATCTGCAGCCACGGGTACCACAGTTTCAAGGCAAATCGTGTACAGACGTTTGGGAAAATTTGGTCTATATGCTCGCAGGCCTGTCAGATATGTTCCGCTCACGTCAACTCACTGTCGGCACCGATTAGCCTGGAGTAGAGAACATGTAATGTGAACATCGTCACAGTGGGCTTGTGTGATGTTTTCCGACGAGTCCAGGTTTAGCTTGCAATCTGATTCATGTGGGACTTTCATATAGAGAACGCCAGGTACCCGTTACCACCAAGACAACATCATTGAACGACTCCGTTACGGTGGTGGAGGATTGCTCGTTTGGGGTGGAGTTATACTGGGTTCCAGAACAGATCTGCATGTTCAAATCGGAACCCAGAACGGCCACATTTGTTGGGACATCATTCTGAAACAACATGTACGTTTGTTTAGGGGTACCATGGGTGCAGCATTTTTGTCTATGGATGACAACGCCCGTCCTCATCGAGCAAACATCGTAAACGAATGCCTTCAATCTGAGGATATCACCCGCATGGAATGGCCAGCATTCTCAGCTGACTTGAATCTGATAGAGCATGTGTGGGACATGCTTGGCCGACGAGTTGCAGCCCGTCAACCACCTACTACATGTGTACCGGAACTTGGGAGAGCACTGCTTGCTGGGTGGAGTAATCTTCCCCAATATCAGCTCGATAATTTGATACTCAGCATGACTAGGTGTTGTACGGACTGTATTTCATCACATGGGAAACATACAATGTATTAACCATCAGACCAACTATGTAATATTAAGTTTTTGTAAAGGAGATACTTTTGACAGTTGCTCCAAGGAGCAAAAATCGTAGTTTTTATGAATGGTATCATACATACACCATCTTTTTTTGTTGTTTATCTTTTGTTTAACAAATGGGATTTATGAATATGTCCAGTTTGTTTTGTTTCTGAACCTTTATTTGCCGGAGCTGGCATTATCCTTAATTTATTGACATGAGTGTAGATTGAACACTGTTACTTACGGAACCAAATATGCACCATTTCTTGCCACAAGAGTAATAAAACAGTTAGGTTTAGATGAACGTGCTAAGTTCCCGTTAACTGCAGAAGTTGCGGAGTCCAATATATATATGTATTACATAGTCAGGGGTTATCATGGTATTAAAACTTAAAAAATATAGATCAGTTAATTAAAATATTTCAGGTATGTTGCATGAGTCTTTTTTAAATGGATCTCTAATTGTGATGTGCTGCTTGAAAAGGAAAGCAATGCCCTGAAGAACCTTTATTTGCCTCACCTGAAGAGTCTACCACTACTAAAAGTTTAGGTATGGTTTGGAAGTCAAGGAAAGATGAATTTGTTTTTAAAGTTTCGGTAAATCCTCAAAATGTTTACACCAAACGTGAAATTTTGTGCACTATTGCTAAATTGTATGAACCATTTGGTTTAATTGGGCCTACTATTAGTAGAGAAAAATATTTCTCAAGAAACTTCGGCTAGAGAAAATTAATTGGGACGATTCACTTCCTGTTCATCTATGCAATAAGTGGAACTGTTTTATCAGAAATCTAAAAGAAATTGAAAATATCTCTATCGACATGTATGCCCTTAGTGCTGATCCCCAATTCATAGTTCTGTGGGATTTTGTGATGCTTTCAACTCTGAATATGGAGCAGTAGTTTATCTGCAAAGTTATAATGAGAACTTTTCCTCAACAACTCCAACATCTAAATTGTTTGCTAGTAAATCAAGAGTGTGTTCCTTAAAGACTATTTCGATTCCTTGCTTAGAGTTGTGTTCCTATTTACTACTTTCACAGCTGATCAACAAAATAAACCTTTCCTTAAAAATGAACATTCACAAGGTCCCGCTGTTTTCGGACTCTACAAGAGCTCTCTCCTGGATAAATTCCCCTCCTTATCAGCTCAAAACCTTTGCAGGTAATCGTGTCTCGAAAATTCAGTCTCTTATATCAGATTATGTGTTAACATGTATCTTCCAGTGACAATCCTGCTGACCTTATATCTCGTTGTGTTGATCCTAGTGATCTCAAGAACATTAAACTTTGGTGGTTAGGATCAATGATTGCTTTCGAAGATAACATGGACCATTTCAGCCCAAGAAAATGTACTCTACCGAAAAGGAACTGTATTTAACTGAACTTAATTAAGTGTCCAGTACCAACTTCGCCATTTCTTCTAAGAACGACTTTCCTTGTTACCTTCCTTCTTAAAGTAATAATTTTCATAAAATAATTCGAATTCTTAGTTTTCTGTTCATGTTCAATTGCAGAAATAAATAAAAAAAATATTTGGACCTATCACTATAGAAGAATTTGAACATGCTAAAAAATATTTAATTGGAGCAGTACAGGTAAATTAATTTTATAATGAAATTAATGCCTTAAAAAGAAAGGAAATTCTTAAGAGGAGTAAAGTAAGTAATTTAAATATTTTTCTTGATGAAGATAATCTCATTCGTGTTGGTGGCAGACTTGTTTATTCTGACTTATCATTTAATCAAAAACACCCAATTTTGCTGCCTCGAGATCATAGACTAACCAATATTATCATGGAATATTTCAATTTAAAAGATTCACATGTTGGTTCTCAAACTTTACTTCATCTCGTAAGACAAGAGTATTGGCCATTAAATGGGAGAAATAATGCTAGGAAACTTGTACATCAATGCATTAAATGTTTCAAAGTAAGACAAGAGTATTGGCCATTAAATGGGAGAAATAATGCTAGGAAACTTGTACATCAATGCATTAAATGTTTCAAAGTAAAACCCAAAATTGAAGAAAAGTTAATGGCATCGTTGCCAAAGGAAAGAGTCACAGTTTCTTCCCCTTTTACTAATACCGGTATTGATCTATGTGGCCCATTTTACATAAAATATAAAAATCAACATAAAGGTATTTTAAATAGAGTTTATGTGGCACTATTTGTTTGTTTTTCCACTCGAGCGGTACATTAGAAATTATCATCGATTTAACGTCTGATGCTTTGATTGCTACTTTAAAAAGATTATTCGCTCGTCGGGGCATTTGCACTACAATATTTTCGGACAATGCAACCAATTTCGTGGGCACTAATTCAGAATTAAGAAATTTTTTCCAACTTTTAAAAAACTGTCCTGAAACTTTAGCTTCTCATCTGGTATCGCAATCAGTTTCTGGGAAGTTTTTTCCCCCTAGATCTCCTAATTTTGGTGGCCTCTGGGAGGCAGGAGTTAAGTCTTTGAAATGCCACCTAAAAAGAACAGTAGGCAATTCAAAATTAACTCTTGAAAAGTTTTTAACAGTTGTAAAACAAGTTGAAGGTATACTTAATATCAGGCTGCTCATTCCATTATCGTCAGGTCCAAACGAATTTGATACATTAACCCCTGACCATTTTCTAATAGGTCAACCAATTATCTCCATTCCTGAACCTCAAATAACTAATGTATTTCCATTCCTGAACCTCAAATAACTAATGTATTTCCATTCCTGAACCTCAAATAACTAATGTTTCAGATAACAGACTTTCTAGATGGCAACAAATTCAAAAATGTAACCAAATAATTTGGCGAAAATAGTCAAATGATCAACTAAACAATCTTCAACAAAGAGGAAAGTGACATTTTGAAAAAAAAATAACATCCGAAAGGGTAGTTATTTTAAAGGACGAAAGTCTCCCAATCTGTTCTTGGTCAATGGGGATAATTCAAGATGTAATACCAGGAAAGGACGGTGAAATTCGGGTAGTTGTAGTAAAAACTTATCGAGGTATTTTCAAACGTAGCAGTTCAAATGTATGTTTATTACCTGTAAATAATACTTAAATTTTGTATAAACTTGCTTGTCTTAATATTTGAATGTATAAAACCTTTTATTGAAATTATCATTAATTATATTTCTTCATTATTGGAATTATTTAAATTGTGTCAATGTATAGTATGTCACTGTATAGCATGCAGTAATGTATAATTGTGTTAAAGTATAATAAATTTTCATAATAGGCTAAAACCTTTTGAAATCATAGTATTTCAAAGGCGGGCGGTATGTTGACGCCTGACTTCGTTTTTCACTGTAACCTTCGCGCCGTTTTGTCAAGGTGAAAATTTCCCCGTAGCATTGGAGTTCATTAGTTGGCTTCTAGAACTGAATGTAACTAGTCGCCTGTTCGAATGTCTTCATGTCGGAAGCATTAAATAAAATAAATTTCGTTGGTGGAAAGCTTCTAAGTAATTTTAATATATTTTGATTAGAACCTACAGTCCACTCCAAGGATTCATCAGCGCACCATTCTTTCATTAATACTTAGATGTTCAGAAAATACACCAAACTGCTGTAGAGATTAATTAAGTCGTATATTGGACGTTCTTTGTAATAACGATCCGAATCAATGCAGCTATTGTCATTACAATGCAAATATTTTTTTATCTCAAAGTATCTGTTTCGTGGCATTGCTCGATTAACTAGTGCTGTTCCAGTATCCGGAGAATTTTCCCAGTACATCTGTTCACGAGGCAAATGTGATATCCACTGTAATAAGTATGCCTAAATGGCAGAAGAATGTAGTAATGGATTTGACCATTGTCCTACTCATAGGACACTTGTAAAAACGAAGTAAAAAAAGGTGTTTTAATTGATTTTTCTCCTTGATTTTTACCTTACATAATGTTAAACATCTACAGAATTGAGAATAAGGCGGAATTTTAATATTTTTTCATTCAATTTTTTTAAACTTAATTTTATACATTTTCCTACAAAAACTCTGAAAATCGGCATATTTAAAAAATTCATAATAAATAAATGTTTAAAAGTTAAAAATTGAAAATTAGCCAGTGTTAGGAGTGATCCTTTCACAGTAATGTAATACTAAAACAAACTCAATAGAAAAAATATTGATGAACAAAATAAGTGATCTAGATGAACAAAATAAGTGTTGTACCTGATCCTCCTGCTCTTCAAACACATGCTGACACGTGTCGCAAGGTTCGTAGGTGCGTTATCGCCTTGGAAACACGGGCGGTCATCAGTCAATAACGCCTACACCTTAGGATGTACGTGGTTCCTCAGAATAGTTAGTAGAATTAGGGGACTAAGGGAATACCAAGAGATAGTACCCCACAGAATCAGAAAGGTCATCACGGGCGGACCCAAGCAGTCGGGACCATATGCCTCGAAAGGAGTTCTTAAAACGTACTATATTTTATCAGGGGTAGGAAACAATGTGTAACACGACTCATACAACCAGATGGTATTTACATTAATGCAAACTCCATTTTTGTGTTTGTAGCACCATTTGACACGTTTTTATGCACTGGCTTCAGTAACGTGTAGCTTTTGGATTGTAGATTGAAAACTACTAGATCTATCCATCTCCCTGTGAACTGTTAGTCTTGAAATTAGATCATTACGATTCGTATTCCACGCTTCTTTCTTTGAACAATACGTAAGAAGTTTGGTCTTTCCTTGCTGATATTTTCATGTAACGTCCACACTTTTTGCATTTAGAGGCAATAACTGGTTCATTTCTATATCCTGTCATAACCTGCGAGATTCTGCTTCGATATTCACCGACATTTCCTGCCGTTTTATTATACACATTTAAATAATCTGATCCCTGTGATCTCTAGCACTGTTGGAGCAAGAATATTTGGTAGATTTTTGTGGCAACTGGCGTTTACCTCTTAAGCACCTTAAATTTCAGTAATACAGCGAGAAGCTGAGATAATAGTCTCGGAAATTCCATACATGGTCATATTATTCTTGATAGCCCAATTGTTAATATTGAGCAAATAAAAATTTTTTCCATCCTGTATTTTTATTTAAAATAGTGCTCGCAAGTTAAAACGGTTCTACTGCACTTTTGAATAGACTAAATTCAATTGTTTCATGTAAGTATCCTCTTTGCTTTTAAATAATAATTTTATTATGGGTGAGATATTGATGTATTATGTTTTGAAATGCATAAATTAGTATCCAAATAATGATATCCATACATTATTATCCATATAAAAATTTCAAATTCTTCTTAAACTAATTCACTCTTAAATTTCAGATAAATTCAAAATCATTATCGTTTTTTTTATAAATGGCAATTTATCATGCGGATAGAGTGAAAACTAAATTTTGTTCAGCTTCTGTTAGAGACGCCTCATACGATAGATACACGTTCAATATTCCGAAAGGAAATTTGTCGTTACTCTTTATTTTGATCTTTTTTAACTCCATGTACAAGCTGCAGGAAATTAGAAATATTGATCGAGAAACAAAATAAATAACAATTTATAAAATATAACTTACATGTGTCAAAAAATTATTTTTTGAAGAACAAAGAATTTAAAAAATAATTCAGCCATGTGGAAATTTCAGAAAATGTAATAAATTAATAGTTAAGACATGTGATGAAACTGAGAAAAAAAAAGCAGAGACAGTTTATTTTGATATTAAATATATACGCATCATATGTCATTAAAGCATTTTATGTTATTTTAGGGATAAAAGGGAAAAAAATATGGCATTTTAATATAAGCAAAGCTTTCTAAAGTAAAATTAATCAAACTTAAACTTAACGTTATTGGGAAAACTCAGTTGTCGGCATTTTACTAAACTGTTTATCTTTTGCAGTTTAAAATTGATTTTGGTATTGGAAGGGTGAGAGAAACCGCACATGCTATCATCCTATTGAAATAAAAGTTTTCTTTGTGTTTTCAACTCCACTTTTCTTTAAGATGCCTGTTCATGTGAAAGTTTAGACTAACCGATGTTATGTGTACAACGTTAATTTAAAATGTTTTATAAACAATACGTTTTACAGTTCAGCAAATTCCGAGTTAATGACCCATGGGTTGCACTTTAAAAAAAAAACGGTTGAAATTTTCAAAATTAGAAAAAATAAAATAGATCTATGTAATTTAAACATTTGTAGATATTACGTTTGACATTCATCTATGTGAAAAAAGAATGTTGCTTTAGAAGAGGAATTAGTGTACTCTTATAATAGAATATCCATGTCTGTTCATATTTTCATTCAAAATGTATATTAAAAGTTCTTTCTGTACTATTCTTTTTGCAAATCCTTTGAAATTTCAAGAAGTAAACTTCTCATATGATACTAAATAATGATATGTAGTTGCATATATTCATTCAGCCTATTTTCAGATATTGTAAAGAGACTGAAGCTTTTTCATTATCTTTTAGATATTAAAGGTAAAGGTAATTTCCTATATAGCTATGGAAGTAGCTATATTTAAAAATATTCTAAGGAATGAAAACTAATTCGGAAAAATTTTGAATTCAATTCTATTCTAGAATACTCTTAGGAAAAATTTGTTGGAATTGCTTCCATGTCATGTTGTAGTCAATAATTTATTTCAGAACAAAAATCGTTTGAAATTTCTTCAGAAATTTTCTTGAAATGTTTCTTTAGTAAATTTCATGTCAGCTGATTTATTTCATCCCTTTTCAGTCTAAAAATCCAAAAAAGTATCTTATTTTAATGTATAGTACCTAATGATTTAATACGTCCTTTTGATCCTAAAGCCATAATTCACTAAGATGACATAAGGAAGTATGTAAAAGTTAATTCTTGTTACTAGATCTATCGTTCATATGAAATGTATAATAGTTCTTTATAGACGGCATGCGATATATAGAAAACGATAATTTTTTTTTTTTTTTTTACAAAAACTCGTTTGAAAAATAGGAGTAATTGTCATGTATGTGTTTACACATGTGATTTGCTATCGAATATTTTTTAAATATAAAATAAATTTCAATGTAAAAAAATAGGGCTGTCTAGACTTTAGGCTTGATTAAGCCGTCCTTTCCCTTCTGGAAGACTTTGTACATAAGAAGATGTACTACATTGATAAAATTATGATGTTATACGTATTTAATAGTATTCCACTTGCCATCTCAGGAGCTATATACGGTAGTTTCGTAAATTTCTTCTGTAAAGCCAGATAAAAGCCAGCTATAACACGCAATTACTTAATTATAAATAAACAAGCGTGCTTAGGGAAATTTTCTATTTCGTTCTAACTCGTCATGACGCAAGATATTTTAAATCGTGTGTATTGCATATGCTATAAAATAACAATTCCCTACATCTTTATTGCATAATTTTATGAAATTGAATACACACTTTAATGAATTTTACTCTCTATTAAATATTTAATTATAACTGTAATAATTTATAGCTTGGTCCAACATTTTTAATAATTTATTTCTAGTCACTCCGACACGTTGCATATTGGGCAATAAACGTATTCGGTAATTGTGCTGTTTCTTGCGTCTCATTATTTTATTGCTGTTTTAGTATCTTCTAAGCTACTGGTCCTGGAATTGAGAATTGTGCATTTCAACAGTGTATTGAGTAAATTGTTAGTATCATGTATTTTCCATTTTGAAATGTGATTGGGTATTATTTATTAATATTGTGTGTTAGTGTTGCTGCAATATACTTCAAAACTGTAGAATAATATATTTAAACTGAGCTTCATTGTGTTTACTTTGTTGTAATAAGTGACTAAAAGGAGTTGTATCGTATCTTAACTGCCCACCAATGCGTTTTATCTTCAATGGCGTATTGTATTATTATTAAATTAGTAAGGTGTGCATAACTGGTAGCGTAGTGCAAATTGATTGTAGTACTGAAATATAAAACTCTAGCATTGAATATCTAAATTATGTTGCATTGTGAATCTAAATGGTCGTATTGTGTACTTAAATAGTGTTACATAATCTTCCCAAATCAAGTTGCTATATGTATTTAATTGCTGTACTAATATAAAAGATGTAGTAATGTGAAGGTAATAGCTACTGCTGCTGTGTTACTGTGACGGTACTATTATATATATTGTCGTATATGCGTTACTACATATGCATCGGTATATAATATATTTGTATTGCTATATACAGTGATTTCCGCTTATAAGAATCACGTTTGTTATTACTGTTTTTGATTCTTATAAGCGGTTGATTCTTATAGCCGAAATTTAGGTTTTTGGACAGGAACACACACACACCTATATATACATATATTAGATAATTTACCATAAAATACTATTTAATTTATATTAATTATCTTTTATTAAAATTATTCTTTATAGTTTTAAAATACAACTTAATTTTTAGAAATATAAGTAAATACACATGATTATAGTAAGAGAAGAAAAAAAATACAATATTTGTTACAAGTTACAGCATACCTGCTTAACAGTTTTAACATTTCAACTACAGGAATGGAGCAAGAAAAGTTTTCTACGGTAGTTTGACGTATTGAAGTTTTCAGGAGCTTGTTTATACCTCTTTCAATAGTTATAGTCTCAGACGAAGATTCACTTTCTAGCTTACGTTTCACGGTTGGATAACGTGCTGAATCTACTAATGTCAGGTTTTCCTAAGTGATAGTGGACACTTCACCGAAGATTTATGTGCTTCAGGGTCCAGGAAGCCGCAACCAGGATGTGGGAGGTGGGAAAAAAGAGTCCCTATTTTTGTTTGTCAGTGGAGAAAAGAGAAATCAGACTCGGAAGGGTAAAGATGCCCCCGGGTCAAGCTAATAGGACAGTGTTGTGGTAAAGCGTTTAAGGGGAAGCTATTATGTTAAGTCTAATAAAGAAAGGGGTGAATTTTACGACTATATTCCCTCCCATCTTATCAATCTTTCTTAAAAAAAAGAACGAACTTCGTGCCTTTTGAGGGTTTAAGTAGATTTTTTGGAAAAATGAAGGGAAAGCGAAGAGTGTAAACTGATTCTTAAAACCGGTGGATTGATTCTTTAAAGCGAAAAACATGGAAATAATACATTTCCATGGAAATAATACATGGAAATAAACATTTGTTTTTGTTTTCGCGATATTGATTCTTATAAACGGTTGATTCTTATAACCAGTGATCACTATAAGCGGTGGTTACTGTATTTGTATTTACTGTATTATTGTTACTGTATTGTATTATTGTATATTATGGATAGTTGTATTATTGCACTGTATGTTGTGTATAATTGTTTTAGAGTATACTATGTGTAATTGTATTATCGTAAAAGAATAAAAAAGAAAAAAGGGGAAAAAAAGAAGAAAAAAAAGAAGGAAAAAAATGAAAGGAAAATAAAATTCGGCCAAAGCAGGGTGCTAGGCCGAACGAGAACAAGGGCTAGGATATTTAGGATATAATGCTTTACAAAGAGTAATGATAATATTAATTTGGATTAATCAATCATTAGCAATGGTAATGCGAGCGCTTATTTTTCTATAGTGTTGCTGAATGAAATAGATTCTTAATTAGAAATTAATTAAAAGTTTACTTGGTGGCTGGTTGGGTGCAGATTTGTTCCCTCCGGGCTGCCTGTGTGCCCCGACTGGAAGTATACTGTCGGGTCGTTGTGTCAAGTGGAAATATGCCGTATAACCGTATAACCGTATAGGACGGTTAAACATATTCATGTTGCATATATTTTATAAAAATCGTCTTTGTTAACGGTCTTTCTAATTTTCTTCTGTATTGAAAAATATAAGCTACAACCGACTGAGTAATGTAATGGCATTTCAAAAAGTATCAAACACCCCACTAAAAGATGTAATTTCATGCATAAAATTAGTTGTACATACTGCATTTCGATACTGTACAACGTGTAGATAATTGACTCCACAAAACAGAAAAAAATAATTTTATATCATAAATACTTAGCATATTTTTGTTGAGTGGTATCAGCATTGGAAAAAAGTTATAAATGTGTAAAGGTATTTATACATTTTATAATTAATTTATAAATGCATGCGATTTTTTTTAATAAATAGATATTTACCGAGGTGAAAGACTGCTAACAATATTTCTGCAGGTTTTCTAGACTGGAAGCAACAGCTTAAAATAGTGAGATGTGTCATTTATTTATTTATTTATTATTTATTTATTATAGGACGTTTCTGAGGATTTTAATAATTTTGAAACTATTACCTACAACGAAACATTCTTTCATTTTTAAATTTACAAATGGAAGCGTATAGAATATAAATAATCTAAATATATTATCACTAGTAAAAATATATTATTTAATAGAAAATAAAAGTAATGTTCCTACATTTTAATTTCAAATCGTTCAATATGAAATACAGAAATTAATTATAGAATAAATCCTATAGAAAAGTAAGTGGTATAACTATGACGCAAATTCATAAGCTTAACTATTAGCTTTGCTCCCAATAAAATGAATTTCTATGAATTACTTGACGTATATAAATGAGAATTCTTTTCGGTGACATTAAAATATCTTTGAATTTTTTCTGTCTCACTGATAATCACTTTATTCATTCTTTTTTTTTTCAAAATGTACTATTGTTTCTTTTAAAGGACTAAGAATGTTTATATTGTAAAAGTTCGGTTTGATTTTTCTCTGTTATAACATCCTCTTACGAAATCATTAAAATAGTCTTTGAAGTAAATTCTTCCACTTCGGAATAATTACATTCTTCAGTTTCTTTTGAAAGGACGTAGAATATTTAGATTCCGGAGCTTTTATATAAAATAAAACTATACGTTTAACTTGAGTTATACTTAAATGTTCAATTTGTCCCCATTTTGAAAGTTATTACCATATTAAACTTTCTGAGCTTCAATATTTTAGCCTACATCAAAGGATATTTAAAAAAAAAATTGCCGGAGGTTCCTTTCATATTAATAATACATATAATTCACATTGAAGAAGGGAGGTGCTTTATAGGAGAGACTCTCCATCTGATAGCTGCATGTTCAATATTTCACATAAAAATTTGTCTCTCGTCCTAGGTGGATTTTTTTCCCTTATTCTACTGCCTCCAGGAAATTACAAATATTGATCGAAACACAAAATAAATGTCAACTTGTAAAATGTGACTTTGAAAGGCAATTTTCCTATCGTGGAGGAATTTTTAAGAATATTATGCAATATGAGAAATGGTCAGGGTATAAATTTATAGCATAAATTTAAAGAAATGCAAGTATAAATTTTAAGATGACGACGTTCTATAATGAAAGTTGATGTCTTAGAAAGTTTAATATAATAATAAATGAGACGATAATTTTCCTGGATATTTTTTATCAAATCTTAAGAGGACGTCGTGTTGTAGTGAAAGTCTATGTTTTTGAAAATTTAATATAATAAATAATACATGAGACATTAATTTCCTGAATATATTTTCCCAACGAGGGTGAAATTTGTGCTGAAGATGTTCACCAATCCACATCACGATTTTGCTGGAACATCATATTACAGGAATAGCTGAAAACCCGTACTTCGCTCGGAGTACATTCAAATTAAATACAACGGTCAATGTATGCAATTAATGCCAAAAATATTGTTAAATATATTTAGAATAAATACAACGATCAATGTATGCAATTGATGTAAAAAATCGAAAAAATATATTTAGAAAAAAATCGTAACGGATATTTTTATAGACAAAATAATGTAGAAAAAAATATTAAAATTAAATCTAATGAAACATAGTAAAGAATATAGTGCAGTTAATATAGTACAGTTTAAGGAACATATCTTTTGCTGTATTTTAATATTTTTTGGATAATTTCCAATTGTCTGCCGCATTAGCAAGAAATTTTTTTTTCTCTATTTCGCTGGTATGAACGTGACGATAAATTAATTTAAAGTTCCAGAAAAAGAAATCACGTGATCAGCATTTAATGAATTAAATTCTAAAAATTAATCTTTAAAAATTCACCAAAAATCAGAAAAGGGAGGTAAAGATTAGAAAAAGATTTCATTTTAAAGGAAGTTTTTTTTTTCTCTCGTGATATAAATTTTATAACACTCAAATTATTATTTTAAATGCAAACTTAAAAAACAGTTACTGAAACAGCTTAAAAATTTAATTAAAAAAATATAAGAAGAATTTTTCAAAAATCTTTCTTAGTGCACCCGTACACTATAAGAAGAATTGCCATGCAAAATTTTAGCCCTTTAGATCCAGCTGTTTGGTCTGTGCGTTGTATGTCAGTCAGTGAGTCAGTCAGTGAGTCAGTCAGTTACGGAAGTGTTTCATTTATATAGATTATCACATAGTTGAAATACTGTTGCTCTTAGAAAAATGACTGCACAGAAGCACCCATGACTTAGGTGAGATTCGAAACCGAGCCCAGTTTGTCAAAGCTTGTAAACGATGTGCGCAGATAATTTCTGAATATAAAAGGTTTATTTTACTGTGATTTCGGTTCTATCACTGAGGGAATTTACAAATATGTTAAAATTTATAAAGGGGTGATCATAACTTTGTACTTTTAACTCAGTGTCATAACAAATATAATTCGTTGTTGGAATTTATAGTAGTTAACCCGTTCCTCAAATCATGGCTAATGGGTCATCTAAATGCATAGAAGTCATCATTACTAAAATATTCTAGATTATACTGATCACTTCCAAATTGCACTAGATTGTACTTATCACTACCTAATTGTACTAGATTTTAATTCAAAATTATGCTATCACTACTTCGAAAATCTCTGAATATGAAAGGCTTCTTTTAATGTGATTACAAATTCATAATCGATGGACTTTACAAAGATATTAAAATTCATTACGAGTCAATAATAACTTTGTACAGTTATCATTTTCACTCACTGTTATAACAAATATCAAAATTCCTTGTTGAAATTTTTAGTAGATAACCCGTTCCTCTAATCATCGCTAATGGGTCATCTAAATGCAGGGAGGTCATCATTAGTAAAATATTCTAGATTATACTGATCACTTCCTATTTGCATTAGATTATAATTATTATTACCTAGTTGCAATAGATTATATTTATCACTACCTAATTGCACTAGATTATACTTCAAAATTATACAGGGTCATCGAAAAAGGTTGGACACATTTCGAAAGCTCATAATTCCAAAATAAATTGAGCGAACGCAATAATATTCTTTTCAAACAACTTGTCAAGTGTCCATCATTTCTAAATATAACTGGTACGCAACCGCGCGGTGAACGTCGCGCAGAAGCGATGCGCGGTGGAAGAGGTCTTCGTCCGGCTTTCCGTCAGTGCATGAGCAACCGACCAGGAAAAAGCTCAGTGTGTGTTGTGGTTAATGGAGTACAAATCTGTTAAAACATCTCAGTGAAAATACGAGAACCGTCGTGTTTATTAAAAATTACCCTCGAAAAACGAATGAACCGAAATTACCGTCGTGTTTATCTCAAACAACCACCGCTTGAGCTTTCTCCTGAAGGGTCGCCATTGCACTGACGGAAAGCCGAACGAAGAACTCTTCCACCTCGCATCTTTTCTGCGCAACGTTCAACGTCACGGTTGCGTGCCAGTTACATTTAGAAATCTTGGACACTTGACAAGTTGTTTGAAAAGAATATTATTGCGTTTGCTAAATTTATTTTAGAATTATGAACTTTCGAAATGTGTCCAACCTTTTTCGAAGACCCGATTTCGATGATTAAATTTACTACTTAGAACTATTTAGAAAATTTCTAAATAAAAAAGGATTCTTTTAATGCAATTACAAATCTATATTCGATGGAATTTGCAAGTATAATAAAATTCATTACGTGTCAATAATAACTTTGTACTATTATCTTTTTTCACTCACTAGCCGCTGCGCGACCAGCATGGTTGCTTTTAGTTTTATATTTTCTTTTGCAAAACAACGCAACTGAAAGTAGTAACATATGCCATTACCTGTCATCATAAATATACGTTGTTAAGGGGTATTCTCTATAAGGCTGATTCTAGAACATCGTGATAAAAAAATGTGAATTTCCATTACCTCAGAACAGAGTTAAATATAAGACTGAGAATTTTAAATATAGTGTTGATTACATTACTCTCTGTATGTATTACTGTTCATAATTCATATATCTACACTTAATCATATTAAATAAATTGTTGGGAAAATTTCTTCACGTATAAAAGGTGCAAAAATTCAACAAATTTTCAAAATTAAGATATCTATACTTTATCATTACAACGAATAAGAAATTGTTGGGGAAAACTTTTAAAATATAGTGTTGATTACATCGCTCTCTGTATGTATTTCTGTTCACAATTCAGATATCTACACTTAATCATATCAAATAATAAATTGTTGAGAAAATTTCTTCACTTATAAAATGGAGCAAAAATTCAGCAAGTACTGAAAAAAGTGTAGAAAATTAACTATTACTGGTATTTGATTGCTATGCCGGCAACGGTTAAGCCTAATTTCGTTATCATTTATGCTCTCTCTTTCACGCCTCTCTCTTAATGAATTATTTCTTCGCTTTCTTTCTTGAGACTGTTCCCAATTTTCACTTAATCGTGCAGCGCGCTTTCGAATATTCCTGATTTCAGTGGGTAAATCCATGTTGACAGGCGGTTCCAAATTGCGGACGGCCGCTAATGTTTACAACTGGTACTGGCAGCCGTTGCCATTCGGAGTGTAAAAATATCGTCGATTTTCGTGCCGCATACCTACGCGTTTTATATATATAGATTGTTATACCAAATATCAAAACGCTTTGTTGAAATTCATAGAAGCTAACCCATTCCTCAGATCATGGCTAATAGATTATGTAACATCATGGAGTTCATAATTACTAAATTATACTTCTTGGTATGCAAACAAACTCAATTAAATAAAATGTGTTATAAACCGCATGGTGAATACAAATGGTGTAACTCAAACATTTTACAATATCATAAATTACATTTGTAAGCTTACGGTAACTTGATCCCACACCCAAACGCTACTAAGCTATTCCAATAAAAGACTTATCCCGTAGGCTACGTAAAATAGTCGATGGGAGTTTCAATTTCACTACATTCGATTTCTTATTTTATAAACGACATCAATGCACTTGAGGAAACTGTTTAAGTGACCAATAAAGAATCGGGGAAGAATTAACATAAAATAACCAGGGGGGGGGGGAAACTAACAGTAACTAAAAATAACGTGTTCCTGTCTGAGCTATAACTGACTGCACAAATAACGATTTGTTCTTCTTATGCCTCCAGGGAATTACAAATATGGATCGAAATAAAAAATAAATATCAAGTTGTAAAATGTGACTTTGAATGGCAATTTTCCCATTGACGTGGAATATTCAAAGATATGACAGATGTAATTCTAGATATATGGTTGTATATATTTTATAAATTTTATCCTGTACATGAAAATTAAATTAACTAAAGAGAATAATTTGAAATTCTCAAAAAAAAAATCTTATCTGACATGCCAAACTGAAACAATAATTGTTCAAAACAGTGCTATGGATTATTGTGCAGTACAAATAAAATGTTTACTTAATACATAAGTGTTTAATTTCTTCTTAGATCATGGTTATGGGGATTTGTCTGCAGCATTACTATAGATCTTTACTTAAATGTTAGTGGGGAAAGAATACATAGACTAACCATTATTTGATGTTCGAATTGTTTGTGTAACTCGAATTTTCCTTTGTATCAGTTTATTTAACAAAAATCTATAAATCTCGTAGGATTCAGTTTAAACCAACCTCAAATATTTATTTTCAGCTTAAGTGTTTATAATCGAAAACTTTTTTTTTATCTTTGGCATTTTACACTTTTAAGGAATACGTGTAGGTTGTAAGGAATTTATGATAGCAACGGAGAATTCTGTAAAATATATTAAAACTGGTGAAAAGATTTGAAAAGACTGCAAAAAAATTCCATTCTATGCCGAAATTCTTTTGATGATAGGGTGAGATATTGCTGCTTCTAAAAGTATTCGTATCTTATTCTGTTTCCGATCTTTAGAAGCATTTGGTCTATGCAAGCTCATATAAAAGCTTATGTAATTCTTCAAAGAGTGTGAAAGATGGTTTTTGGAAAAAAATCAATACCTCGTCTTAATATTACTTCGGGTATTATTTTTTAGCAATATTAGTATGACTTATAATACTTTTAATGCATAGCATTTATTATAGCTTAAAGCGAGAATAAATCTTTTAATCGTAAATTCAAACTTAAGAACAGTTTTTTTTTTTTGTGAATGAGGTACTGATGACAATTATTTTTATTTTCATGTACTTTTATGCTAAGTATGAGGTAAATTTTATAATATATATTTATGTTAGTATTAATTTCAGATAAAGATAAGAGATTACATGCAAATCTTCATTATCATTAATGCATCTTTATAAAAGCAATAAATTTTAATACATTTTTATCTAGATAAATTTGGAGGTTTAAGAAACATCAAAGGACAATATAAATAAAATAACTTCCTGTTCATTTGAATGTAAACTCATAAGATCTAATTTTTTAAATTTAATTTTTATGAAGACATTACGAAAAGCGAACTATAATCTGCAGAAAATTTCCTATAATTTATTTGTTGTTTTTATAGTTTCTAAGCCCCCTGGATGGAAGTTCCAGACCAGGTTCACACAGGCTTCGGGAAGAAGTGTGGCTCCGGTTTATATAGCACCACAAGGGTCGAAATCCGTCTTAGCTAGTTGCCACCTCAATTTTGACCAAGTACCCCCAGGGAAGACATCTAAGGGGATCGTACCCTCTCCCACCCTCTCTAACCTCATAGAGGGACCTTCCGGTCTACAGATTTAACGTGCCCATGTTCAGCCGAAACGCGGAGGTTTTTAACCATTTCAGGGGCAACAATGTCCCCCGTTTGCACGGTGCAGATTTTTTCCTGATTTTTTTAACCTAAAGAATCTTGAAAAATTTTCGAATTAAAAGTTTAAAAATGTTTTTACTTCTTTAAACTGATAACAGATGGTAGTACTAATAATTTTTTTGCTCATTTAACTGGAATACATTGAATGCAAGTGGAAAAAAAGACTCGATTTAGGCATTTGCACTGTGCAAACGGCGCCCCACAAAGGGTTTTAATGGCGCGAGACCCTCAGCACCGAAAGTCTACGCTCTACCACAAGGCTACCTCGATGCGCTCCTAACATTTTTTAAGCCGGTCTAACAATATGCTGCAAAATATGCATTATATATTATTAATTTCTTTAAATTCAAATGTTATATCACGGAGTGAAGCGGAACTTAGTTTATCATTACTAAAACATGTTTGATAAGTTATCATTTCTTTAGAAGTTCCAGAATAAAATATAATATTTCTGTTTGAAAAATCAAAATTTTGCTGTCTATTCAATAAATGTATACAATCTTTCAGAAGAAGCAAAAGAAAGAAAAAACGTATTTTAATCAAAAGCTCATAGAAAAGTATCATTATCTCTGCGAACTTTTGGATTTTTCTTTACTTCCCGTACACGATAATATCGGATACTTTCAAAAATAATTTTCCGGAGTATTTCAGTGTTAATAATGTAAATAATTGAACAGAATGGAAAGAAAATCGAATTCCATGTGACTTCTATTATAGGTGCTTTATGAGATAGATACACATTCAATATTTCACGGAATAATTTGTCATTACTTTCACTTTATAATTTTTTTTTCTTTTTCCTACCTGAAGAAAATTAGAAATATTGATCGCAAAAACGAAATTAATGACGGAGTGTAAAGGATTTTGAAGGGTAAAGTTTAATTTTGAAGAGGAGATTTAAAAAATGATCTGCTATTTTATGTAAAATTAGAAATCTGACACTGTATCAGTTGAGTTGTTTATCCGTACAATGCGTATCAAGGGTGATTATACAGAAAAAAACGAGACTAAGATTATAAACAAACTTTTGCTAAACACATCATTTGGAAAGGAATTATCTATCTATCTATGTACACACACAGACACAGACAGACAGACACACACACACACACACACGCATATATATACAGAGGCTGTTCACACATTTTTTAGACGATGTATATTGTATTCACAAAATTAAATTACATAAAATTCTTGTGTTTTAAATGTTCTATTTGACATCCCTTATTCTGAACTATCTTTCGACACCGCAATTTCCAGGATAATAATGCCTTTTGAAGTGTCAGAAGAGGTATTCTATCCCATTCCTCCTGAACAGCTTTCCAGAGTCCTGTAAGGATTTTGGGACGACGTTTTGATAATGCAGATTTTAAAAGTCCGAAAGCACAAAAATCCATAGGTGATACATCGGGAGATTTAGTAGGGATATCAGTGAAGGGTATGGCCTTGATACAAGTTTTTTGTTCCATTTCTTTTAGGAAATTTACAGTGGATTTTGATGTGTGACTGTTAGCTTTGTCCTGATGGAGTCTCACAGATTGATGGCACTGTGGGTAAAGCGATGGTATTTCATTTAGAAAAATTGGCGATAAAATATGTTCCTGATAGTATTTGGAGTTAATCTTGACATTTTTTTCCACTCTCTTTATTTTTAACTGGCCATTATAAGAAAAACTAGCAACAATCATGAATCCCTTAGGAAAACTTTCTTTCGATTCTTTGAACCATGTACTTAAATTTTTCTCTCCCCTTTTATGAAAATAAATGGCTGTTTTTTGTTGCATCATTTAAATACACCCATGATTCATCTATTGTGACAATTGTTTTCCATTTTTCTTTGGATAAGTGTTTCTCATATAGAATTCTGCAGCGTGTCCTGCGTTCAGCGATATGATTTGGAAGAAGACGATGCACATTGCGTTTTTTCGCTTTCTTAAGATTTAAATCAACGTTTATCATTTTGTTTACAGTGGACACCGAGCATTTTAATGATTTTGCAACTGTCCTTTGACTAGGGGGATTTTCTTTTAACATTAAACAACGTACCTTTGCAATAGTCGAAGATGTCCGTTTTTTCCTTGGATACTTCTTTGGAATTTTTGTCCCACTTGAGGCTCCAATTTCACGTTTTTTTTCCTTTCTTGTTGACGATATTACCTATCGACGCTTTAGATATCACAAAACCATGACTCTCACATCGTTTTTGGATAACGGACTATGCATATTTCTCTTCGGAAAGAGCATAAATGTAGCCTTCGAACCACTGGCTTGTTAAAAACGCCATTTTGAATAAAAACAAAACTTTCAAGCCGCAGACTTTAAGTTTGACTTTTAAAAACATAGTGCAATTGCAATTATTTCTTTTGCAGCAAACGATTTTTTATTACCTCTTACCAAAATCGTCTAAAAAATGTGCGAACAGCCTCTGTATATGTATATATATATATATACATATATATACATACAGATTATTCCGGATAGATAGATATTCATTCGGATAGATAGATAATTCCTTTTCAAATGATGTGTTTAGCAAAAGTACGTATGTAATCTTAGTCCTCTTCTTTTCTGTGTAATCACCCTTGAAATGCATAGTACGGATAAACAACTCAACTGATACAGTGTCAGTTTTCTAATTTTACATAAAATAGTAGATCATTTTTTAAAACTTCTCTTCAAAATACGTATTTATATACATACATATATATATATATATATATATATATATATATATATATATATATATATATATATATATATATATATATATATATATATATATATATATATATATATATATATATATATATATATATACAAAAACGTAGAGACCTTATGAATTCTAAAGTTCTGACCAAAAGAATTTTTATAATAGAAAAAAAATATGAATCTATGTATTAGGAAAAAATCTATGTAAGATCCAATTATTTTCTATTAATGTAACACAACTATATAAATCTGTATTTTCAAAATGTTGCTAAATCATTTAAAACTGAAGCAGCTGTTATGAACCACATGTTTTAAGTCAGGTTTGCACAACATACGGCCCGCGAACGATATGTGGCCAGCCAGCACTTACTGTAAGCCCCGTGAAATCTTTTATGAAACTCCTTTTACGATAAATCTAAAAAATACCTAATATTATTTTTAGATTTAAAATATCATGAAAGGAATATATAAGCAATGAATATTAACATTTATTTAAATTTTAAAATAATCAGTAAATTATCTTTTTTAGATAAACTATTTTTCGCTTTCTCATCAATTCTATTTTCTTGCGGCCCGCCTCACATTTCGAGTTGTGCAAGCCTGCTTTTAAACAATAAATCTCGTATCTGATACTTTAACTATATTGTTTCATAGAAGACAACCATAAAAAATAAAACAATTAAAAATCTATCTAACCAATAGGACGTCAAAAAGATCTATTATCTTAGGAAGAAAGATATAAGAAATTATTAGTTGTAAGATGTGGTGTACTCTGAACGCAGTATAATAATCCACTATATGGCAATGCGAAATGAAGACATTTATAAACAATCTTGATAAAAGAAACTGAAATCCTAGGAGTACGGTACGTTTCATAAATTTCTCTTAAATTACGTCATGACGTAATGGGATATGCTCTCAAATGATTCGCGAAGGAACATCGTCATTATGGAGTTAAAAAAATTTTTATGATGCAATATCTTTTATTCCATCCTAATCCGTTTATTGGAGTGCTTGAGGGGTTTCCCTAGAAAAATGTTAAAAAATCTTATTTGAATGCTGTTGAACAAAGATATTTATAAGGGTTTATTTTAAAATAATTTAGATGTATTTTTTTTCCAATGGAAATGTTTGAATCGTGATATCAAATTTTAGAAATGCTTCAAGAGTTAAATGTTCCTTATAATTAGAAAATTAGCACAAATGTTAGTGAAATTAATCCGGCATTTAAAAATGAATCTAATTTTATTTTAAATGACACGGGTAAAGGTCCCAATTCAAATTAAAAAAAAATCTGCAGCCATCAGCAGAGGAAGATTATAAGAACACCCTATAACAATTAGCCAAGTTTAGGAAAGGGCGTTCAGGAAGTGTTGCCATTCTATAAGAGCGGTACCCTGAAGGGTGGAACTGCCAAGAAGAGAAGTATCAAAGAGTAAAAACCATGAACCAAAGAAAACATGAAAAAATCTGAAAGGGCCCAAAATATCCCAGGCCAACAAATAAATTATTGCAGTAAAAACAATAGTTTAAGTTTTTTTCCCGGATTGCATTAAAAATAATAGTTTTATTTTTTCCTGGTATTCTCGGAGTCCTTCTAATTTTCCCGTGTTTTCTTTACTCCATGGTTTTTACTTTCTTCTGTTTTTCGAGTTGACAATTCCCAGCTCCGCTGTTGTAAAAAAGCAACACTCCTTGAGCGTAATTTGTGTATTAAGGCATATTGTGAAAGCGTTCTCATAATCTGCTTCGAATGAAGACAGCAATTTTAGTTTTCGAAAGTCCTGCTGAGACCTTTTTTACAGTCGTTAATGGTGAAAATTTTACGTTGTTTCTAATCCCGTATGGCTTATGACATTAGATTTAGTATTATAAATTTCAATCATTTCATCACTGAATAATTTAATAAGTTAATAGAAACTCTGAAATTACTTAAAACATTAATATGGTATTATTAATTTTGTTGAAATTTTTACTTTTTTAACCTTTCTAAACTTATTTTAACTGATACAACATGACTTATATAATTTTACTGACACCAGATTACAAAAGGTGGCATGATCAAATCTCTTCATAGTCACCAGTTTTATGAATAATCCCACTATCCTTGTGTTATTCCTTTTTAAGTAAATGTAAAAGGTGTTTTAGTCAGAAATTACAGAAAATATTCTATTTAACACATATTGATATAACTCTCACAGAAGCAGCAATACCCTTGAATAGACATTCGGATTCCGAGCAAAATATGGTTTACCTATCCTTAAATACACTCTCATGCCTAGGCAAGTGGATGACCCTAGCGACGACATTTCGAGGCGTTAATTAAATTTGCATACTTCTGTACCTACCAGACGAAAAATACGAATTGAACTAAATTTGAATATTTTAATTAAATTTGTTCTTTTAGATCAAAAACATTAAAATTTTATGCTTAATTTCATCATTGTAGGAAAAGAAAATAAATAGAGTTAATTAAAGACATAATAGAATGGATTTTTTATGATTAAAATGGTTAAGTATATTTTTCTTGCTAAAACAGTAATAAAACAGTATTACTTAAACATCAAGTTATTTATCATAATTATTTAAAATTTAAGGATATAATTATTTCTGTTTTATCTGTCTCACAAAGCAAAATTAATGTTTCTTTCCTATACACAAAATTGGGATTTTCGTTGAGACAGACGAAACCTTAAACATAAAAATGAGAAGAGACAGATAACAAAAGAATAGCAAAATTAAAGCTATTTTATTTTAGAGAATGAGAAAAGCTACAATTTCGCTTTTTCGAAGGCTTTATGGGAAAACCAATGGAAATTAAGGTAATATGAGGGCTGTTTTGTTAAATTTATTTACCTGTATACGGTTTACTGTGTTTTCTATGACTGGCAAGAACTTTGACATCTGTAGAACTAAATCCCTAGAGTGTGTGAGACATGTTCCCTCAACTTCATACTTATCTGATCAATAAATTACTTTTAAAAATAAACTATTTATGTTAAGATCAGTTGATCATAACTATTTTAATTTTTGCTGAAATATTTTAACTCGTGTTGATATTTAGCCCACTGTAGATCATGTAAATTAGCGTCTTTTTTTTACTGAAAGTTTAGAAGCCGTCAATTCATTTCGTCTGAATTGCACGCAGTATCATGTATTAGCTTTGAATAATGACTTGTATTACTGTGTTGAAATTAAGGGTATATACATTTGACTGAATACCTTCAAGTAGCTGTTATATTTTAAGTATTTAGTCAATTATTTTTCTTGAATTCTTCTCTCGGTCTAATTTGAGGAGTATGAAAAAAAATATTTCAGGTAGTCTCCTGTAACGAAACTACCGCGGGTTATTAACGTAGGATTACTCAATGTTTGCTTACCTCTTTTTTGTTTCAGTCTTTTTTCTTTTAAACGCATTTTGGTACTTTTATGTTTAACTGTTTACTGCTACTGGGTTTGGCGTGCTGCCAAAATTATAACTCGCGGCGCAGGACAATTTTTTTTTCTCTCCGAAGGACCGTTATTGAGGAACGCAATCGTATATTAAAATAACTTTAAAATCCAGTATCTTCTTATTTTCGTATCATGTGAGAAAAAGGCGTGAAATGGAGATATGACAGGTCGAAGTTTTTATTGGAAGGGATGTCATTCCTAAAGTTTCTTTCTCATGTTTTTGCATCATACGTTTCGAGAACGAATTTCTATATTTATGGAAGCATGGGATGAGTTGACGGCTCTCTTTGAGCAATGCTAAGGCATATACTTGAAGAAAGTTTAGTTTCGAATGCGACAGCCTCAGCCCTATTCTTCTCCAAGTAATCAACAAAGCTCAATCGACGATCGATGTAAGAATATACTACCGATAAAATACATACATTATGGTTCATAAGGGCTATTCATTAAAAAGGTGATACGATATTACCGATATATGATATTCTACAGTACGGAAATATATGCATTTTTATTTTTTTAAACAGTATGATTTACCTGATTATACATTAAGAGATTCTGCGCTTTCCTTGATTATTTCACAGGGAATGGATTGAAATATAATTTAAGAGGTAGACATAAAACGTATCCTACAATGGATATGCTAGTTAGAAGGGACACATTTGAGGAGATAAATTCAACATATATTGAAGACAGCTTTAAGTACGATATGAAATATATATTCTATAACGATGCTAGCACATGATTATGGACTTGGTTATATCTTAAATCATAAATCCTATCCTTGTAATGCGACAAAATCATTAGTTTGAAGGAGAGATCACGCTATGCCAAATTTTGTACAGTATAACTATGTTACCACAGTTAATACTGTCAGAGTAGGTAATATGGCTTTTATTCAATAACTTAGAAATTATATAACATTAGTATACTTTTCTAAGGCTGCTGTTCTGCTTCTTACATAGCTGAATCTGGTAATTAAGGTATTTCAAATAGTTTCTTCTGGATTATTTAAAACTACTGATCCTTTTGCCAGAACTTTTCTGCATTTCTAAACTCTTTTTGAGAAAATTTTACTTTTACTAGTCACTGGTTGTTCAATGGTTAAAAATAATCTAACATTGAATGTTTTAGGGTTTATTTCTCATATTATATGACAACTGTATTTGTTCGTGTTTTTTTAAATTGACATTTTACAATGACTTTTTGTGATTTCTTCTCAGTTAAAAAGATTTGCCATTTCTTTTTAGAAGGAATTTCGCCTCTGTTTTTATTTTATCCTCCTTACATATACAGACAAAACCCCATGAAATATCTTTTATTTTAATCTGACTTTTTCTTTAAAGTGGATGCATGTTGTTTCCCACAATCTGTTTCTTATTTGAATTTTGCAATGTTTTGTGTTTATTTTTTATTTTTATGTTTCTCTGCTTTGGGTAACACCAAAAAAAAAAAAAAGAAGTGCGAAGAAAATATAGAGCGACAGGAAATACTTAAACGTCTATGTTCATTCGTTCAAATTAAAAATTCCCAGATTTTTACAGTGCCTCGAAATAAGAGTTACAACGGAAGCTTTTACGATTTTTTGCTGTTTCAAGAAGTATAAGCAACTTGAAAACTTTCGGTTTATGTTTAGTGAATGTTTTTACCCGTCCATCAACCTTTAGAGTGTTAAGTGTGACAACTGCAGCTTAAATTTTCATTTCGTTTAGTGAGAAAAATTTATTAAGATATATATCCAGTTTTTTTTTAATTTAAATAAGTTTTTTAAATTCCTTGACATATTGTGTAAAACTGAGGTATTCAATTATAATATTATGGAATATAATTTAATGACCACTTTAGGAATAAATCTTCACGAAGTTTATAATTATCTTGTTTTATTAATTTAATAATAACAGGAATTATACAATTTTATCAATTTATTTGAATAAAATCATAGGACAATGTACTTCATTTGATATTTTATTAGGTATATTCAGTTTTCGTTTTAAAATCTGACAGTTACGTATTATTGAAATATTAGACTACCATGATTATATAAAAATAATCAATTTTATTTTAGGTATTGCATTTATTGTATTGGCCAAAGAGTTCATTCGTTTCGGTTTTAGCATTAGTTATCGTATGTAGCTTGACATGTGATAGGTGAGTTAATAAGAACCAGTGTTATTCACATGGAATTATCATATTTTTAAGTTTGAATCCTTTTTTTTAACCATGATGTTTTAACGATTCAAGTCGTATTTTTTAATGATTTGTCTATGCTATTTTAGTGAAATAGTTAATTTCCGTTCATAGCTTAATAAAGTTTACATTTTCGAAAAAAAATAACTGCTTTATTTTCGTATGCCATACTGATTTTATTTTTAAATTCATTAAAATCTTCTTTCAAGAGTTTTAATTTATATAACGGTTTATTTATAGAGAAGTTCAAATGAAATTTTTGACTCTCAAATAATCGTCTAAATTTACCGTATATTCGCATATAACATATACTTCTTTTATACGCAGTATTATCCCTTTTTTATTGAAAAGGTTTTATAATGAAATAGTAATTATATTTACTGAACATACTACATTTGGTTTTTAATTAATATCTTAAGAGTTAAGTGCAACTGCCTAACAGATAATTGGTTATTACATGAACATGATCGAAATAAATTTAACAACGTAATTAAAGAAATAGATCACATAAACGAATCTAATTTCCTTTCAGCAGGTGTGAAAAGCTTTTTGAAATAGCGTTGGAATTAAAGAGCAATCCATCTAAGTGTAAAAAAGAGATTGTAGCTCTTACTTTAGATTATTTACTAAAAATGTGTTAAGAATTAAAAAAATTGTCAGCTCTTACTGTATATTATTTACTAAAAATGCGTTAGAAATTAAAAAATTGTCAATTACAGTAAATAATAAAGCCTTGGGGAAAATATCATAAAATTGGAAGTTACTTCTAAAATGACAAAATTTTCAGTTGAAAATCTTCGGGAATATATCATTTCTGTTTTGATAACACTATACTATATGCTTTTGAACCCTTTTGAATTATGTTTGAGAGTAACTCAGAAACATAGATAAGCTTTAACATTCAACTTGATGGTCAAATTTAGTTTACTGAAGTTGCAGAAGCGTGTCAGTTATTATCAGCATCCTATTTAAAAATTAGCAACATTAAAACTGTTTATAAAAATAAATCTTTTGGACTTATATAATTTCCTCTGAATCGGACTCTTATAGCCAAGACTAAAACTCAGAAGTAAGACCTACGTACTTTTCAATTTACAGATATCAAAGTCAGCAGCAGGATCAAATAAAATTATCATTTTATTGCATATTTGGTGTTATACTTTTTTTAAAAAGCAAACAGTGACTCAAATTACAATGTGCTCTAACTTTTTAAGGCATCTACAGAACCTAGATGTTTATAGATTTTTTTTCAAATTCATTTCTGAATGGAAACCTCAAATGACAACCTTGTGGAATTGCTTTTACTAAATTGAAGGACATTAGAGGTTGATTAAACTTTTCTTTTCCATTTTTTTTATCAATAGCAAAAGAAAGAAACAACCACTATGTTCGCTTTAACGTAAGTGAAATTGTCTGGAAACATTCGGTTAGTTCTCATATCTGAAAATTCCAAAGGTCCCATCCCTTAATACATTCTTTGTGAAGTGGTCAGTCAGTTATCTATAAAAGCATTTACTGTCAGCGGAGGGGGGAGGGTGTCCGAAAACTTGAAACTAATCACATGAAGAAATCTAACCACCGCATGGTGATTGATTGTCTGGCCATTGACATGAAAAAACTCTCAATCTTTCTAAATAAGATTGACACCCCCTGTAACAGATAGCGGGAAAAATTGCTATTCTGCAGTTACAGTACAACTTCCTTAATAGAAATGATGACCTACGGGGGAGAATTTATAGTCTCGTCCGGTTTAATGACGCCTCACTGGGCGAGATATCTGTGACAGTTCAAATGTAGTAGTTGTTCGATTTTTCTGAGTATATCCAGTGCAAATACAAAATAAATGGGTTTTTTTTCTGTAATTTCTAAGATAAACCAGAAATTAATGATTCCCAAGAAAGTACAGTTTGGATTTGAGGTGCTGCATGTGAATCAAATTCTCCAAATAGATTCAGCAGACAATTACAAATAAATTTTAATATTTTTTTGTTTGTCTTTGTATTTTTATTTTCATTTGACAACAACTCTTTTATTAAGGTAAAAAAGTATGTACATTTAAGGTACAATAAAAGCACGAAAACTGCTAGAGTATGATCATGAAATATGAACTCATTTATATATATATATATATATATATATATATATATATATATATATATATATATATATATATATATATCAGTAATATGTCATACGTAATAGAAAGCTATATGAAATCTAAAAGATTTAATAAGTAAGGAAACTGTTCTTTATTATACATGTCTAGAACAACGAAAAGCCATGGGCCCATTTTCCTCTTTGTTATGAGCTCCTCAGCTTCGAACTGTATACCTTTGAGTAAGAGGCCCAGCACATTAAGATATGTCCCCAGCAAGTTTTCCATCTTTATACAAATGAAATTTTTTCTTACAGTTTGTGAAAGACTCTAGTTATTTCCTTTGTGGACTCGTTTGATTGCACATTGTCTTTCATGAGGAAAAGGTCAGAGTAATTATAAAATTTGGTATACTTTTCCATCAAGCATGCCCGGTGGTACAGTGTCCTGCTGAAGGGACAAGGGGGAAATTTAGTTTTAAGGGCAGCCGGATACACCGGAGAGGCATGCATTTGCACTTAAATAAAACCGAAGATATAAATCTCAATTTTTTAATCGTAAAGATTTTCATTAGGATGTGTAATCGGAAAATTATTAATATGAATCACATTTTTCTAGAATTTAATTTATAACTATATATCTATATTATATCTGTGTATCTTTCTGTACCCTCTTTCATTATATATATATATATATATATATATATATATATATATATATATATATATATATATATATATGTATGTATATGTATGTATGTATGTATGTATGTATTATAATATGTTATTATTTTCTCTCACAGTTAAATCTAAAACAATGCTTTGTGAATAAGGAAATGATATGAGTACTATTATTAATATTGCGTGGAATGTTTTATTGTTATTTAGTAAATTGATTTTTTCAGTTTGGTATTTAGCTCGTAATTGGTTTTTATTGTAAGGTCTTAGAAAATATGTTTTACAAACAATGCAATATATGCTGTTATTGTGTTATAATGGGACATTTAACTCTCATTTACTTAAGCATTTAATTTTTAGTTAGTTAATTGTTTTTAGTTCATAATTTTTAATTATATAGGTAAATGTCTCGAAATATTTTTTTTGTGCGCTAACTGATATATTGGATGGAAGTGGTAATAGATAGTATAAATGTTATAAAACATTTTCTCTATCAATTACCATTTATACTATCAACTATATATCATTTATATATCAATATTAATATACAGAAGCTGTTAACAAATTTTTTAGACGATGTATATTGTATTCACAAAACTAAATTACATAAAATTCTTCTGTTTTAAATGTTCTATTTGACATCCCTTATTCTGAACTATCTTTCGACACCGCAATTTCCAGGATAATAATGCCTTTTGAAGTGTCAGAAGAGGTATTCTATCCCATTCCTCCTGAACAGCTTTCCAGAGTCCTGTAAGGGTTTTGGGACGACGTTTGGATAATGCAGATTTTAAAAGTCCGAAAGCACAAAAATCCATAGGTGATACATCGGGAGATTTAGTAGGGAGATCAGTGAAGGGTATGGCCTTAATACCAGTTTTTTGTTCCATTTCTTTTAGGAAATTTACAGTGGATTTTGATGTGTGACTGCTAACTTTGTCCTGATGGAGTCTCACAGATTGATGGCACTGTGGGTAAAGCGATGGTATTTCATTCAGAAAAATTGGCGATAAAATATGTTGCTGATAGTATTTGGAATTAAACTTGACATTTTTTTCCACTCTCTTTATTTTTAACTTGCCATTATAAGAAAAACCAGCAACAATCATGAATCCCTTAGAAAAATTTTCTTTCGATTCTTTGAACCATGTACTTAAATTTTTTTCTCCCCTTTTATGATAATAAATGGCTCTTTTTTGTTGCAATCATTTAAATACACCCATGATTCATCTATTGTGACAATTGTTTTCCATTTTTCTTTGGATAAGTGTTTCTCATATAGAATTCTGCAGCGTGTCCTGCGTTGAGCGATATGATTTGGAAAAAGACGATGCGTTTTTTCGCTTTCTTAAGATTTAAATCAACGTTTATCATTTTGTTTTTAGTGGACACCGAGCATTTTAATGATTTTGCAACTGTCCTTTGACTAGGGGATTTTCTTTTAACATTAAACAACGTACCTTTGCAATAGTCGAAGATGTCCGTTTTTTCCTTGGATACTTGTTTGGAATTTTTGTCCCACTTAAGGCTCAAATTTTACGTTTTTTTTTTCCTTTCTTGTTGACGATATTCCCTATCGACGCTTTAGATATCACAAAACCATGACTCTCACATCGGTTTTGGATAACGGAGTATGCATATTTCTCTTCGGAAATAGCATAAATGTAGCCTTCGAACCACTGCTTTGTTAAAAACTCCATTTTGAATAAAAACAAAACTTTCAAGCAGCAAAAGATAATTTTGTCTTTTAAAAACATAGTACAATTGCAATTAATTCTTTTGCAGCAAACTATTTTTTATTACCGCTTGCCAGAATCGTCTAAAAATGTGCGAACAGCCTCTGTATTATCAATTATATACCATTTGTATAGCATTTATACTATCAATTTACCAACAAGTGATAAAGCATTTAATCCCCTTAATTATTATAACGAGATAAAATATTCATATTACTTTTTCAAATAAAGGTATATTTTAAAAATAAAGGCAAACGTATAATTTATGATTCAGAAAGCTGACTTAAAATTTACTTAAAACACATCTTCCAGCAGTTATAATAAATCAGTGATTAATTGATATGCATGTGCATTTAACTTATGTAAATTGATTTTCCTTGTTTTCTATATTTTTATTCCTATAAACATAAGCCTTCCATTTAATGCATAAACTTGATGTTTGTAATATAACTCCAGAATAAACCGAAACACACCCCAGATACACACATATACATTGTAAGATCAATATCGCTTCAGAATTCCGTTATGCACGATTTATTGAGAAGAAAATACAAAAAACTGCGAATTTACAACCCTTTTCTATCGATTTCTTTCAAAAGGGCTCTCATATAAAGGACTTCAAACGCAAAAAAATATTGAAAAATGTAAAGTACTGGGGTAAAATGATGCAAATCTGGTATGGGAAAAAAAAGTTCTACAATGCTTATTTCTTTTCAATGTTTAGAAATGTATGGAAATCTGAAAGAAATCTTTTGTAACAAGTGTTTTGATTTTTATTCCCCTTGCCGTAAATCCTGAGATTCTGTTCGGAGGATTTTGAAGCACATCTTTCAAACTGTTTATCCTGCTTCTTATAATGGCGCAGAAAGAAATTTTATTGTGTCGAGATTTTGTAATGCAACGACAAACGTTCCTGAGATTATTTAGTTTGCTGCGAGCGAGCAGCTAGACGAAAAGTTTTTATTACTGTAAAAATATGGAAGGAAACCGCGATGCTTGCGTTCAATTTGAAAAATAAATTTTTAATTTACTGTAATTCTAGACGATACTGAAACCATATACAATTTATAACTTTGATTAAACTTTAAATTAGTATCTTTATTAAATATGTTTAAGAAGTGAAATAAAAATGTACCTCATTGAATTTTTTGTGGACTTTTTTGGGGGGTTGGGTGGGGGAGCTAATATCCCTGGGGGAGGACGACATTACACCCCAGTCCGGTGTACATATGAATACAAGGAAATAGAAACACACAAATCACACAATCACAGAAGAATTTTATTCACAAACGATGACACTGATGGACGATGGGTTGCAGGGGCTCCTTTTGCAGACGGAAGACTGACCGGTTCCCCAGAATACGACCAAGTCTTACGTGGGAATCAAAGCCGCGCCGCGTGGCAGGCTGATGCCTTAACCACTGTTGACGTTGTTGTCAAGATATATTACACAGTTTCAGAGATTATCTAGTTTGCTACTAGTACGCAGCTAGCCTTACGTTTTTATCACTGCAAAAATTTGTTGGAAAAATCCGATGTTTCTGTTTAATTTGAAGAGTAAATTAAGAAATGACTGAAAATTTCGACACACCTGAAACCATTAAGCCATTTGTAATTTTCATTAAACTTTAGAGAAGTAACTTCATCAAATGTGTTTAAAAGTTGAAAAATTATATAAGATTTATGAATGTCGAGAAAAAGTCGACATAGTTTCCAGGATATGTTGTAGAGTTTAATAGATTATTTAGTTTGCTCCGCAGCTAAAATAAAGGTTTTATTACTATAAAATCATGCAGTAAAACCCTGATGTTTATGTTTAATTTCAAGAATAAAAATTTAAAAAATACTGAAACCGACACACCTTAAACCACTACGCCATTTAAAAGCTTTAGGATATTAACAACATCTATTGTTATGAAAGGAAGAAAAGTTATATCTGATTTATGGATTTTTTTGTCGACACTGTTGTTAGGATATGTTATAGTGATTTAAGTTTTATAAACGTAATTAAGTTAATTGAAAATTGATTGAACAAAGAATTTTTATAGTAGAATAAAATTTAAAAGAGTAAAACTTCTTCTTAGAGGAATTAAATTGTTTTCACCGAAAAATAACATGTAAGTTAAAGCAGCAAACATATTTTCAACCACGTTTTATCGTATAATTTTTCTGAATATTTAGTGAGATTTATTAAATTATTAGTTTATTTAACAAGCTAATTTTTTACGCCGTATAACCTTATGCATAAAAGGTCATTAATTACAGACAAAAATTCTTTCCGAATTAAGTTGAAAAAAGAAACGAATTTTGAAGATCGTTAACACCTTATAGTTGTTTTTGACATAGAACGAAAATTTTATGTATGACTAACATTTTTCTTTTGAAAATTAATAAGGATATATCTTTATTTAAACTCAATAATTATTTATGTCACAGAGCTGAACAAAAATCATTTTGAAATTATTTACCTGAATGGCTATCTTGAAACAGCTGTTGGAAGCTTTCGCTGCTTACTTTTGTTGGAATTATCAACATGCCTCTGATTTTTACCACACAATATTTCAGTCATACGAAAAAATAGTTAAAACAGAATAATACGTAGAAGAATTCAGCTTAGTTTAAGTAAGGAGGAGGCAGTAAAGAATTTCTGTCAGTTGTGTTTCTAATGCTAACGACAAAAGCAAATACATAATTTGTATCGTGACGTATTAACTGAATAATTTGAGACACAGTACAGGACAAAAATGATGCAACATTACTAGACATACGTATTCAACCTTAAAAACAAATCAAGCGTCAAAGTTGATCCAAAGAACCATGATGCATCACATAATTACTTTTATTTAAAGAAGTCATTAGAGTAAGAGTTTCCTCGTTTTGAATATTTTAAACAATTGTTTTTATTTGTTAAAAAAGTGTATAAACATTGTAATGCAGACAGTGATGATTTTTAAAGCATTTCTTTCACAGAGAACATCTTTAAGTATTATGGATATCATTCTTTAAATTTTCATTTATGTAACTAAATGTTTTAACGCCAGCGACGATAATACTTGTATGAAGATATTGGTTGTGGCCATATTTTTACTGATACTCGTCATATTTATGAATACAATAAAGAACTATGTTTTTATTATAACATCACTTTATATATATATATATATATATATATATATATATATATATATATATATATATATATATATATATATATATATATGTGTGTATATATATATATATATACATATATATATATATATATATATATATACACACATATATATATATATATATATATATATATATATATATATATATATATATATATATATATATATATATATATATATATATACGCACTCGGTCACAAATATTTGCACCCAGAAGGAAACGAGCAACTATCAAACACTTAACATGTATGTAGTGTATGAGGAGATAAGAAAATTGTTATAAATTCAGAAGAACAGACCGTTTTTTTAACACTAGAACCGCCAAGGCGATCAATTTGACCGTTTTGAAACTTTCACTTCGTGCCAATTTGTTTCTATTAAGTGTGTAACTTTCAGCTGCCTTGACTTTTCCTAAAACGCAGGAAGTTATGATATCCCGGTGATAAATTTTCCATGTAGCCAAAATTTATGGAATATGGGGGTACTATACCTACAACCACCGGAGCGGTCAAAATGACCGTATTCATTTTAATGTATATTTCACCTATTATATGTCGCTAGATGAATTGGTTGCATTTATTGGATGCCTATTACATGCGAGAGGAACATTTGAGGCTAAAAATATTGAATTAGAAAGTATGTGGGATAATGTACGTGGAATTCGTATTTATCCTGAAACCATGTCTCGAAATAGATTTCATGAAGTAATAGATACATTCGATTTGATATATAGTCAACCAGAAAACAACGCCTTACAGATGATAAATTCGCATTTTTATCCGAAATTCGAGATGTTCTGGCGACCACAGCGTGAGCTTAAACGGCGTTTATATAAAAGCATCCTCCGCGCCAACAGCGACTGCCTGTATCTTAAAAATTTAAATTCTCAATATTAAACCCTCTTTTTTATTTTTTAAAACTATTTCAGTGGCAACAATTTTAATTCCTTAATTTATTAATTAGGTGCTAAATAAAAAAAATCTTAAATTTCTTAAACCGTCAATTCTAACGACAGCTTCAAAACTAATTTCTATTTTACCGTGTTCCAACTAGACTTATAAATTTGACCTTATTATATCCTATTTAAGTTTGATTATACATTTCTTATTCAACAAATTTTAACACAAATTTTAACACAAGGAGTGCTCACTTAGCAAACCGTACAAAAAAATAGCTACATTTAGGTGGGCCAAATTAAACCCCACCATTAAACAAAATCGGCATACACTAAACAATGCATTATAATCAAAACATAACAATACAAAAACATCTAATGCATAATAATATATAACATACACTGCCTTTAGGTATAATATTCGTATAATACACATTATACATTATATTTGGTGAATGCAATAACTTTACATAGAATAATTTTTTTTTTACTTACACTAAAATTAGTATCCGAAATATGGAATCCATTTATTGAGAGCTGTATTTCTAATTATAATCCAGGAGAAAACTTTACCATCGATGAGAAGCTTTTTTCAACCAAAGCAAGATGCAAGTTCATACAGTAAATGCCACAGAAGCCTGATAAATTTGGCATAAATTTTAGGATATTGGCAGATGTTGAAACAAAATATTTACTGATTGGATTCCCTTACTTAGATAAAAATGACGACCGACCAAGCAATCAAAGTTTATCTGAATGTGTTGTTATTCATCTAATGAAACCATACTTTAATAAAGATTACAACATTCTTTACGTCATTGCAGAAAGGCTTAAGGCAGTGAAAACAAGCATTGTTGGCACAGTCAATAGCAGAAGAAAAGAAATTCCTCTGGTCATAAAAAAAATGAGAAACATGCCTTGTTCAGCAGCAAAATTCTTGCCAGAGATGATATAATTTTTACAGTTATCAAGTAAAGAAGAACAAAAATGTTTTACTGTTAAGTTCCCTACATTCATCAGTTACAGTGGGAACTGATGAGAAACACTTACCAGAAACTGTAAAGTTCTATAACTGAACAAAAATTGGAGTTGACATGATCAACCAAATGACACGGAAGTATTCCGCAAAAGCTTGTTCTAGACGGTGGCCACTTTATGTATTTTATAATGTTCTTGATCTCGCTGGCATTAATTCTTACATACTATATAAGAAAGTCACTGAAATAACATTCGACGGCGCGACATTCGTTTGCAATTAAGATCCGAGCTGCTAGAATCATATGCGAATTCTATGAAAACATCGAAAATTTCATTACCCAGTACATCCTCACTTACTAGTGATAAAGAAGCTAAAAAGAAAAAGCAGTGCCGAAGTTCTAGTTGAAAAGGGAATAAAAAATGGACAAGTGTGAAGTTTACAGGAAACCGACTTGAAGCAAATGCACCGCTAAAGTGGTAAAATAGATCTTTTTTGAAAATTGTGTGAAAGACATTGTTTAGTTCAGTCACATACATGCGGTAGATTCTCTACATTTTGGGAAACATTTTAGATTTATTTTAGCCCCAAAATAACATAGTATGTTTGATTTTATTCCGCAGAACAGAAAAAATTTAACTAAGTATAATATGAGCTATGTATGCGTTAACTCTACATTTATATCCATACAGTTAATTTCTATTTACCAGGAATTTTTAGTAATTCCCATCAGAAATTAATATCTATCAATTTGTATCATTCATATTAATTGTATCATTTGTATTAACTGTATATTGTATCAATTTTATTAATTGTATAAAATGTAATGGAAATTCTATATTGCACAGTGAATAATTTCATTCATAATTTTTTTTAATTTAAATTTCTTTAAAAAGTGTGTACAATTCCTCCTGAAAAACCTATTTATTATAGAAATAATTATAGCATATAATATTGGAAATGCTGATAATATTAATAATAAATGATATTAAGAGTAAAAAATGGAAGTAAGCTATATTAAAACACTGTAGACCACATCGGTCAAAAAAACCGCTTCGGCGGTTCTAGGTACACTTTTTTGACGGCGGTTCTAGTGTTAAGAAGATATGGCAGGAATAAGGTTACAAATCAGTAAGTAGTAAATCCACCTCTTGCAGCTATTCAAGCAGAAACACGGCGTGACATCGAATCAATGAGGTCACCTATGACCTCCTTTGGAAGATCATTCCATAATCTTTGTAACTGGGCAATTAATTGACCAGTAATCCGAGACGGCTGCAGTTGCCTTCCAAGCACGTCCGAAACGTGATCTTTTGGCAAGAAGTCTGGTGATCTGGCAGGCCATGGGAGTACGTCATATCTTTGATGACATTGTTGAGAGAGTCACGCAGTATGTGTACGAGCGTTGTCTTGCTGATAAATGGCACCTGAGCGACTTGATAGCATAGACAGTAGAACTGGCGTTAAAATATCGCCCACGTAACTGCGTGCCGTCAAAGTGCATTGAAGGACGACTAGAGGTGATCGTGTGTCCCAAAAAGTCGCTTCCCACACTGTTACACCTTGTGTAATCGCCGTATGCCTCTCGACAACAAATGCCGGATCGGACTGGTGGCCCGGCCGCCCCCACACGCATATGCGCTGGTCATCAGCATTGAGACGGAATCGTCATTCATCGCTGAAGATCACACGCCTCCAGTTGGTCACACTACAGCTTGACCGAGGTCGGCAAAAATCCAATCGACACTGCCTATGATGTGGGGTCAGTGGTAGGCGTCTTAATGGACGTCGGCTTCTTATACCTGCGTTGATCAGACGTCTCCGAATGGTTTTCCTTGATACCTCTGGATGTCCTGAAGGTGGTAAATGGCGTCGAACCGATTCGAGTGACCTTGTTGATGCGGACGTGGTCGTTCTTCTGATTGCGCGATCCTCGCGCGCATTTGTGTTTCTGGGATGCCCTGGCCCTCCGCGACGTTAGACTATCCCTTCCGTGATCCATTGTTGCCAACACCGAGCAACTACCATATCGCTACGACCGAGGTGGTGGCTGATACGTCTGTTCGACCAACCTGCTTCTCTGAGGCCTACTATACGCCCCCTCTCAAAGTCCGACAATTGCTCGTACTGTGGCCGGTTACGTCTCAGAGGCATCTCTATTTGCAATATCGTCCATCCAAGTCAACAGGTTTGTTTTAATAACCCTATGGAGCGAGCAATCAACTTTAAACTCTCCCAGCTTCGCATCTCATATGCGCATAGCGCGCTTACCCTTGTCTCATTAATGTCGGAATTTTAATCATTTGTATATCTCTTACCAGACTACATTCCTGCCAAGTTTCGTGATAGCAGCTCGATTTCTTCTGGGTGCATATATTTTTTTGTGACAGAGTGTATATACATATATATATATATATATATATATATATATATATATATATTCTATCTCATTTTCCATTATTTATGAATTTGAGCAAATGCCTTCTTAATAGATTCACTAAAATGCTTTGAATTTTCCTTGGAAAATTCTTAAAATCTATGTTTTAGACATGCACTAAATGATAACCTGTTACAATATTTGAGTATTAAGAACATTCAATACATCAGTAAGCATTTAGGAACTGTATAAATTGTGGAAGATTTACGGCGTTTTATGCACATACTGTTCATAACTTATGATTATTTGTCAAATCTTTTCAATTTAGATTGAGATTATTGACACTTATAATTTTATGAATAAAATCTTCCTATTAAGTTTTAAATATATAGAGCACATAAATTTATAAATTTGACGGGTTTTAGAAAATATAATACTATATACAAATATTGTAAGCTGGAGGGTGTGGATATTTGGATATTGTTCATACCATTGAACCAATTAAATTAAATATTAAAGAATAAAATATGATCGTTATAATTGCTGAAAATTTTAGTATAGTATCTTAAATATCTCAGACTTATTTTTCCATGTATCTCATGTATGATTTTAAGGTTCGTAATTAAAATTTTTACGTTAAAATGTCAGGATAAGCGAAAAGTTAATTTTCGTAACGATGGCTTATAATGGCTAACAATGTCCGTATGCCCTAACCTACGCACTTCCTTATGTAGCTTAGGTAAAAGATTCACAATATATTAAGAAATATAGTATAGAGAAATAAATAATAAGGAATTATTAATTTTCTATCTATGTTTTAAAAACAACTTATTTATCACAATCTTCAGAGGAAATTCGTTTGAAATCAGCTGTCCAAATCAAGCAGTAAGGAAGTAATTATCAGACTAAACAACCAGATTTATTTTTATATATCGATCATTTCACCTCTCGTTTCTCACTTAAACAATACTAGCACTTGTTGGCCGATAAAGGGCTCCTAATCAGGTAACTAACAGATAAACACGAAGTTGTGGCTATTATACTGTTAACTCCAAATAGAAAACGTTGATTTATAGAAATATTATGTGCAATCAGCTGTTGTTGTTTAGCTCCAAAAGTATTTGTTGTTTATTAAAAATACAAGTTATTTAACATACTTGGGTGCTAATAATAAGACAGGAACGTTTGGTAAGATTACCCACAAATTCCTTCTTCTATAGGTGACTGAGAGCTGATACTGGCATCGGGATTATACAGTGATAGCTCTCATTCCTTCCCCCGTACTTGAACGAAACTTTCAGGTGATTGGTAGTTACTTGCTTTAGTCACTTAATGGAAGCTGACGTAAATTGACACATGGTCATTACTCGAGATAACATTAGAGAATACCCTCAAGAAAGAGTATTGGTGGAAACAGATGTTACTAAACATAACTTTACATACTTGGAAGATAAGGGAAATTGTGGGACCACAGTACGGGATTCGACGAGAGCATTTTTGCATCCTCATATTTCCATTACAGGCACCAGGATCATTCGGTGGCATCACGGGGGAGAAAACGAAAATTGTAATATACTAAATAAATATCCTTAGAAACATACCCAAGAGTAAAAATCAATTCTAATTCATGACGGAACAACTGCGTATAGCTGGCTTTCGATCTCTGAAAATAAATAGAGGATTTTGTACATATAAGATATTTACTTGTGGTATTCCTAGATGATTCACTCCTGACTTTTTGATATGTAAAAATATATTGTTTAAATATATTTAGGTGCTACTTATGGGATTGGACAGCAGGTGTCGACCTGGAGGTATTTTCTCTAATCGTCACTCTTTCGTCACATGGGTAATTATTAGCTTCTGCAGACGCGACAAATATTAATTGACGCCTATGTTCTATTTAGAGTAACAAAAATGTATCCTAAATTAAATTCCTAAAACCCATATTTGAAAGGAAAAAAAAACCTATTTCCCAACAAGCAACAGATCGGAACCTCAATCAGTCATCAGTTTTGGTTTCCTTACAAAACCCTCACTAAGATATTTACGGAACATCATCAGGGCAATCTCCCACAAAACTTGCTAACAAGTCAGAATGCACGATAATTAACACAGAAAGCGCCCATTATTTTATCGGACTATTGGGAGCAGAAGGAGGAGTTTTTCACGAATTGTCACTGTTCAGGAGTAACTTTTCGTAACTTTAGTCCTCCCTAAGAATTAGAAAAATGCGGCAATATCTTACAGTTAGAGCAAAATTTTCAAAACACTAAAATGATTATCGATATAATATTCTGAAATGAAATGACGACCTCGGTTTATAGGTGGGTCATTGAAAGCTATATACACAAACACCTCGGACTTACCCTCCTCGTGAGAAATAGCGCACTTAGCGATATACGACATTTACACCAGGTAATATGGACATGCTTTAATATAACTTCCTAATTAGTAAAAGAAAATACCATTTTTAGGTTATTGTGTGCTATCTGATTGTAATACAGCGGTGTGGGCTGTTAAAAGGACTCTTTACTGATCATTCCGCACTATCCCTGTGCGAATCTGTGTGTCATTGTAGGGATAAGAAATGTGGCATAGCCAATGAAAACACTGAAGGGGAAATAAATCCAAAAGCGAAAATGTTTTAAACTTTTAGTGGGAACTTACAAAGTGTAGTCATTCAACCCACTTCAGGAAGAACCATCGTCGGAGAGAAAGATCGACTTCACGAATTTATAGTGCTTGAAGAATGTCTAGGATCCTAGGACCTAGCACGAAACCCAGGTCTATGGCTGCCTGGTACGCTGGAATTATCTATCTATCTATTTATCTATCTATCCATCTCTCTCTCTCTCTCTCTCTCTCTATATATATATATATATATATATATATATACAGTGAACGCTCGTTAATTCGAACTCAAAGGTTCTAGGAAAAAAAGTGCGAATTATCCGATTTTAAGAGAAAATATATAACTTTAAAAGTGTATCACTGAAGAAAAAAAATCTCCTAGTATGTATAACCCCAGAAAATATATTATACTATGTTATCTAAAATTAACAAATTAAAAAGCAATAAAGACTTGCCTTAATCATAAAATAAAGAAGAAGATATGCAGTAGAAAGTAAACTTTAGTTAAAAATACGAATTACACTTTGGGAAAAAACTGTAAAGTGGATGTTTGGTTTTGTTTATGATGCCTGCTACATTGTTCAGCCAACTTCTCGATGTGAAGTAAACATTTCAATTAATTTTCAGAGGAAGGTTCCATCTGAATTAATGCTTTCAGAGTTTTAATAGAGTCCATTATGGCTTTGTCCATTATGGCCGCATTAAAAATATCTTTCAGCAGGTAAGTAAAGAAAAGCCCTGGCAGTTTCCTACCGAAATTAGTGCATACGTCTTCGTTTACATCAGAGCTTTGGCCACATACAGTTTGATAAGAAATATTGTGCCTTGACTTAAATCGAGAAAGCCATCCATCTCTGCATTTAAAATCTTCAATACCCATTCGACTTGCCAATTCATCAGCCTTCGTCAGCACTAGGGGTCCATTTATCGGAAAATTTCGAGATCTAACATCCTGGAACCATAGCAGTAGAGCATTTTCTAGATCTTCTTGGGATGCATTTCTCATGCGTTTCCTTCCTCTAGCAAATTTTGATTTTTCCCATGAATCTAAAATTGACTCCTTGTTTTTCAAATAAGTAGACAAGATATTTTTTTTATTCCAGAGTCAGCTGCTAAGTTTTTTTTTGCAATCGCCATTCTCTACTCTCTTTAAAATTTCTACCTTTGTCTCCAAAATTAGGGTTTTGTCCTTTCCACGCGTAGACATCCTGAATTTTTGCACTTTCACATCACACACTGAGGAAGAAAAACTAGACCCCATTAACTTGTCTGAACTGCAGTTATAACTGACGCAGCTCCCTAGAATCTATAGTAAAGACTGGTTTTTCTGAAATTCTAAGAAAATCGATATAAATAACGGAAAATCGCTTTGTCCGTTAAGCACTGATAAAGGCAATAGCCACTAACGTTTAGCGGAAGTGCAATAGTTTAGGAATGCAGGCATGTGCCTCTTTACACAGAAAAAAATACAGGTGATTTTGACACACAAAATAATAAATACAGCGTGTATTTTCTCCGTTAATTGAGGAAAAAGAAAAAAAATTTGTCAAATTATTAGTTCGAATTAACGGAAGTGATAAAAATTTAGTTCGAATTAATGAGATATTTTTAACATTAATCACAATAAAAGGTTTTTTGGGCCTTTAGATTAGTTCGAATTAACGAGCGTCTACTGTGTATATATATATAACAGTTCCGTAACTGACTAACTGACTGACTGACTCACTGACTGACTGACATGCAAAGCACAGACCAAACCGCTGGACCTAAAGGGCTGAAATTTTGCATGGCGATTCCACTTATAGTGTAGGAGTGCACCAAGAAAGATTTTTGAAATATTCTTCTTAGATTTTTTTAAATTAAATTTTTAATCTGTTTTAGTAACTTTTTTTACGTTTGCATTACAAATAATAATTTGAGGGTTATACAATTTATATCACTAGAAAGACCATAAAAATTCCTTTAAAATGAGATCTTTTTCGAATCTCTACCTCCTTTTTCTGATTTTCGGTGAATTTTTAAAGATTCATTATACTGTTAGGTCGGATGGAGGACCGGGATCATCTGTTGTACTTATTTTGTTGGTAACTACTTCTGTAGTGAGGAATTTGCAAGTCTCTATTTGTAGTAATAGTTCTTATGGCACTTTCTGTAGTGACGAAATGTTGAGTTGCTATTTGTAAGTCTCTGTGGATGTAGAACCGACGCCTTTCTATATACGGCTGACTGCTTAATAATTGTCCCAAGACATCAGGAGATGTACAATGCTACAGATAAAGTTTTTTAAGGGACGAGAGACTACGGCACTACAAAAGTTCTACCTACGGTAGCAGGAGTCCCCTAGTTCGGGCGGCTGGAAAGTGGTGTCGATTACCGGATCGTATGATACTGGCTGTCTGCAACAAACTTCAGGTATTCACTGTCAACGTTAGCATAAAAGGTTGAAGAAACTAGGAAGCAAGTAATCTTCCAAGGCATTTAAAATTTTTAAAAAAATGTTTATTTTCTGTGCCAATCTTGGGTAACATGAAAAGATATTTACAACGAAAAAAAGGAGCTCGGTACTACATGAGCTGCAGCGAATAAAGAATGACCCGTCAGGTCCAGAGTCAGACGGTTATATCTTTAACATGACATGAAAAAAATAGCTCCCCAATACAGTCGAGGCCAGAGCCAAGAACTGAAGGGGTGCTTAAACGTATACAATTTTTAAAGCTAAAACTTCTCTCTTAGTAAAATATGCCTGACTACCATTTCTTATCATCACTGGACAGGCCTGCAAAAACGCGGAAAACGAGGGTTAGTATAGCTAGAAATGCGCCAATTAAACACTCTAACGGACACACGTGCACGGCGTATGCAATATTACCGTAACAACAACGCGAGCGCTTAATGGCCAACAAAAGAAACCCGGCCCTGCCGAAACCTCGCCAAGAGGAGAAAAAACTGAGGCCCGTGGATGGGTTAGCCCCGATATTGCTAAGAATGCGCCTCTGCCCGGTTGGTTGAACCAGGGGAGAAAGAACTACTCGGAGAGTGCTTTCACGCCAAGTTCATTCGTGGGAAAAACTCTTTCGGACAAAGGGACAGGAGAGGACACACTTTTATCTCTAACTTAAAACTGATTTTATGGTCCAATTTAGGGAGCAAACGTAACACGGCATGCATGGACGAAAGCTAGTTGGATGTTCACATGACACACCCTGCAATTACCAGCCATAAAAAGTGCATTTTAGTCAAACTTAACAAGGGAATCCTGAGACTAACACCTGACTAAGCAAATTACGGTTGAAGCTTTTATGGTTTAAGAGAAATGGGCAACGGCTAAATTCTCAAGACCACACACGTCGAGGGAACGGTATAGAAATTACACTATTTTATTTTAAGGAACAACTATTTAGAATTAGAGATTTTATATTAATTTAACGTGCGTTACCAGCCCAACCAAATTAATTATTTCTGGAACGAATTCCTCGTTACATTCATTTTAATATTTAGTTTATTAAATGCTTATCACGTGATTTCTTTTGCTGGTACTTTAAATAAATTTATCGTCACGTGCATAATACTAAATAGACAAAAAAAAATTTCTTTCTAATGCGGCAGACGATTGTACATTATCCAAAAAAATATTAAAATACAGTAAAAGATATTATGTTCCGCAAACTGTACTATATTATCTGTACTATATGTTCTTTAGTATGTCCTATTCGATTTAATTTGAATATTTTCTTCTACATTATTTTGTCTATAAAAATATCCCTTACGATTTTTTATGAATATATTTTTTTACATCAATTGTATACATTGATCATCGTATTTATTATAAATATATATATACATTTATTTTTTGGCATTAATTGCATAAATTGACCGTTGTATTTAATTTGAATGTACTCCGTAGCGAAGTGCGGGTTTTCAGCTTGTATATATATATTTCTCTCTCTCTCTCTCTATATATATATATATATATATATATATATATATATATATATATATATATGCTATTTGTTGTCCCAATAGGGTGAGGTTTTTGCATTTTGTCGTCAGACGTATTGATTGGTGCGCTGGACGATTACGTTCATAACTTGCAGAATACCGAAAACCAGACCTTTGAGACATATCCAATCAAATGAAAAAGTGATCAGATTTTGTGTGGAGGATCTATACAATTGTATAGCACTCATTTGGTTGTATCACGACCGAAAGCCGCTAATATACAAAATTAAAATTTTATTCACGAACCAAGAATTCTTTATCCAAATACAATATGTCAATATTTGTTAATGGAATCCTATTTTATTCTGAAACAAAGAATATCGCATTTTCTAGAATTATCTACAATCAACAAGGCCTTTAGAACAAGGATTAAGGAAATGCGCCAAACTTCTGTATATCCGTCTGGGCATTATGTGTGGATCTTAGAGAAAAATAAAATTAGACAAAAAGGGCACATCGTCAAAACAATGGCTTATATGTATAGAAGAGTATTACAGACTTTTTCTGGAAAGGAAACCTAAAACCTCAGACTATATTTTTGTTTTGCTATTTACACCCTATTCAAGAGAGGTCATTTTGAGTTTTACATATTTCCTAATTTTCATATTAACCCACAAGTTATTTAATATCGAAAATTGTATGTTAGGTTAAGTGGAAACATATTTGTTTGTGAATTTTATATTCTTCTTTCGAGAAGTATTGGTAAAGAAATCCTTAAAAGTATTGATATTAAGCTGGTAAAAATCCTAAGTAAACATATACTTTTTCTATCATTAAGTGATTTTAAAAATGATATATTCACCTTTTTGGGTTCGACAATTAGTTTTATAAATTTATCTTTTAAATTCTATCTTTGGATATAGAAATAATCATAATTTGAGGCTTAAGTTTTATGCATAAAGCAAAAAAAAATTAAGTTGATTTTGTTAAAAATAAGTCCTACTAGAGAAAATAAATTTATCATAAAGATTGCATACGCAAAAATATCTATATCAACCTTTTCAAAAATGTATAAACTATTGAATTTTGTCAATAATTAAACAGAATTTTCGCCTCTTCCTTTATTATCTTCATGAAAATGAAAACAATTACTTTATAATTTTTCACTGAAATTCAAAGTAAAATTTTCATTTTACTATTTTTGAGGAACTAAGAATATATCTTAAAACTCATTTAAAAGATAGGCAATATATATATGGCTAAATCAAATTGTAGAGTAATACATTTCATAACGATATATACCATATAAATACATAAAAACCTAGTCTTATCTTCGAGCATGTAAAATCATGTTTAACGTGTATAATATTGTCATAGGTCTTTCTTTCATTCTTATGAAATAGCGAATGGGAAACTTCACTTATGGCATTTGAAATTGCTCTGCGCTAAATCTGAACGATCATTCACGACACCAGTTTGTAAGTCCTTAAGCGCAAATGCTTATTTCCTCAAGGATTTTAAACCTGTTAGCTGAGGCATTCATTATGGATCCAACTTAATCCAAGCGAATCGTCTTTCCGTCTGATAGGAAATATCGCATTCCTAGGAGACACCGTATGATTATTTAAGACTTCGGCCATGGGGAAATAGATGCCCGAGCAGAGATGGATTTCGTTTCGAGATAAAGGATGACACGAAAAGAAGAATTGAGCTGAATAGACAATATTTGAATAGAGAAAATCTTCAATAAGTCCACCTCGGTATAATTGAAAGTCTCATTTTTATTCACTAACTGTTCCTTCCTTTGGTATACGTTTATGTTTAATATGCACACACACACACACACACACACACACACACACACACATACATACATACACACATATATATATATATATATATATATATATATATATATATATATATATATATATATATATATATATATATGTATATATATATATATATATATATATAATCTCTATTTTATTAGTAATAAAACCTTCTTTATTCATTTCGTAACTAAAGTAAAGTGTGAAATTTATAAAACTTTCATGGAGTTTAATACATTCCTAAATAAACACCGATAGCTTTGTTTTTATCATCTGTATATAAAACAGATCCGTAACCGACTGACTCACAGACATACAACGCACGCACCAAACCGCTGGATTTCAAGGGCTGAAATTTTGCATGTCGATTCTTCTTATAGTGTAGGCGTGCACTGATAAATATTTTTGAAAATTTCTTCTTAGAATTTTTTAAATTAAATTTTTAAGCTGTTTTAGTAACTATTTTTAAGTTTGCATTTAAAATAATAATTTGAGGGTTATAACATTTACATCACGAGAAAGATCATAAAAAGTTCTTTAAAATTAGATCTTTTTTGAATCTTTACCTTCATTTCCTTATTTTTGGTGAATTTTTAAAGCTTAATTTTTACAATTTAATTTATTAAATGCTGATCACGTGATTTCTTTTTCTGGAACTTTAAATTAATTTATCGTCACGTCCATAACATTGAAATAGACAAAAAAAATTGTTTCCTTGCTAATGCGGCAGACGATTGGACATTTTCCCAAAAAATATTAAAATACAGTAAAAGATATATTCCTCAAACTGTAATATATTAACTGTACTATATTCTTTAGTATGTCCTATTAGATTTAATTTGAATATTTTCTTCTACATTATTTTGTCTATAAAAATATCTCTTACGATTTTTTTATAAATATATATTTTTTTTTACATCAATTGTATACATTGATCATCGTATTTATTATAAATAAATAAATAAATAAATAAATAAATATATACGTATATATATATTTATTTATTTGTTTTTTTGTCATTAATTGCATACATTGTTCGTTGTATTTAATTTGAATGTACCCCGTAGCGAAGTGCGAGTTTTCAGCTAGTAAATATATATATATATACTGGTGTATAAATTAAGGTCACAAAAACAAAATCTGTGATATCTGGAGAAATAATTCTTGTTTTTGGGGACGAAATTTGCTATTGAAGTGGCTCATACAATAAGAAAGCATATATTAACTTAACAAAATGAATAAGTTGTAAATTGTTAGCGAGATACAAATTAGACTAAAAGTGGTCAAACCGTGATACATCATATCTTTGGAGTGTTTCTATTAAAATAGAGCGTGATCCCAGTGCACTGCTATGGAGGCCGCATAACGAGTCGTCATACTGTTAATGAGTATGTCGATGAATGCTTGTGGTAAGAAATCACATTCTTCTAATGCCCTGATTGTGGTGAGAGGGGGGGGGGTGACGTCTTGCAGTGGCTCTTCCTAGACCATCCCAAATACTCTACAGCAGGGGCCGGCAACGCTGTGTTGGTGCCCGCGAAGCAATTTTAAGGTGCTCGCCGTTCAAATTTCGAAAACTTTTAAATATTTGAACAATAAATGCTCCTACTTTTAATGAATAATTTTAGTAAAAAAAAATAATAATCACAAAACTGTAAAAATCAAAATCTGAACAGCCTGATCTCTCGACAGCGTTGTTCTCCCCTTGCTTCTATGATAAGTGGGATAAATGCATTAAAAGATAAATTGTCGCTATGAGAAATCGCATATTGAGAAAGATAATTTATCCCAAATTCAAAATTAGAAAATTATTGCGATGAAAATGCTACCACCTATTAGTTTGTCAAACATTTTGATTCCTTATTGGAAGAATTTAATACCGAAAATTTATGCTTGCAAATCCTTGTTTTCTAATATGAAATACTTAAAATCAAAGTACCGATCAAGCCCCATTGACATTTATTTGGACCAATGCCTGAGAACTGGGAATTCAACTTATGTACCACATTACAACGAATTGGCCGTAGATTTGCAATGTCAATATTGCATTATCAATTTTAAGATTATTTTGTTTAAATTAAAATTTGAATTTAAGTATTATAAATTTATGTCGCATTAATATTTTCATGTTTAAATATTAACCCCCTCCCCTTCCTCCTCTTCACCCAGTGGTACCCGCCGAACTCCCGCATTTCTTTAATATGCCCTCCTAGTTGCCAACCCCTGCTCTACAGGATTTTGGTCTGGAGAAATCGGTGGACAGTCCATACGACGAATATCCTATTCCTCCAGAAAATCGTCGACAAGGTGAGCTCTGTGTGAGACAAGGTGAGCCTCGCATTTTCGTCCATAAAAAAGAAGTCCGGACCAGCAGCACCCCGTATCACCTCACCTTGGCATCGAAATTTTCATCCCTACAGCGGTGTGAGGTGAGACTTCACGCATCTTCGCGCACTTAATTATTAGCAAGAAAAGCGACTGATGAACTTTTCTTTTCTAAAGCAATGGCGCAACAGATTCCACACCGATCTTTATAGCCCGAAATACTGGCGCTTCTGTCGACTATGTAGTCACGAATTTGCATTTTGATGTTTTACTTGCGTATTATGCAAGTTCTCCTGTGCGCCGACAACAACAGCGCCATATCTTCCACTATCGGTGACTTTTAGAACAATTTTTTTGGTTTTCATGGAAACTCTTTCCCATATCGTCCTTATTCCCACTGTCAATTTCGGCGGAATTCCGACTGATAAACCGCGTTATAGGTGACTGTGAGTAGTGTCAGTTTAATATAAGTCACCCTGTATACTTGTATATATATATATATATATATATATATATATATATATATATATATATATATATATATATATATATATACAGTCGAACCTCCATATATCGAAGTAGCAAAATGTGCGAAAAAAATTCGATATATAGAAATTTCGATATATAGAATTGAGCTTAGTCTTATCACAATTCTCCTAAAAAAAAATTAAAGCTAATTTTCGTATACGAAACTCCATTTCTAATTTATATGCGAATCCCGTTAAATGGAAGTTAATAACTAAAAAATGAATTAATATGAAAGATTTATTGATTACTACATATCTTTAAAAAAATCAATAATGCAGACAGTGGTTACAATGATCACAGTTACATTCTTAAAAAAAACTACGAATATCTTGCTGAACAGTTAGTTTTGCTTAAAGTTCAAAGAAATGTTCGTATTTATTCAGTCCACTAAAAACATCATCAGGGACATTATCCGCGAATTGAAGTCCACGACGTATTGTTTCAAATGCCAAAAATTGGGAGATTTTATTCTAAACTGGAATGAAATCCCCCAATTTGTCTTAAAAAAATTTCGATATATAGAGATTTTTTCGATATATAGAAACAATTTTTCTATGTAATGAACATGGAGATTTGCTAAGAGTTCGATATATAGAAAATTTCGATATAGGGAAGTTCGATATATGGAGGTTCGACTGTATATATATATATATATATATATATATATAAAGGAGTTTTTAAGCCAGATATAAACCCAAATTCCTATAGACTTCAACTCATTACTTGATAACCTTCTTTTATACATCCTGCCAAAGTAATTCTAACTGAATATAATTTATGCTTAAGAGAGGTTGACAGACATGGTGCCAGGCTGAATTATTGTGAAAATAAATTCAGTATTTTGAATAATGTAAAAGCGTGCATTTTTATTTAAATATTAAAATGTACTAAAGCATTCAGATAGTTGAATTAAGAGAAAAAATATCTTATTTCGTCAAAGAAATCAATACGTACGTCTGTCCGATTTAATATTCTATTTTGATAAGTAAAGTTATGTAATCTAGGAATCTAAACGATGTGTAGTATGTGGGATAGTAAATATTTTACAAAGTTTCCGTTTTCTTGTTTCGCTTCTAAAAAATATCTTCAGTAATTAATTCTTTGTTCATTTTAAAGACCGTGTTATTATACAAGATAAATAAATTACGCTTAATTATTAGCAAAAGTTATTTTTTTTTGTTATGTAACATATTGTTCACGCTAATGAATGGAAAAAAATTACTCTTCTTATATTGCATTCATGGCATATCAATATAAAAAAAATCCATAAAAAAATTATTTATACTGGTTTGAAAAAAATAATTAAAAATCTTACATCAGAATTTCCAACAATTTTTTATAATGAGTTTCAAATTATATTCTAAATTTTAATTTATTAGTTTGCATAAAGCAACTTTAATTAGAAAATGTGAGGGACTTTATAAATTTATAAATGTTAATGTGATACTTTGGGAGAGATTATCTAGTGCTCAATTTATTCAACTTTATCCGTCATGATATGATAAATTTAAAAATTAATTATTGGAAAGTAGTGTTATACACTATATTTTATGTTAATTATCAATTAATTTTTAGTGTCAATAATTTACTTTAAAATGATGCTGTATATCCATTAATATGCAAATTACCTACACTCATGAGTGCATTTATGTTTGTCTAAATATTGTGATATTAACATACGAGTATAATCTGAGATACTCGTTCGGAATGTTGAGCACGAAAGCTTAGAAAGAGAAAGGTACCGGGTTCACTACCTGATGCACAGCTACATAGTTGAACTTAATGAGAAAAAAATATATAAATTATATTGTGTGGCAAAAGGATCGTATCAGTGGTGAAATAAAATTTTATTAACCAGTTTTCATGTGATAGCGCGTGGCCTCGAACAGGGTGGGATCGGTTCAAATCCTGAAGACACCATTGAATTCTTTCGTGTTTCAGCTGGATATAGACACGTTAAATCCGTTGACGGGAAAGTCCGTCTATAAGGCACATAATATTTCGCTCAATACTAACGCATATATATGTATGTAAGTATCTATGTATGTATATATATATACACTCATGGACAAAAAAATTAGCGCACCAAGAAATAATTGTGGGATCGTAACGAAACTTGCAATGAAGGTACATGTCGGGGAGATATGCAAATGATTAGAAATGCAGCGTGATTGCGCATTACGTATAGCAGGTAGAGGGCGTTGAACATCGTACTCTATGGAGTATAAAACAGGTAACCAAAGATTGTTTAAGTGTGCTAAATCATTTAGAAAGGAAGAGCTGAGATAGACATGCCATTACGCCGCGTTCGAAGACAATATAAGCAGTTGTCGCAGTTTGAGAGGGGGAGAATCGTCGGGATGATGGAAGCTGGGTGGTCAGCTAGGCGAGTAGCTCGTCAATTAGGCCGCTCTGATTGTGTTGTGAGGAGGTGTTGGGGACAGTGGACCCGAGAGATGTCATGTACACGAAGACCAGGCTCAGGACGCCCTCGACAGACCAGTCGTCGAGAAGACCGCCACATCGTAAGAAATACACGCGTACAGCCAACTGTTTCATCGGCCGCCATCCAGGCGCAGGTAGCACCTTCACTAGGGGCCTCTGTGTCTTCTCGAACCATACGAAGGCGCCTGGCTGAAGGACAGTTGGTATCGCAGCGCCCATTACGTGTGCTGCCCTTGACGCCCACCCATCGACGCCTCCGTTTGGAGTTTTGCCGCGCACGAGGAAACTGGACTGCAGCGGAATGGAACCAGGTCGTCTTTAGCGACGAATCCAGATTCAATCTCGTCACTGATGACAATCGTGTTCGTGTGTGGAGAGCCCGTGGTGAACGCTTCAATCCTGCCTTTGCTGTAATGCGACACATCGCTCCCACAGCTGGTGTTATGGTATGGGGTGCCATTGCCTACAATACACGGTCACCCCTAGTATTGTTCCGTGGCTCCATGACAGCCCAGCGGTATGTTCATGAAATCCTGCAACCACATGTGTTGCCATTCATGCAACGGCTCCCAGGAGCCATTTTTCAACAAGACAATGCTCGGCCTCATACGGCAAGGGTGTCACAAGACTGTCTCCGCACTGTTACTACCCTTCCTTGGCCTGCCCGATCCCCAGATTTGTCTCCAATCGAGCATATCTGGGATCATTTGGGACGACGAGTTGGGCATCCCACGAGTTTGAATGAACTAGAGGCAAGGTTACAGCAAATATGGAACGAAATGTCTCAAGACATCATACAGAACTTGTATGACTCAATGACCGATCGTATCGCATCGTGCATTCGCGCTAGAGGGGGTCCAACGGAGTATTAACTCCTCCGTTCTTTTGCCTTTTTTCTCTGAAATAAATTATCCTTTTTCTTTGATTTTCTTATCATTTACTTATATCAAAGTAGTCATTACGTATGTAAAATTTCGTTTCACTTTGACGACTCCTTGTTGGTGCGCTAATTTTTTTGTCCATGAGTGTATATATATATATATATATATATATATATATATATATATATATATATATATACATACACTGTACCGTAATAAGACAGCTAATTAACAGGAAAAACACACTTTATTTTATATTGACGTAACGAGGAGCAACACAACACAAAAATTGGTGTGGAACACATCACATTATATCGGTAGCATAATATATCAACACAATCGAAAAATGCTACTTTTTTTACACTGAAACACGAACAACCCTTCTTTCTATCTCAGCTCGTTCCAACCTTTTTTCTCACTTCAGTTCCGTTCGATCTCTTTTAAAAACCGCAATCCGGGTCTCGATCGAGAGGTCGTCTCAACTCCTCCCTCCTTGAAAACTTTTCTAGAGTATTACGAAGGAAAAGTTAGTCAGATGGTATACAGGACCATCAAATTTAAAATGATCACCGAAAAGTTCATTTTCCTTTTACTAAAGGGAGCACAAACATGTACCAAGTGATTAAAGTTATTAGGGGTCCACACACAAAACAACAACAAAAAAAACTTAAATGTAACACGTAATTAACGAAATTCAACTGAATAAAGTAGATTAAATTCAAAATATTACCAATTCTACTACTACATAGCATTGTTCTGATTACAGAATCATAATTTTTTACACAATATTCATCAAAACATAACATTTTCACATTAATATACTATCCAAAACAAAAACAAATTAAACAAATAATACAAAATAATCATGGGCTATATATATAATAACAAATGCACTACTACACTTTTACTATACCCTTTTCCGGTATAGGTATAGCCTTGTAAATTTAGAGAGGCTCTACTCATTTCATCTGACAGAATGTTAATTAAATATTTTGTCTCCTTCTTCGGACGGTTGATATTTGCGCCATGTTTGCCAATTATATGAGGGTGGAAAACTGGTGTTATTATAATGTTTGCATAGACAACTTGTGTCTTACGTTCTTTAGTCACTTCTTTTAATTTTCGGCAAGCTTCCTTAACTTCATCAGGGGGTCCTTCTACATTAATGCTGTCATTCCCATCTGCAAAATCCACTAGAACTCTAGTTAAATCATTAGCGATCTTCTTAATATTAGCTCCTCCTTTCCCAATAATGTGTTTGTGAAGCCAACGGGGAGCATCTACATGTTCAGTAACAACACTGTTTGTCTTCGAATACACAAGTGTATGAGCAGGTCCAAACTTGGCTTTCTCACCACTAAGTTTTATTGTATCAGATCCGAAGTCAGGAAGTAGCCTCTCAACAGATACACCAGTTTCAGCTAAAATTTCTTGAATTGTTTACCCACGTGATCCAGTTATATTTTTGTGCTGATTTTTAGAAACTTCTACTGACACTGCTAGACAATTTCTCTTCCTTTGCTCATAGATTTTTTATCCCCAGCAATAGTAAGGTCACTTTTGTTTACTGATGGAGGAGGGATATCCACTCTGGTAACAGTTTCATTTATAATCTTATTTTCAACTTCATTGAAAGGTTCGAAAATAAAGGGATGGTAAACTATTAGAATATCAAGACGTTCCAATGCCCATTTGTCCTGTTTCTCTTGTAGGAGGTCAATTTCATGCCCAGCTTTGTCAATACCATCTTTAGTTCCAGTAATCTTAATCAAATCCTTATATCCTTCTGATGGTCTTCCTGACATTTGAATAGTAGACTTTTATCGATCGTAAGCTTCGATCCTTTGTTTTGGCCTTTTGAATCTTCGTTAACAACCTTGAAAATGAACTGTAATTCTTCTCTATCATTTTGGGACTTAGAAAACTGCTCATGGTCTGTCTTCAAGAGAGAAAGCTCATTTGAATTGGTTTCCACTGGAGGCAAAAATTCGTCATCTATGATTATAGAAGTGTCGTTGTGCCCTTCGACCTCCGTTACAAATTCCTTGCTGGATTCTTGATTTTGAGCACTTTTATTTGGCTTAGATTCTTGTTCAGGGCCTAAATTCTCTTCATTTTCTGTATTTTCACTTTCTTTTTGGGCGCGAGTCTGCGCTGCGCTAAGATGAGAAATCGAAACCTTTCCCACCTGTAAATTCGATAATCTGGCTTAAGTTCGATTTCCTAAAATATAATGTCCCTTATCTAATTCACAAAGCACAACTTCGGCTTTGGTATCAATGCTTCCAAATTGTCCAGAGATTCTAACTTTTGCCAACGGTAGACCTGTCGGACCTTCGTCCAAAGGCTGCTGTACCCAAATAGTTTCGCCTGTGTACATCTCGAGAGAGACATATTTCCTACATATGACGTCTATCATGGCACCTGAATCTCAAAGAACAGGCATGGTAAACCCATTTACTTCCACTAATGTTGTAAAAGGACTTAGCAAATTTTCCTCCTATTCTTCCTCACAAATTTGGTTCACTTGTTCTGAAGTTTTCTGAGCCTTTAATTTAGAACAAGTCGGTCGTAAATGGTCCACCGACCCACATTCATAACACTGCAAGGGTTTTCGCTGATCAAAATATTCATATCTCTGACCTTTCCACACGTCTTGCTTTCTCTTATCTGTTTCATTTTGTCCAGATTTAGACTGAAATTTCTGATATTTTCGATTTCCCTTTTCGAAATTATTGCTAGTCTTCCTTTGTTCATAGGTTGGATAACTTTCGGATTTCCTACTCCCCCGCACACTGTCATATTTGTCCGACATCTCAGACAGTTTTGTCGCTAAAGTTATTTTAGTCCAGTTGTCAAGAAAATGTTCCCGAACATCATTGGATATACGTTTTTTTATCTGGTTTGTCACCATCAGATCCTTCAGCAATTCCAAAGTATTAATTTCCAACCCTTGTATCCATTCTTCAAGATAGTTTCTTAATTCAAAAGTAAAATCTCTCCATGAACTATCAGACTTCTTTTGATGTTGCACAAACTTAGCACGGATTTTCTCAGGGCTAAGTTTAAAACGCTTTAGGAGCAACTCTTTGACGTAATCGTAATTGTCCGTTTTTTCCTCTGGCTCTCTCGCTATAAACTCGATGATATCCGGCGGAAGAAGGGGTAGCAACTGTGTCACCCAGTCCTGTTTTCTAACATCTACCCTTTTTGACTGGTGTTCGAAAATACTCAAATATAGACTAATATCTTCCTCTTTTGGATCGAATTTTTAAAGAATTTTCTGGAGCATAAAATTTGTTCGCGAATTCGTAATTTGCTCTTGATGAGAAGTCCCAGTAACGGATACCAGTATAGTTTCAATTCTTAATTTCTCCATTCGAGCTTCTTTTCTTCTAGTTCGAATTGACACTCTTTTCTTCTTTCTCCAGTTCGAATTCGCGATTCTTTTCTTCTTTCTCCAGTTCGAATTGGCGATTCTTTTCTTCTAGTCCGAATTGGCGCTTTTTTTCTTCTTTCTCCAGTTCGAATTAGTGCTTCTTTTCTTCTTTCTCCAGTTCGAATTGGAGCTTCTTTTCTTCTAGTTCGAATTGACGCTTCTTTTCTTCATCTTCAATTTTTAACCTTCCAAGCTGAAACTGGTTTTTACTCTCTTCTAATCGATTTTCCGTTATACCTCCAAAATTCTAATAACAATTGTATAACGACAGCGGGATGCTATCAAAACCGAAAGTAAGATAATTTATCTCCTTGATGGAGTTTTCTCACTTAAATATTGCTTACAATTACATCAGAACATGGCACGCTACAAAACCAAAAATATAAAAACAATTGTACAACAACAGCGTGATGCTTTCAAAACCGAAAGTAAGGCAATTTATCTCCTTGATGGAGTTTTTCCACATAAATAAATGTTGTTTACTATTACATCAGCACATGGTGTGCTACAAAACCAAAAATATAACAACAATAGTTCAACAAAACCGTGATGCTTTGAACCAAATAAGCACGTTGTGTTCTACAAAATTTTAGTTACAACAGCACATGGCGTGCTACAAATTTTCATCTATATCAGCATATGGCATGCTACAAAATTTTTGCTATACCAGCACTTGGCATGCTACAAAAACCAACTGTACCATCACGTGTCGTGCTACAAAATTTCAGATATACAAGCACATGGCGTGCTACAACAATTACTAGTGAAATAACAATTTTTTTATTTATCATATAACATGCTTCAATTCACACTCAAAAGAACGTAACCAAAACAAAAAAAAATTATATCATACAATAATTAAATTTCATCACTTCCCCTAATAACAAAATCACTTTTGGTACTCACCCCTCACGTGGAATGTTCTCATACCGCGGCTGCCACCATTTTTAGCTGTACCGTAATAAGACAGCTAACTAACAGGAAAAACAAACTTTATTTTATATTCACGAGACGAGGGGCAACACAAAAATTGTTGTGGAACACATCACAATATATTGGTAGCATAATATCTCAACATAATCGAAAAATGATACTTTTTTTAAACTGAAACACGAACAACCCATCTTTCTCTCTCCGCTCGTTCCAACCTTTTTCTCACTCCTGTTCCGTTCGCTCTCTTTTGAAAACCGCAATCCGGGTCTCAATCGGGAGGTCATCACAACACACACACACACACACACACACACACACACACACACACACACACATATATATATATATATATATATATATATATATATATATATATATATATATATATCACAAAAATATATGCAACCAGATAAAATTGAGCTACTATCATGAAAGTTGGCAGAAATGTAGTCTGGTAAGAGGTATGCAAATTATTAAAATTTCGACGCTAATGAGATAACTGTAAGCGAACTATGCTCATATGAGATGCGAATCTGGGAGAGTTTAAAAGCATAATTGCACGTGCCATAGAGTTATTCAAACAAATCTGTCGACTTGGATGCACGGTTTTGTGACTAGAGATGCCTCTGAGACGTAACCGGCAACAGTACAATAAATTTTCAGAATTTTAGAGGGTGCGTGTAGTAGGCCTCAGAGAAGCAGGTTAGTCGAACAGGCATATCGGCCACCATCTCCATCGGTAGCGACATGGTAGTTGCTCGGTGTTGGCAAGAACGGATCACGGAAGGGATTGTCTACCTTCGCAAAGGGTAAGGGTGTCCCAGGAACTCAAATGCGCGCTAGGATCACGCAATCATAAGAGCGGCAACGTCCGCACCAACAACGGTGCTAGAATCGGTTCGTCGCCATTTTCCACTTTTTAGACATCCGGTGGTATCAAGGGAAACCATTCGGAGACGACTGGCCGACGCAGGTATAAGGAGCTGACGTCCATTAAGACGCCTACCTCTGACCCCACATCATAGGCATTGTCGATTGGATTTTTGCCGACCTCAGTGTGTGATCTTCAGCGATGGATCCTGATTCATTCTGAATGATGACCAGCGCATACGTGTGCGGAGGCGACCCAGGCCATTGGTCGGATCCGGCATTTGTTATCGAGAGGCATACGGCGATTACATAAGGTGTGACAGAGTGAGGAGCGATTTGTTGGGACACACGATTACCTCTAGTCATCCTTCAATGCACTTTCACGGGACGCAGTTTCGTGAACGACATTTTAACGCCAGTTGTACTGCTTATGCTATCAATTCGCCTAGGTGAAATTTATCAGCAAGATAACGCTCGTCCACATACTGCGCGACTCTCCCAACAATGTCTTGAAGGACATGACGTACTCCTACGGCCTGCGAGATCCCCTGACCTCTCGCCAATAGAGCACGTCTGGGACGTGCATGGAAGGCAACTGCAGCCGTACTGGAAAACTGGTGAATTTACTGCTCATTTGCGATGATTATGGCTTGATCTTCCGCAGGAGGTCGTAGGTGACCTCATTGATTCGATGCCATGCCGTGATTCGGCTTGTATAGCCGCCAGAGGTGGATTTACTAAATACTAATTTGTAGCCTTTTTGCATGCCATATCTTCTGAAAAAAACGGTCTGTTCTTCTGAATTTGTAATCATTTGCTTATGTCCTGATACTCTACATACATGTTAAGTTTCGTGATATTAGCTCGTTTCCTTCTGGGTGCATATATATTTTTTTGTGATACAGTGTATGTAGATAAAACCAAAACCCTTTTCTAATTTCCACATTCCTTTCAATTTTCTTTTAAATTACTTGGTCGTAAGCAAACTAATTTTGCTTTCGTTTTTCGTTTCATTGTGAGTGACCTAAATACAATAGTAGTCAACTGATATTCCTCGTGGGCCCCTAAAATTTCATAACAAGACCTGGGATTCCTATGCCCAGATAACTGGGTCATCCAATAAATGCATGTTACACGGGTTATGTGACAGGACCTCACGAAGCTTATTTAAGATCGGACACGCTTTGAAGAGCGGGTTTTATGCGTGACTCTGTAGCCTAGTAAAAGTGCTGTAATCCCACTGCTAAAATGTCGATAAAATAATTCTGATTGCGACTACAGTGATATGACCGTTCCCGAAACACACCATGGCATGTTATATATATCTATATATATATATATATATATATATATATATATATATATATATATATATATATATATATATATATATATATATAACTCTTGCTGAGAGAGAGGATGAGAAAGTTACGATCCCCCCCCCCCCCAAGATGTCGTCCCTGAGGCTGTTTGGTAACAAAATTTAGGCTGTACCAAGGGTTGTGATGGTTCACCTTTAACCTTCCTACCCTGTTGAAAAAATTGAAAAATTACCCCTGTTGAAAACATTTTGCCTATATGGGTCGATTCGACCCAGTTTGGTTGATATTTATTCTAGGTCATAGCAAATATTTTTATGCAGCTTTATTTTATATATTTTGTGTTTATTATTAGAAACAACACATTTTATATCTTTTATAATCCAACCTTCATTTTTGCGGCCCCCCCCCCCCTGCTTCCGTCCGTTTCACCTCCTGTTTGTATGAGCGTTGTTAAGGGTATAAAAACTTGGGAAATAATAGAAATTTTACAAATATATTATGTTTCACTTGCATTTTTCTTGATACATTTTTTAAGACAAACAAGATTTACAGTACACATTTAAATGCTCTTGGCAAAGAAAACTTAAGCATGAAGCACACCTCGTTTGCGTTTTTAGATCTCTCTTTGGACCGCATTCTTTGCATCTTCCTCGTTTCCGTGTACTGCTATATTCTGGTTTTTCACCTGCTGCAATTGCCAATTTCTTCTTTAATGTAACTGGAATATTTTTTTTCATCCTAACATTTCTGTAAGGTTCGATCAGCTGATTACCAAGTTTCTTAAGAAAAAGGCGCCTTTTGTATAACTTGTTTTGATTGTAAGAAGGATTTACATGCATAAAAACAACGAATGCATTTATTGCAGCTATGTCAATTATATTGTAGAATAAACACACAGGCCATCTCCTAGTTCCCCTTTTTCAGGTATACGTGGCGGCTAATTTATCAGCAGTATCTACTCCACCTTTATTTTCATTATAACATAAAATTATTTCTGGTTTCTTTTCTTTCTCGTGTGAAACTTTGGCCTCATGGTGCATAGTTGAAAAGAGGATTACCGATTTATTTCTTTTCGGCACATATGAAACAAGAGTCATATCCGATTGGAAACCAAATAATGAGGAAAATGTTTCTCTAACACGTGATGATTGAAATTCAGACAGAATAAATGGCTTGTTTTTTCTGAGGGTTCCAGCGATAGTTAATTTTTTCTTCAATAATTCTTTAGCAAGGATATAATCTGTGAAGAAATTATGAATTGTAATATTTCGAGCGGTACACTCAATCGAATTTGCTCGGCGCAATACAACATTTCTTCCTTGATTTTTGTCTCTCTCATCATCAGAAGGCTTTCCTGTATAGGTTTGAGCAGTGCAAACATACGCTGTTTTAACATCAGACATCAACCACAATTTAATTCCGTATTTCCCTCTTGGCTTTGATGGTAAATATTTTCGAAATGGACATTTACCACGGAAAGGCACAAGCTGTTCGTCAATTGCTACATTTTCGGAAGGAACGAACATCTTTGGCAATTGTACAATAAACATGTCAAATATTGATCTTATTGCAGCTAGCTTATCTACACGTCGTCGATTTGCTCTACTTTCTTTGTCATCACATCTAAGAAACTTTATAATAGTTTCAAAACGTTGCAGAGACATAGTTGCACGAAAAATGTCCCGCCTAATTGTTCGATCCATAACTCTTTCAGAGATTCTCCTGCTGACTTATGGACTCCAGCTAAAATTAGCAAATCTGTCAAAAAATGAATGAAAATAACTCAAAATAAAAAAAAAATTAAATGAATTTCAAATCATGCAATTATTTACATTTTATTACAATTTATAAATACTTTTTTGTGAATTTTTTTTTACCTATATAAGCTTCAAGTTCCTCGGCAGAAATCAATGCGTAGGTTTTATTCTGTTCTGAACACACTCTCTTCATTTCTCGGTTAGTTTCTTCTAGAATTAATTTCATCATGTCATTTGCCAAGAAAACTTCATTGCTGACATGGGGTGTTCAGTTATCCGCTGAATTGCAAAACGTGTAGGACCAGGGGTTAATTTCATAATGTTATGTTGTCTGTAAAGTCAGAACAGAAGTCAGAAATTTTCAAGTATAGTAAAATAAATAAGAATAAATAAAATAAAATAAATATCAAATAATAATAAATTGGAATTATGTGCTAGTACATACCGTTTTTTTTATGTTGATGGAGGGAATTTACACCATTCGGTTTCGCTACGACTAACGAAGGAAGATGGTGACCGCACAGTTTCTTCTTCTGTATCGGAAATATCCGCTTTCTCATTATTCTCTTCGATGGATAAGTGATCAGATTCATCAGTTTCATTCAAATAATTATCACTTCCTTCATCAGATTGATCACTGAGCTCTTGCAAAAGCTTTCTGATCTCTTCTGCAGTAAGACCACGCTTACTAGGCTCCATATTATTGTAAAATAAAATGGCAAAACACGTCAAACAAGTAGAACGTTATATGTGTATATCACTATCGTAGCGCTATCTAATAATGATCATTCGAAATACAGACCATCCAAAAGTAATAAATTTATTTTTATGCATTTCTGTGAATATTACTGAAATGGGTCGATTAGACTCATTCAGGTAAAATGTCACTTTTTTTTTTTTGTTAAAAAAAAATTCTCCAAGTCTGAAAAAGTTATAAACTAAACATATTTACCTATTTGAGGAATACTCAAAAAATAATCTGTCATAATTAAAATCCAAGGGAGCTATCATGAATTAAATTATGAAAATGGGTCGATTCGACCCATTCAGGGTAGGAAGGATATGGTGACTCTACTGAAAGCAACCAACTATTTTTTCGAATTGTGTGCGAAAGTCTGAACCACATTGGGAAAAATAAAAAAAAGATCAAAGGGGGAAAATATATATTATTCAAAATATTCCGCAAATTACCCTTCGATTAAATTTTCAACTATAGATAACGGCGATTATCGAATTATGAATTTTCATCTCTTTGTGAACATCCCAATACAAATTCCTCTTCGAATGCTCACACACAGATCAAAAGGACATCGTTTTGCTAAGTCATTAGTCGTCATTAAAAATTCAGACTCTCTACACGAAATATTATTTCGATGACGGTAAACAACCATTCATAATATTTTAAGGTTAGGAATTGGAAGAGGCTGCAGCGTATGTCCTCTGAAACCTCGGCCTGTTAGTTCAGACATTAATTACACCTCCATTGCAATTCATGCGGGTCGTTTCTGAGTGCGATAATATATAGAGATCACATTCCGCTGGGATTCCGCGTTATAACTAAGAGTTAAATGGTAGGGAGATGGTTTAGAAGTGGATCCATTTAGAACTAAGGGACATCTGTAATATAATTTTCTGTTTAATGAAGAACCGGAGTTAGCTTCGTGCTCTCATTTTTTTAGGAATATATATTACAACTCATTAAATGCCAGCTCATAATTTTTTCGAGAACTCATCCATAATATTAGAAAATATTGCATTTAGTGGAGGTATAACATGAAAATTTCAAATTAAAATATATGATATTTATTATTTAATAAAGAAAATATCTCCCTGAACTGAAAGCATTGGTTTCCTATTTTCAGTATTGTTTAACTTGTATGAACTTAACTAGCTGAATACCCGTGCTTGGAGTACATTCAAATTAAATACAACGGTCAATGTATGCAATTAATGGCAAAATATATTTATACATACGTATATATACATACATAAAACTCTTAACCGATTTTTGTATAGACAAAGTAATGCTTAAGAAATTATTCAAATTAAATACAACTGTCAATGTATGCAACTAATTTGTATGTTTAATATCCATAAAACATAATAATTTGAATTAAATTCTTAAATAACTTCCATCTCAATTAGTCTATTGGTTGAATTTCATCTTTTACCGTATTTTAATATTTTTTTGTTCAATTTATTTCGTTGTTATGCACGTGATACAAAATTAATTTAAAGTATCACAAAAAGAAAAACACCCACATGATCGGCATTTGATAAAATGAATTCTAAAAATGTATCTTTAAAATTTCCCCAAAAATCAGAAAAAGGGGGTAAACCTTCGAAAAAGATTTCATTTTAAAGGAAATTTTATGGTCTTTATTGTGATATAAATTTTATAACCCTCAAATCATTATTTTAAATGCAAACTTTAAAAAAATGTTACAACTTTAAAAAAATGTTACAGCTTAAAAATTTAATTTAAAAAATCTCAGAGGATTTTTTCAAAAATCTTTCTTATTGCACCCCTACACTATAAGAAGAATCGCCAAGCAAAATTTCTGCACTTTAGGTTCAGCGGTTTGGTCTGAGCGTTATCTGTCAGTCAGTCAGTCAGTTACGGAACTGTTTTTTATACAGATGATAAAAACAAAGCTATCGGTGTTTATTTAGGAAAGTATTAAACTCCATGAAAGTTTTATAAATGTCACACTTTACTTCAGTTACGAAATGAATAAACAAGGTTTTATTACTAAGAAAATAGAGATTATTTCAAAATACAATCAACTCTTTTTGTATGATTTATGTCGTACATTTTAAAGATTCGTACTTCAGTTGTGTAGATGGTGAGTTAAAAATTATAAATAGTAAACTCTTGACTTTTGTCATCAACTATTGAGCTAAAATTATAAAAATAATAAAACACAGAACTGAGATCATTTGTAAATAATTGTATTTGGGGAACATTGAATGAAACAATAGCTTTGAAATCGGTCTAATCCTTCCTAAAATACTCAATAATTGTACGCTAAATTAGGATCAAAATGATACTGTATGGTTAGTATTCAAAAATTACATCTTTTTCATCGTCTTCTATGTTGTTTATACGTAGTGTATAATGCTTTGAATGTACAAGTTTGTGTTAGTGTGCAATAAAGAATTAAAAGAAATTGTTAATATTTCTTATTTAAAGAATGTTGTGCTCTAATTGCGTGAAATAATGTTTCTTTTACCTTTAAAAAAGCCAATGAATCATTCTTTAGATCATTGCTTTCTTAGACGTGTACAAAAGAGATAGGTAACTTTTAACTGTACAATCATGTAAAAGTGTTATCATGGCTTGTTATCAAAGGGATAAAATGAACTTTTCCTTAAAAACCTAATATCTGCATATATTTTATTGTTGTTATTCAGTAAACTCTTGTGCATATCTTTTGAAACCTCTAGAAACTATGATTTACAGCATGTATTGTTATATCGCTATTTTTTGACTGTCCGTGTTTTTCGGATTTCAGAGATAATTGGGAGTTCATAGAACTCATCACTACAACGGATTGTGTTTTTGCTCATTGATACATTACAAGGGAAGATATGATATTTTGCTTATGAATCACATGATACATAATTGTTCAAATTATCCTATCAGTAGATATATTTTGTCAAATAAATTTCTTTAAGTGTGAGATGTATTGAAATGTATTATAAACAATGATCCAGTTAGTAGTTTGAGCAAATTAAAAAAAATCGTAGTTTCAAGTATGTTCATAACATTAATGTTTTGTTATTATTTCCTGTATTAAAAAAGAAACTTGAAAAAAAAAACCATCTGTAATCAAAAAAACTTAAAGAACTCTCGAAAAAACTGATTGAACAATACATGAATTATGCAGTATATTCAAGTGCTTAAAAAGTGCTCAGTTCTATGTATTTTCTGAAATTTATTGATGCCATCAGATTTAATGTGAATGTCAGTTCCTTTGAATAAGAGGCACAACCATCATAAAATGCATTAAAAAAGAAAATATAAGACGGAATAACGTAAAACTTAGCTTTTCTGAGAAGTACCTTTACGAATATATCAGCAAAAGAAATAAAATTGAAAGATTCGCTTGTTACGACAAGTTCAAATATTGCTCTGTCATTCTGCAAATATTTTCTTTCGTGAACTGTTGCCTCGATTTAGATCTTTAGGATAACACTCAAGACATTTATTGCCTTCAAAATAGCAATGAAAAACCTAAGGGAGCTAAACAGTGATACCGCCTTTATAATGGAATCTATGCTGTAGGAGGAGATTGTGTGGAACCTGGTAGAGACGTGAGCTACATATTATTATAGCTGAAAATTTTCCTTAAACAAGAACCAATATGAGATAAGTTAAGTTACCCCTAAGAAAAGTACAGAGTTCCCATGAAAGTTTTTAACATGCTCTTTACAGGGCATTTATGTAAGATGTATATCTGGAGAACTATTTGTTAAACAATATATACACATTACGGAAGGAATTGAATAAAAAAAATAATAATGAACTCATTTAAACAAACAAACACGCACACACAGACATTTATATATATATATATATATATATATATATATATATATATATATATATATATATATATATATATATATATATATATATATATATATATATATATATATATATATATGTATATATATATATATATATATATATATATATATATATATATATATATATATATATATATATATATATATATATTGTATATATGTATGTATGTATGTATGTATATATATATATATATATATATATATATATATATATATATATATATACATACATACATACATACATATATACAATATATATATATATATATATATATATATATATATATATATATATATATATATCTGTAATGTTAACGGATCGGGACGAAGCGCAAAAGGCGTGTAACTTCATAGTACTTCGGATCTGGATCAAGTCGTGGCTGGGCTGACGGGGAGACAGGCAATGGAGATTCATCAGACATCCAGAAACGTTCATCAAAGTTTTTATTAAAATATATTCCAGTTGTTCAGGTATACTTTCCATGATAACACTCACAGTTCAATAGCTCAGGATTCTAATATGATAATTCCCGCTTTGGGGCTGTCGGAAAAGCACGCAGAAAATATATAATCTCAGCGCGAAAATAGCGTCTTTCTACTGTCAGTGCGACAACACAAAGAGCCAGAAAGAAAGAAATATTCTCACCCAGTATGGGTGCATTGAACTTCTAATTGGTCAGATCCTGACACCTGACCTCAACACGTCATGTGAGGTGATATCTCGTGAAGCGTCTGGAACATTATTCGTTACATAACGGTGTCGGCACGTGGCTTTAGGGGAAAAACTAATAGGTTATTTTGGTTATTCCCAGGTCAAAATCAAGATGAGTTGAGTTGTTATATTGCGATAATATAAAAGAATTTTGAATCAGCGTTTCCTTTAATCGTTATAATAAGTTATCGTTTCATATATATATATATATATATATAAGGAAACATTTAGTTAAAATAAATAAGAATTAGACTAATGGAGCGATGTACACAAATGGCCAGAGGGGGGTTGTGACCCCTCTTCCCTGGTTGAACATGTTTTCTTGCCAAGGCGAACACTCCCAGTGGACCAGGGCATCACGAGACCGAAGACTCGATAAAATAGTTTATCTAAATCAACTGTACAAAAACAGCTGGATAAAAGAGTAAATTTTTTATGCCTAAATTAAAAATGTATTTAAAAATACAAGACCAATTAACAATACAACAAGAACAACCGAGCCACTCTCTATGTTCACAAATCCACCAATTCTGTTACGCCCATAAATCCGTATACAGTCACTCATGCAGTTAACTCGATGTTTTTAAGGAACTCATCCCTAGTAATATTTAAAAATCTACACACGTTTTTCATTACGAAAAAGTACGGATATTGATAATCTAATGATGACTTTATATACTCGAAGATATTATATTTTTTTATCTCATTATCACTGTATAAATTTTCACATCGTGTTATGTGGTTGAAAATGACATTTCGAAATATCAATTTATGTATTGCAGACCGCCAATTTGTCAGTTTGTTAATTTTGATGTTATATTTTGTACGTTTGCCGTATATTCTATATTCTATCATGCCATTGTTTCCACGCCTTACATTTATGTCTAAGTAATCTATACTCTCATCCGTATTTTTTTATGTTTCTGTCAACTCTAAGTATTCCGGGTAAAAGTCGAACTTAATAACAGATCCGCCATTTTGGAATAATATTAGGACATCGTCTACGTATCGGAGGTATATCATATCGTTGTTAAGGTCTGTTCCGCTCTCGTATGTATGCAAAAAAATGTCAGCAAGTGCGGAAGAGCAGGCTCCCCCCATTGGTATACCTCTCTTTTGCTTGTATAAATTTAGTCCATCACTTATATAAGTCTCCTTTAGCACGATTTGCAATAATGTCAAATATTTTGCCTGTGTTATGTATTCATTGAGGTCATATTTTGCATATGCCTCTTGCATGATGCATATTAGGTCTTCAATGTCAATAGAATTGAATAAATCGGCAAAATCATAAGATTTGATGTTAGTCACGTCATTAAGCCCTTCCACTAGATCAATTACTTTTTTACTGTTTTTTATAATGTGACAACCGTAGCCAGCAATTTTTTGTATATATTCTTAATTACGTTGAGTAGTTTGGTGTTAGCTGTTTCTAGATATGATTTACAACCCTCTGTTACGGATCGAAATTTAATTGGCTGTTTGTGTAGTTTAGGGATTAACACGACATATGGGTATTTAATGTTTTTTATCTTAAGTCCTAGTTTCTTATACAATGCAATAATTCTCTTTCCTATGATTTGCCTATCCTCTTGCATTTTTCTGTATTGTGATTCATCGCTATATACATTGTTCAATAGTTTACAAGAATAGTTTATGTAAGTAATGGACTAAATTTATACAAACAAAAGAGAGGTATACCAATGGGGGGAGACTGCTCTTCCTCACTTGATGACATTTTTTGCATACATACGAGAGCGGAACAGATCTTAACAACGATTTGATATACCTCCGATACGTAGACGATGTCCTAATATTATTCCTAAATGGCGGATCTGTCATTAAGTTCGACTTTTACCCGGAATACTTAGAGTTGACAGAAACATAAAAAAATACAGATGAGAGTTTAGATTAATTAGACATAATCTAAGGCGTGGAAACAATGGTATTATAGAATATAGAATATACGACAAACGTACAAAATATAACATCGAAATGTCATTTTCAACCACATAATACGATGTGAAAATTTATAGAGTGGTAACGAGATAAAAAAATATAATATATTCGAGTATATAAAGTCATCATTAGATTATCAATATCCGTACTTTTTCGTAAAGAAAAACGTGTGTACATTTTTCAATATTACTAGTGATTAGTTCCTTAAAAACATCCAGTTAACTGCGTGAGTGACTGTATACGGATTTATGGGCGTAATAGAATTGGCGGATTTGTGTACATACACAGTGGCTCGGTTGTTCTTGTTGTATTGTTAATTGGTCTTGTATTTTTAAATATATCTTTTATTTAGGCATAAAAAATTTACTCTTTTATCCAGCTCTTTTTGTACAGTTGATTTAGATAAACTCTTTTATCGAGTCTTCGGTCTCGCGATGCCCTGGTCCACTGGGACTGTTCGCCTTGGCAAGAAAACATGCTCAACCAGGGAAGAGGGGTCTCAACCCCCCTCTGGCCATTTGTGTGCATCACTTCATTAGTCTAATTCTTCTTATTTATTTTAACTAAATGTTTCCTTATTGTGATAGGGGGTGTATTGCTGTACGCGTAGGCACTTCTGTTTTTCGATTTTAGTGTTTTCGCATGTTTTGTACCGCTTATATATATATATATATATTACACACACACACATATATATATATATATATATATATATATATATATATATATATATATATATATATATATATATATATATATATATATATATATTTATATATATATATATATATATATATATATATATGTGTGTGTGTGTGTGTGTTCATTCCTTTTAAGTTTCTTGATTGGTTCTGCAATTTGAAGACGACTGGAATTATATTTATACTGTAATTCCTGGATTCCTGGTCTGTTAAAACTTTTTACAGCGAATGGCGACCGTAACGCTTCAGAGCATATGCGCAAGTCAGTCATGAATATAATGACGTAAATACTGGCGTATAAATGATGGCGTACGTAAATGTACTTTTTTGAAAACATAAGCACTTTTCAATTGAATAACAAGGATGAATAAAAGAAACAGATAATTTGTTTTGTGTATGACCGAAATGCAGCAACCAACATGAATAATTCAGCATTAAATTATATGTTTTCCAATAATTATGAAGTTGTCATATATAAAAAAATCAAGCCATCATTATTGTGGGTACGGTTAATATAAAAAACGATTTAAATTGAAAAATTATGAACTTGCTTTTTTAATTTTAAGAACCGAAGTACAAATAATTACAAGAAAAATATCCATCCTTGTTAGTGTTCTCGGCGAACTGAGCTTATGGTTATTAATAGAAGATCCGTCCAACCCAAGAGTTTTTAACTGTAACAAATAAACTACTTTAGCATATCAGCCGCCTACATAGTATAGTGTACAGCGTCCTACTATTCCATGCTGTGGGCTTGGGTTCGAATCCCAAACAAGGCATAGTCGTTATCGTGATGTCCCTTCATATGGAGCAACGCTGGCTCACCTAAAGATGGTGCTCCCTAATTCAAAAGAATTCAAAAAGAAGTAGTCAGCAAGACTCCGTGGATCTACAAGGGCCAAGTCAGAAGATACCCACCATTATGAAGACAAGTGCCTCCGCATTGAAATAACAAAACAAAAAATTCAGCATTGCTGTAGCGTTCTTAGTAATAGCATTTCTTATCCCTGGCAATATTCTAAATTACAGTTTTCAGTATGAAGTACTTCTAACAGAAAATGAATTTTTATTGACAAATTTTCAATAGAAGATCTATAGGACATTTCCCACCACAGAGTAGCGATATGAACTAACGCCTTAAATATCACTAGCGAATACGAGTTCATGTTTTGTTTTTAATATTTTAATACCATTATTAGTAGTGTTCATGAAAATATGTAATAAGCAAATGCATGTACTAGGTTTTAATGGTTTACTAATTCACAAGCAAATGAAATGCAATAATTCACAGTGTTGTAATAAACATGTCGAACATCCGTTAAAAGAAGGTGTCTTCATATAAATTCAGATTTTTTGGAAAAACATCCTGTTCATTTAAATAATATTCAACAATAATTAAACTTTTCTGAATTCAGTGATTGTAACATTTCTCTTTGAGAGTCTCATTTAATTATAAAATTTGGAAAGTTTAAAGGAAATGAGATATTTTTTGTGTTGTGAGCAAATTTTAAAATTTGATAATTAATCACATTGTAGTTTAACTATAATTGTAAATTCAAATTCATTTAAGCACTGTATTACAGCAAACGAAAATCGTGATAAAATTTCTCATCTTAGAAAACTCTATAAATGAGAATAAAATGCTTTTATGATTATTAATTTATTTACTTTCTCTTTTTGCGGGGAATTTTAATAAATCATATTGGCCAGCCTCAAACGTAGTTTGCTTTTTAGTATTCCTAGCACTTAGTTCTTTTGGGACTTAGTGGATAAAGGGAAATAGAATGCTTTCTTTCTTTATGCGGTATATATTTTTCTGTCTAATCACGTACTAGATTTGTCCTAAAAAACTGATTATAAATTGTACGTAAAAGTTAAATGTTATTTAATGTCACAATGAATACTGAAATATCAGATTTTAAAGTAAACAATGACTTGAATTTTTATTGCTCTGAATTCCCCCTAGTCTTCTTTTTATGTAATAAAATCGTCACAATCTACCGTTCATCTATTACTACTTCCTCGCTTAGTTTCAATCGGGTTCATTTCCCTTCAAGCATTTCTCTCGGCTGTACTTTCAATTCCTCCTAATCATATAGAATCCCCTGGGAATCTAATCTCTTTCCTCTCAAACGAAGAGAAGCACACAACTTGAATGGAGTAAGCTGAGGATATAATTAATCTCCAGTATAACAGGTAGATCTTTCAGGTAGAAGGAATTAAACTCGATGATATATAAAACCCTCGTTATGAACAACGACGTTAATGTCTTAAGACCAGTTTCAAATTAAAGATGAAATACAGTATTCTAAGATTTAACTTAAAAGGGGAATAATTTATTAAATATACCAATAGAATTTTAAAAAAATCCTTTTAATGGTATATCTTTGAATCTATGGCAGACGGCTTTGCAGTATTCACAAAATATGTCATGTCGATTGTATATGTGAAATTAATTCACTTGATTGGGATATATTACACAGGTAAAGAACAAGTAAAGAACATTCTTTAATAATACTAAAAAGTTTAAGAGCAACATACATTAATCTTCGATGTAATTTACTTGGTCACATTATCCTTAAACATTGGATACTTCACATTTTTGTAAGGAAAAATATATAGGTCAAAATTTGTTGATTTCTGAGCTCATTATAACAAGTCAGTAGAAAAATTCTGATAATTACTCGAGATATCACAATTTTTTATGCTAAAAATTACTACTTTTTGAATGAAAAGGGTTTAGATATTTTTCGTAAAGCATCAAATTTGCCATTACTCAGTCTATAGCTAATAAACTACCGATTTCTCTTGAGACAATTCTTACCGTAAAGTGTGCGATATATTGGTATATTGACACTAAATGAAATTTGAATTTATCACATAGGGTGACCCTCTTTATTTTAAGTTAAAGGAGTACGAGGTATAATATATAAAATTTTAATGTTTTTAAAACACCCGTAATTAGAGAAAATTATGTTGCAAAATATTTAACCGAGATTCAGTTGTTTTATTCATAGTGCAATAGATTTCAAAGCCAAAATTATGATGTTTGGAACGAAAGTATGTGTAAAGCCATGCGGGAATGTATGTTATTTTCTTTCAAAAAGTAAAATCTTGCCTTCTCTTGATAATTATGAAATTTATATATCATATAGTTTTAATAGTAAAAAAGCACCCAGTACCTGATTAAATTTGCAGGCGAAAATATTTTATGATTAGAGAGTGAGTTTGAGTGAAGGAAAAACAATCTGAAATTTGGAGTTTTAAAAGCCATACGACCCCCTAAATGTGGTATTATTTGTTATATATGATGATGCCGATACATTTATATTTTTTTATATAGCGTGATATCTATGAAATCCTTGCAATGTTCATGTAACTCTTTATTCATGTTGTACATATAAAATTAATTAATATGAGTTATACTGGATTTATTAAAGTCTGCAGGATTCATTGACGTCCCATTTATGTTAAAAAAATGTAGTTAATTTTCGAAAGATTAATTTGAATCCACATAAAAGCTTTTAAGCATGTAAAAATAGCTTGCAGCAGTATCTGTAATAGTTATTTCATTTATGACCTTCAGAACTTTCTTTTAAAATCCGTATTACATTTATTTAAAATCCGTCACATGGTTAAAGCAAAGGTAATATAGAGAAACATATTTTAATCTTGAGTACTATGTATAAAACATCATAGGTATATGTGTATAAATTTGGATGGATTTAATACTTTTTAAGAAAACAGGATGCCTGCAATTTTCTGACAATTTATCTTAGCGGAAAAACTCTTTAAAGAAGATTTTGAATTGTTTTTCACTGTGAATATGAAACTGGTGAGAGGAAAAAAATTATCTTCTTATAGTTTTTAAACAGTAACATGGATAAATTATGAAGATTATCATATTTAACTTTATTCTGTTTGCGGCAAATTTTTTTAATGTTAACAATCTGAAGAATGAAAGAATGATAACAAAAAGGGGTCTTCACATTTTGAATATAATAAACCAGCTAATAAATTAATGTTGTATATACGAACATCAGGTTTATTCCTTTTACAGATTATTGTGAAATCAATCAGCAACGGATGTTACATTTTATTCACTACAGTACAAAATAATTACTGTGATGCGGACTAGATGATTCTTCAATAACGATCTGAAAGATAATCCCTAAATTGTGTCTTGTAGTTGTTTTGGATCATAGAAGCTCTGAAAGATTGCATGCGTTAAAAATTTTAAGGCTTTTCAGCACGTCACAATTTTACCTTGGTAACAACTGAATACATCTAAAAATGTCTTTAAACTTTATAACCTATCTATTTCATAAAAAAAATATCTCTTAAGGTTGTAAGGTATACACAAGATTCGATTCACAAGAATCGAACTTTTGAGTGAATGAATTAAAGATGCTGCTTAAGATATGCTAATTTCGGCATACGCGCTTAGTATAAATACCATGCAGCGTCATTAATAAAAAAGGTTGTTAGGGTTGAAAAAGGTTGTTAAGGTTGATAGATAAGCGAGAGGGAGCTACGGGGTAAGTAGCTCCAGGTGTTATCCTGCGCTAGTGCTTAGGGGGCCCAAAGTTTACGTGGCAGTACTGCTGGTTTGTGAGTATTTGAAATGTGTATTTCTATTGAATGTTAATATATATATTCCGTACAAGTAGTACGTATACTTATTGCTGTAAAAGGAAATTCTATATGTGCAACGAATTCAATAAACATTGTTTCATGTATAAACTGTGTTTGTATCAAATTTATTTAGAGTGCCACTTCAAATTATATACACCCAAGTCTGGGTAGAAGTGAGCTATTTACTCTACAAGGTTTACATCAATAAAATTTGGTATGCCGATTAGTATGCCATAAGTAGTAAAAGTTTCAAGATTTTAATAAATTCTATGTAATATCTAGTTCATTATTTTGTTTTCGGTTCTTTAATTTAGGATACAATCTTTACTATCAGTAAATTTGAAATAAAAATTAATATAATTAATTTTAAAATTAGTGAATATATCACTCATAATAACACTGGGGACAGTAGCGGAAGGTAATAATTACAACCTTAATTATATGTTCTTCATGAAATTTTCTATTCCTGGTGTAACATAATATCTTTCAGTATCTGCCATGCATTTGAAGAACTGGAAAATTAATATATAGCCTCGGCTTGTAACTTAAATTTCTCACTTCAACAATATCAGAATGTCTTTCCAGCTGATTTCATCCTCTACATTTGGATCATCCATAGCTCGCATCGTCAAATTTAAAACTCGCTGTTTGGGGCAAAAGTAAACTTTTATGATAGAACTTTAATAAAGTGTCTTTTCGGCCTTCAAAAACAGCTTTCTTCAGTTAATGGACACTATTATTTCAGTTTCATAAATACATTAGGGTTTAACTGCATGCAGTCAACAGTTAATATATTTCTGAATTTAAGTATCGCCAGAGAAAAGAAATATGAAGCTCAGTATTTAACTGAAAGGATCAGTACTTTATTTTTCGGAAATTAATTTTATGGATAATTAAACATTCGTCTATTTGAAAGTGGGAGAATTGTTTTCTTTTAGTAAAACTGATAGCAAAATTTTTTTTTGCACAATTATTTTTTTTCTCTGCAAATATTGAATGCGTAATCCTAATGTTTCAAAAATCAATAATTACACGGTAGAATGATTTCCATTTACTTTAAATGAAAGGTCACTCAAGCATGATTATGCTTATAAAAAATCTAAAATTACTTCAATAATTCAATTAACTTAGCGAGTTTTGCGAGGCTTTTAGAATTCTGTTTGAATACATATTTTAATTAGAGCATGAACGACAGTTGTTTGATAGATTCAAGCGTGTATGCAAACAGAACTGTCCTTCCTGTTTACATGGATGGAAAAAAAAATCTGCTTTGGAAGTGTTAGCCTTTAATTAGAAGCAAAAAATAGTTTGATACGTTTCTCTTTTTAAGTTTTGTAAATTTAAAAATTAACTACACGACTCATTGGTCGATGGGACTTTTTCAAAGAGAAATGAATCATAAAAATATGTACTTACTGCATGGCTTTGATCTTCAACAAAAGAAAATGCGCAATTTGTTTTTTACTTAAAAGTCTTTATTAGAAGTCATTTTTCAAAAATTAAAGTTCAATTAGGATAAGAGGAATAGCATCTATGAAATATTTTAAATATCCAGTGCATTAATTTTAAATTTAGCAGCATACATAACAATCATATCAAAGGGGCAAACTATTAACATTTTGATTTGTATAATTTATTTGCAGTTTTTTCCGAAAACTGCTTATACCTCTAGAACAGGGATTCCAAACGGGGTCCTGGTGGCACTCTATGGGGTCGATGGAAGTTTAAAAAATGTCTATAGTATTCCAGGGGTCTATTGGTGGTCGTTGATAATTTTTCCTGTTTTTAAATTTAATTTAATTTTTTGGAATGTAATTATTAGATAATAATATCCGTCTTAATATGTATAAATACAGATTTGCATAGGGTGGGGGGATCCACCCATCTAAAGTCGAATGCCATGACCCTATTGTATATGTGTCGAATGAAATATTGCATTTGCATATAAGTCAGTAAAATTGTTTAGTAAAATATATCTTTATATTCGTTATGCTACTTATTTTGGCTATACGGTGATAAGCAGTTTCAGGCCAAACATTAAAAAAACTGTATCAATGCATCAAGCACAACCACCCCATTATTTAAAATCGAACTTTTGGGCAATTACAATCTGTGTTGCTGAAATCTTGTTTATATTTGTGAAATTAAAAACTAAAATATTACAAAAATAATAAAACATAAAACTGATGAACCACTTTTTCTAATTTTTTTGTTCATATTATTAGTCAAATTGTTATCTTATCCGTTTAATATTCGTTTTAATATGTAGAAATACATATTTGCATAGGGTGGGGTGATCCACCCGTCTAGAGTCGAATGTCATGACCCTATTGTATATGTGTCGAATGAAATATTACAATTGCATATAAGTCAGTAAAATTGTTTAGCAAAATATATATTTATATCCGTTATGATACTTATTGTGTCTATACGATGATAAGCAATTTCAGGCCAAACATTAAAAAAAACTGCATCAATGCATCAAGCATCGAAATTTTGCGCAATTACAAACTGTGTTTCAGAAATCTTGTTTATATCTGTGAAATTAAAATTTAAAATAGTAAAAAAATAATAAAACGCAAAACTAATGAACTTTTTCTAATTTTTTGTTCATATTATTAGTCAAATTGTTATCTTTAAGTGTTTTATGTGCAATTATTAGTATTATAATTACGTTGTATGTTGCATATTATAGAGTAAAATGTGAGGGGGTCGATGAAGAAAATCATTTTTTAAAGGGTTCGATGTAGGAAAAATGCTGGGAACCCCTGATTTAGAAGTCTGTTGAAAATGATGTGGTGTGTCAGATAGATCTTGTTAAATATAATAAAAAACAAAATTAATACACTGGTGTTCAAAATTAAGAGAATTTCCTCATTTTATTTAATTTCTGGAAAACTAAGGGCCAGATTTTAATGAAATTTGGTATGGATACATAATTATATAAGAGACAAATTTATACCATATGGAAGTCCTGGTACGTACTCATAATCGTCAGTTAGGTTCATCAGTTGAAGAATATCCAAAACCCACGTTGCAAGATCGAACATAAAATGACTCTAATATAGGGTATAGACGCTTCTCACAGTCATATTGCTATCACAGCCTGTTGCTATACTGGAAACGTGATAGTTAGACAAGTCCCCGTGGCCGTCAGACCCACTCCTGCAGCAATGCAGTTTTAAGCTCCTCTATGGTTCTTGGAGGATAATAGCGAGTTGAAATTGTCCTCCAAAGAGAGTTCCAGACATGTTCAATTTGGTTTAGATCTGGATATATGGCTGGTCAATCCTTCCGGCGAATATCCTCACTTTCAAGATAATCGTCGACCAAGTAAGCCGTGTGTTCGACGAGAGTTGTAGTCCCTAAAATTGAACCGAAGCCAACTGCGCCCCTGAAAAGTCGAACATAGGGCTATAAGATCTCATCCTTATACCCCTCACCAGTCAGGGACCCTCTGTGATACACAGGGAGAGGTTTGCGGCATCCAACACGATGCCTTACCAGACCATAACTCTTGCCCTGTTATAGCGGTCTCTTTCTCGGATGTTGGAGAAAAGGTATCGGGTCTTAGGTTCTCTCCTGATGAAGGTATGTCGAGAATCAGTGTCCAGGCTGAATCGCGACTCGTCTGGGAAGAGAACTTTACCCCACTGCAGTCTGGTCCAAGGCTGATTTTGTCTGCACCAAGCGAAACGGCCGCACATCACTCTATGTGTCTGACAGAGGGTCCCTGCCTGCTGAGAGGTATAGAGAAGCGATCTTACAACCCTATGTTCGACTTTTCAGGAGCGCAGTTGGCCCTCAGTTCATTTTTATGGACGACAATGCTTGTCTACTTAAGGCTCACCTCGTCGACGATTATCTTGAAATTGAGGATATTCGCCGGATGGATTAGCCAGCCAGATATCTAGACCTAAACCCCATTGAGCATGTCTGGTACCCTCTTGGGAGAGCAAATGCAGCTCGCCACCCTCCTCCGAGAACCATCCAGGAGCTGAAAACTGCGTTGTTGCTTGAGTGGGACTTACTTCCACGAGAACTTAACAAACTGCCTGGTTTTCAATATTGCAAAGCACCGTGAGACCTGTATGTCTGTGAAAGGCGTCCATACCCCCTATTAATAGTCGTTTTCTGTTCGATCTTGCATGGTCGGACATTTATGCAGTGTTTTGGACATTTCTGCTCTGATGAGCCTAACTGACGATCATGAGTGCGTACCATAACTGTTGTATGGTGTCAATTGTTTTGTCTTATATAAGTTTATATCCATACCAAATTTCATCAAAATTCGCCCATTAGGTTTCCATAAATTCGATAAAATGTGAAAATTCTCTTAATTTTGAACACCAGTGTAATTAAGGTATCCGACTACCTTTAAAACGTCGATTTTGACGAAAATTCCGAAATTGCTTTTATTCTCTTTTACTTAAAGATTGTAAGTTTCTGTTTCTAAATCTGCTTTTATGTTTTCTGTACGATCATTAGAAAGGAAATGAGATCAATTTAAAGATCAGTATCAGGTGCCAATTTCAGTACAAGTTGAAAACTTAAATTGTGTTTTCTGAAGAACTCATTTTTCCTCAAAAGTATAAAACCTATTGTGATAAAACAAAATCTAACCATGTGTATGAGATTATGACATTTTTCACGTATGTTTTTTATAATATTAGAATTTAATGAACTACAGATTTGATTCTAGGTATATTATTTGTTAATTTATAGCTGCATTTATAGAAAATTTCAAGATAAATTACTAAAATTGTACATGTAATTGCATATAATGATCTATATTTTTTCTAGATTTCACGATATCGATTATCTTTTAGTTTATTACACTCAGGATGTACATACGTACATATGACAAAAACAAATTAATGTTAATGCATAATTTTTGTTTTTAAAGCTAGAGCCGTTTTTATAAAACGTTGCATTGTCACGGTCTATTTGTCATCCTTTTAGTGTTTTGGTGTTATACTCATTCGAAAAATAAGACAGATATTTAGGCAAGTATAGTTTTTGAAAAAAAGTGCTCTTACGGTAGTTGGATACCTTAAACTATATGTACTATATGTAGAAATTTAATCATTTAAAGTAAAATTATGATGACAGTTTCACAGGAGCAGGATTTGAACCAGTGTCTCCTAACCTCGGTAGTGGTCTTATCCCCAAAGAAATATTCCGGGTATAAGATGTATTTCTTATTTGTCGATTACCATTCCTGATAGTTCATTCTTCTTAGAATTGTGCGTGGTTATTGGGATTTGAATTTGCATCTCCAAATTTCGAACCTGGTATTCTATCAACTGAACAATTAAGTTATGAGAAGACTCATTTGGTTATGTCATTTGCCAGATATCATTCCTCACATCCTTAGTGAACCAATGAAGGGAGATACATTCCTTTGAATTTCGGATAAAGTAATATGCAGCCGAATTAATTCCCGGAAACAAAGAATTTTTTCTCATATATCATTTAGTATTCCTCCTGCACTTACTGAGTGTAAAAAGACACAATTTTCTTTTGAGGTTTGGTTGAAATGATATACAGACGCATTAATTAACCCCAAAATGTAAAAAAAATTTTTCAGATAATCTTGGTTATCGGCTGTCATTCCTCACGCACTTACTGTGCGTGGAAAGACATAGAATTTTCTATGAGTCTTGGTTAAAATAATATTCAGATGCTTTTAACCCAAACATCGTAAAGAATTTAATTGGATTATTTCGCATATCGACTATCATTCCTCACGTACTTATTGAGCGGGAAAAACAGCGGATTTTTTTTGTTTTTGAGTTTTGAGTTTTGAGTTCTGGTTCAAATTATATTCACACAAATCAATTTACCCAAACAACGTAAATAATTTTATCGTATTATTTCATATATCGGCTAACATTCACCACGTACTTACTGGACGTCAAAAAGGCAGATATTTTTTTGAGTTTGGTTTAATTTACATTCACACGAATTAATTAACCCAAGCATCGTAAAGAATTTAATTGGATTACTTCGTATATCGGCTAGCATTCCTCTCGTACTTATTAAGCGGGGAAAAGACAGATTTTTTTTTCTTTTTGAGTTTTCGTTTAAATTATATTCCCATCAATTAATTCACCCAAACAACGTAAAGAATTTCATCGCATTATTTCATATATCGGCTAACATTCCTCACGTACCTACTAGACTTCAAAAAGGCAGATTTTGTTTTTGAGGTTGGTTTAAATTATATTCACACTAATTAATTAACCCAAGCATCGTAAATAATTTAAATGGATTACTTCATATATCGACTAGCATTCCTCCCGTACTTACTGAGCATGAAAAATGGCAGATTTTGTTTTGATATTTGGTTCAAATTATATTCACACGAATTAATTCCCCCAAACAACGTAAATAATTTTATCAGATTATTTCATACATCGTCTAACATTTATCACGTACCTACTGGACGTCAAAAAGCAGATTTTGTTTTTGAGTTTGGGTTAAATTATATTCACACTAATTAATTAACCTAAAATTCGTAAATAATTTAATTGGATTATTTCGTATATATCGATTAGCATTCCTCACGTACTTACTGAGCGTGAAAAAGGCAATTTTTTTTTGTTGGGGGGGGGGGGATGGATTTAAATTATATTTACACGAATTAATTCACCCAAATAACGCAAAGAATTTCATCGGTTTATTTTATATATCGGATAACATTCCTCACGTACTTACTGAGACTAAAAATGCAGAATACTTTCTTTGAGTTTTACTTTAAATTATATTTCAGGCGCATTGATTAACTCAAATAACGTGAGGATTTTTTTTGGATAATCTGATTTATCGATTAGCATTCCTAGTGGTCTTACTAAGTTTGAAAGTGTGGAAAAAATTGTTTGAATATTGGTTAAAATAATATTCAAAACCACAAATCGACTCCTCCCCCCCCCAAAAAAAAAAACAACCAAACAGACACACATAATACTTTCGAAGCATCTCGTCATTCGACTATCAACCATCTAGAAAATTACTTAGCGTAAAAAAGTAGAAAATATTTGAATATTTGTTAAAATAATATTTAGACAAACTTATTCAGTTCTATAAAACTGTTTAATGGCTGTAGTAGCGTAGAGATGCGGAAAAAATCTATTACCAACTGAGTAATGTAATTATCTAGAACTTAAATATTAATCTGAAACAAGCATGCATTAATTAGGAAACCAAGGTTAAACTTAGGCAAAATTGATTTTAATAATTAATGTTTGTGACATAATAAGTTAGTATCATGTGATGCATCACAGCACGCAATCGAATTACTGGATTCAACGGCAATCGCGCAATTATTTATTGAATCACTCCAGGAAATTGATTTTCTGTAGTTGCAATGTTGAAGTACACACGCAAGTTTACTTTTATCTAGTTTTGAATAAAAAATAATCAAGATTCCTAATTACATGAGGACAGTTATCTTTAGCCGCAAAGTGTGGAAGAGCTTGAGACTTTCAACAAGGAATATCTAGTTCTTATTCTTGGAAGATCTAGGTACGTTGCTTGCTGATTTAAAAATCAGCACGACATGTGTGGAACACAGAAGCTTTAATCCTAGATTTACCATGTTCAGAGAGAAATATTTGAGAAGAAATGTGACTAACATTTTATGACATAATCGTCGTCGTTAACCAAGGTTTGTGAGATAATTCCATTAATCGCGACACAGGTACTAGAAGAAAGGAAAAAAACAAAATGCAAAATACACACACACACACACATATATATATATATATATATATATATATATAGGAGAGATACGTGTATTATGGACCATCGTGTAATATGGACCATGGGGAAATTTATCTGTTCACCACTAGATAGCAGAACCATCCCATTGCCTTTAGTGAATATTAGTGTTATCCAAAGCATGAGGTGACTTGTACATGTGTCCCTGCATTTGGACGATTATGAAATTGTGTTTTTGGTTTATATGATCATTGATGTAATAGGTATGTTAAAATGAAAGCATTACTTTCTGCTCTTAGGTAATTTTAATATAATTTCCACGTTAATAGTAGCAAATATACTTATTTTCTTAACAATCCATACATGTATTTTATGCGCACCATTTTGCATAGCGATATGTGATTGGAAAAAACGTTGCTCCGTCCATGCGTGTAATATGAACCATGCGCTGTTGTGTAATATGGACCACTGGTCCATATTATACGTTGTAGGCACGTTGAATCGATAACATCTGCAGAAAAGGGAAAGAACGTCACATTTGTCTGCATAATGAGTGCTGCTGGTCACCTCATCCCACCGATGGAAGTGTTTCCCGTTAAGCAATGGAAGATGGAGCTCGAAGCAGGAACTCTATTCAAATGCGAGGGAAAAGGTTCTATGACGATAGAGCTCTCCAGTGAATGGATACAACATTTCATTTGTTTCGCTAAACCTGACAAAAACAGCACAGTTTTGTTAATTCTCGATGGACATGTGTCCCACACTCAAAATCTCGAGGCTATAGAATTGGCCAGAGAAGCAGGGGTGATCATACTATCACTTCCTTTGCATACTACCCATCGAATGCAGCCTTTGGACCTCACTTTCTTCCATCCATTAAGCGTATACTATTCCCAAGAAATGGACAAATGTATGAGGGAACATGCTGGACGGGCCGTTTCACAATTCCAAGTGTGTGAACTGTTCGGGAAGGCTTATGCACGTTCGGCATCTCTTGAAACCTCTGTCGATGGTTTCCATGCAGGTGGGATTTCGCCTGTCAATGGCCATGTATTTCACGATTTCGACTGCGCTCCATCCGAATTTTCTGATAAAGCCTCACCACGAGTCACATCAGGAGACCAACGATCACTTGCCAGAAAATGTAGTTCCCATCGACAAACACTTCACGCTACAATCCAGCAGAAGACGTCTGTTTCCGAAGATCCAAGTTCAGAAGATGTAGTCCAGGAGAACATCCCGGTTCCCGTTAGTCATAAAACTTCCTTTTGTAGTTTGTGGAGTGTAGTTTGTTCGCAGTGGAAGACATCAGTCCCCTTTCTCATTGCGTACAAAGAAGCCTAAGAAAGAGAAAGGAAAATACTTCAGAGGCTACTGTTCTGACTTACTCCCGTTTCGAGAAGGCTGTTGCAGAAAAAAAAGAAGCGACCAGAGCTGGAGATCCTACAGCGTCGGAAAGAGGAAAAAATAACAAAGAAAGCTCAAAAAGAGATGCTTGCACAGAAGAAGCCGACAGAGCGAAAACGTCCGGCAGATCCAAGGGTCTCTCCAAGGGACATCCCCAGGAACCTCCGGCCAGGAGACAGCTGTGGATCAAGTTACTGAACCGTTTACTTTCTGCGCATTCTGGGGAGAGAGTACGGAGGAAGACTGGATCAGACGCGTGAAATACTGCTCATGGGTGCATGAAGATTGCTCCAACATAACTAACCCGATGCACTTTTATTGTGATGATTGCTGTACTTGAAATGAATTTACTAAAAGCACAGCTTTGTGCATCCGTCTTTCATTCTATATCATACTTTTTTATTCTCGTGTCAGTGGTCCATATTACACATACGTTCGGTCCATATTACACGAACGTATGTGTAATATGGACCACTGACACGTAAATAAAAAAATTATTTCCTGCAAATATTAATAGTTACTAGAGTACTTTACCAAGTTTGAACCATGCAGCTATACAATTGTAATGAGCAGCCAACAAATTAAATTTAAAAAAAAATTTAAGTTTTATGAGCATTCTTGCTTAGAGGATTCATATTACACGGATCTCCCCTATACTAGCTGAAAGCCCGTACTTCGCTATGGAGTACATTCAAATTAAATGCAACGGTCAATGTATGCAATTAATGCCAAAAGTATGTATAAATATATTTATAATAAATACAACTATCAATGTATGCAATTGATGTAAAAAAAGAAAAATATATATTTATAAAAAAATCGTAACGGATATTTTTATAGACAAAATAATGTAGACGAAAATATTCAAATTAAATCTAATAGAACATACTAATAGAACATACTAAAGTACAGTTTGAGGAACATAGCTTTTACTGTATTTTAATATTTTTTTGGTTAATGTCCAATCGTCTGCCGCATTAGCAAGAAATTTTTTTTTCTATTTCGTTATCATGCACGTGACGATAAATTAATTTAAAGTATCAGAAAAAGAAATCATGTGACCAGAATTTAATAAATTAAATTCTAAAAATAATCATTAAAAATTCACCAAAAATCTGAAAATGGAGGTAAAGATTCGAAAAAGATTTCATTTTAAAGGCATTTTTATGATCTTTATCGTGATATAAATTTATAACCCTCAAATTATTACTGTAAATGCGAACTTAAAAAAAGTTACTAAAACAGCTTGAAAATTTAATTTTAAAATAATCTAAGAAGAATTTTTCAAAAATCTTTCTTAGTGCACCCCTACACTGTAAGAAGAATTGCCATCCAAAATTTCAGCCCTTTAAGTCTAGCGGTTTGGTCTGTGCGTTGTATGTCACTCAGTGAGTCAGTTACGGAACTGTTTTATATATATATACTGCTGGCCACTGTAAATGCAACACCCTGAAGGAAACATGCAAATAACATGAAATTTACAACTGCATTAGCGGAGGTGAGATATGCAAATGATTAGAATTTCGGCGCAGACGCACATCACGCGCGCCTGTGGCGCAACTTCAAAGCGCTATCTAAGGCTTGGAGATTTCGACGATTTTAAGTTCGGCAATTGTGTTTTTCTTGTGGTTTTTTCAAAAAAAAAACGATCAATTATGCCTCGTCGGAAACAGCGATCATCTTTTGATCAAGTATCCGAGTTCGACAGAGGAAGGATAGTGGCCTACCGAGATTGTGGATTATCTTTCAGGGAAATCGGTAGTCGTGTTGGACGAAACCAAACAACTGTAATGCGGATATGTGATCGTTGGATGCAGGAGGGTACGACGGACCGGCGTGTTCGATCGCATCCACCTCAGCGCACCACTTCACGTGATGACAGGCAAATTGTGCGCATGGCAGTGACGGATCGCTCAGTCACATCACGAACCATAGCACTGCACATGCAGTCTGTAACGCATCATCCAGTGTCTGCGCGTACCATTCGACGCCGTTTACAGCAGAGTGGTCTGTCCGCAAGACGTCCATTGCTTTGTCTACCCTTGACGCAGAACCACAGACGTCTCCGCCGCCAATGGTGTGATAACAGAAGGATGTGGACGGCAGAATGGAAAGAAATTGTCTTTACTGACGAGTCACGCTTCTGTCTACAACACCACGATGGTCGCATTCGAGTCTGGAGACACCGTGAAGAGAGGATGCTGAACAGCTGCGTTATGCACCGCCACACTGGTCCTGCACCGGGTATTATGGTATGGGGCGGTATTGGATATCACTCTCGCACACCTCTAGTACGCATTGCCGGTACTTTAAACAGCCAGCGCTACATCTCCAAGTTGTTGGAGCCAGTTGTCCTTCCTTACCTTCAGGGCTTGCCCACAGCCATATTTCAACAGGATAATGCGCGACCACACGTGGCACGCATTGTCCAACGGTTCTTCGTCAATCGGCAGATTGAATTGCTTCCCTGGCCGCCTCGCTCTCCGGATCTTTCACCGATAGAAAACACGTGGTCCATGGTTGCTCTACGATTGACTCAGATTCCATCCCCAGCTGCCACAGCAGATCAACTTTGGCAACGTGTGGAAGCTGTTTGGTCTGCTGTACCCCAAGAACTCATCCAAAGTCTCTTTGAATCAATGCCGAGGCGTGTGGCAGCGGTGATCTCCAGCAATGGCGGCTACTCTGGCTACTGATTTTGGCAGGAACCACACTTCACAGAAGTCTATAAATTTAATAATTGGATACTTGGTCAACATGTTATCTACAAAATAAATTTTGTTGTGATATCTTTTGTCTTTCTTGGTGTTGCAATTTGTGTGGCCAGCAGTGTAGATATATATTTTTGTGTGTGTGTATATTTTGTATTTTTCATTTTGTTTTTAAATCATGCAGGGCGAGAATATGCAGCTCCTCTTTTGCTCCCGTTTATAGAGAAACACAGGAGTCGCAGGAAGACTTTTTGCCCGGCGCCATCACAATTGTGACCGAAATTCCCCAGGAAAGACATCTACCTGTTGTCTCGGTGAGTGAAACAAAATACAGTTCGTTAACTAAATCTGGATTCATAAATAAAGGTTACATTATAAAATAATTCAATGGCTATTTTTCTTGTACCCGAGTCCAGTTTGAATAGGATCTCTCACTCATATGGGTAAGATATGGTTACATTTGATGACATGTGCTATAGGTAATCTTCATATTGCGCCTTCAATAAAATTTTTTTCATAAAGCTTCATCCTTTCATGATTTTAAGCTACCCGTGCATTTTCAAACAGATATCAGGCTGTGAAATAGCGATAATCATTTAAAGCTCAGAGACTCTTTAGTGTTGGTAACGCTTTAAAAATATTCTACTGATTAGTTTTAAACCTTTTACATGTCTTGGAAAATTCTCTGGAAGGTGAAGATCACTTTTTCTAACGCATTCATTGTTCTACGAAAAACAGCAGGTTGTTATCTTGCCTCTATCCGGAAGCAAATCGTTAATTATGCGTCTTTGTTCAATTTTGAATTCCTGATCAATGATAGCAACAATCCATCTCGCGAAGATTACAAATGTGTGATTTAAGAAGACATACAAAGAAAGGGAAAATTATTATTTTCGTAACGTATTTTTGGCCTCCTTGACCATTAATTGATAGTATTTAACTTTGCATGGGCATTAGTTTAGTTGTTTGAGTCGATTAGATGAAATGTTCTGTCTGCTTGAGACGTTTAGTTTGTTAAGAAAAAACATTTTTTATAACATTGGTGTAGTAGACTTACGTAAGGATATTATTAAACGTAATTCTTTGTGTCGGTTTTACGCTTCTTGAAAATACATCTTAGCTGTTGGTGTTTCCCTATTTTAAGGCGACAATGGACCATGAAAATTTTTTATTTTATTTATTAACCATTTGCTATGAAATTTTGTATACATATACAGTGTTGTTTAGAGATGAAAATTCTAAATTAAAAAATCAGAACGCAATTAATTAAGATATTAATTAAAATCAGTTTGTTAATTACTCTGTTTAAAAATGCTCCATGAGCATTAATTTTTGTCTCAGATATCTAATTTTCTCTCTTAAACTAGCTTTATATAGTTATAATAAAAGTTAGTAGCAATATTTGATTTACAGTCATATTTACAAAAACTAGAAAAGAAATCATTAAAAATAGGTCATTTTATGCAAAGTTTTATAAAAAAAAAATTTTTATTGTAAAAATTTTAAGTTGTTTTAAAATAGTATAATGAATTGATTACTAAGTTTTATTCTAACATATATAAATCATCATTTTATGAAATTTTATGAAAATTCATGAAAAATTATGACGCATGGAACATTTTGAAATTACCGAAATGACATGAAAACTTGTTTTGAGAAAATGGCATTTAAAGTTTTAATTTGACTGACATTTCCATTGTTTACGTTTGAAAAAAATACTTGTAACTCGGTTAATAATGATCGGATCAACATACTTTTTTCTTTTATTTCAAGCTGATGAGTTACAGAATTATTTTCTCAAAGAAAAAAAAATCGTTTTGGGGACATATTTTTGTCAATCTGAAGGTCCATTGTCACCTTAAATAAGTATAGGATAACAGAATGAACTGAAACTGACATTAAAGTCGAAACTATAATGAATGAAGTAAGCAAAATTAAGAGGGATTACTTGAAACAGAATCTAAAACTTCATTTATTTATTTCAGTAAAATGGTTTCAAATCACGAGAGAAACTTTAAGTACAGAACTAAAATAAGACATCAGTTAGGACGAATTAGAATTTCAGTTGCTGTAAAAATAAATATGAGTCAAACTTAAAAGGAATGAATTTCAGGATTAAAATAGAAAAGGTATGTTTTGATAGAGTTGCGTGAAGTTGTTTTCTCCTAAAACAAACATTTTCGAATACGCTTTTCAAGAACTCTAAAGAGAGAGATAACTCTGAAGATAGAGTATCAGGTCTTATATATATATTTGAAAGACAATAAAAGCCTATAAAAAGTGAAAACAAAATTATAAATCTTTTTATTTGTTTGCTTAATTCTATTTCTGTCCAACGTCAGCGGTAATGACTTAATAAAAATTCAGCATGTTTGGGGAGCCGTTGCAAAGATAAATGATATGGGTTAGAACCTGTGTTCCTAACACAAAATGATTTTATTTCCTGTCGACCTGCAATTTGAAATAAATGTTGATGCACATCTATATAGATAACTGATGAGAAAATAACCTGGACCAACATTGATTTTCCAATTAAATAAGGATTTTATGTAACTCTTGTGTAACAAAAGATTATTGTAAGTCTCCAAAACCAACTAATAACAAATCTATTAAATCGAACCCCCTGAGCACTGTGGGATCTCGCAATATTCAGAGCTTTGGCTATGTAGAGATTATGAAGATTCTGTTTCGACTTCCAAACCTCGTACAAGGTCATCATCAGCTGCTTTGTAGCTTTAAACAATGGGTAAGGAATCCAGTGCGCAATAATTACTTCATGTTTAAGATAGTATAAAGGTATGTAATCTGCTTTCAATGAATTAATGCTAAAACTTCGAAAAGTGAATGAAAGGAAGTATCTGATCTGGTAATGGGCAGTTTATAATTCAAAGGAAATGAGACACAGCATTATCATTGGACAATTTCTACCGAATAGTAAAAAAAATATACCAGTTCGTACTTAACTAATTATTAATTTCATTCTACAAATTTATTTATATATTTATATATTTTTTTGTGAATGTGTGCAATTAAGTAGACCTAAAAAAAGAAAATAGTCATTTTCTAAGGATTTATAAAACCTTTATTTTTAACATCTGAGTCAACTCTCATTTATTTATTTTATATTTCTCTTAGTTCTTCATTAGTTAAATTATTTGATATTAAAAAAATACAAAACATTTATATTTCTTCTTCTTTTATTTAAACATATCACATTTGCTTTTCGAAGAAATTTTCATAACATTAATAACAAAAAAATTAATCCAATGAATTCGGCATAATTCCATTTCCTTTTATCTACGAATTTAATTACAGCGATAACCTATGAAAAATACTTTTACTAAACAGGAAGGAGTAACACAATACAGATGCCAAATTAATGACATGGATTTTTTTTGTAATTATGAAATAAATATCTGAAATATCTCTACGAAATAAAATAGCTAAAAATAATTAAGAAAAGTGATTCTAATAGTCCCTGCATTACTCTTCTTATCGAATTCAGAACTGACATTTAGTATAAATTTGTTTTGATGAGATATAGTGTTACATAATTGAGTTTGCCTTCGATTGTAAGAAAAGTGGTGTAAGATGAATACTCGTGCATACATTATTTGAAATAACTCTGGAGTCGCATAAAAATTTCTAATTGGAGGGTTTTGTTATCGATTTTTAATTCTTGGCATATTGGAATGACGGCTCTCGCAAAATTTCACATAAGTTGATAATTTAATGTGATGCTTGGTACCTAATGGAAATTTATTTAAGACCAAACCGTATAAATGAAGTTCATCCTGAAGAGAGTTTTTAAAACAATTGCGATTGCGGTTATGCACGGTTTCTGATAATGTTATGAAATTTTGGGCCATTTATTTAATTTGTAAAGTAGAGGAAATGACGATTTTTTTCTTTAAAAGCATGTAAATGGCTATTTATATAAAAATTTTAAAATTTTAATACCACTTCAGATGCAGGGCATTTGATTTAAAAATATCATGCCATGAAGTAGCACCAAAACGTTTTTAAAACATTGAGCAACCATCATTTCAAATCTTTGAAAGATTGTAAACGTATAAGGTTGAATTACGTAGATTGGTTTATTCAACATTAGTAATTTGATTCAAAAAAGATTTTCCTACGATTTTTGTAAACTTTCAAATTTTGACTTTGAAACATAGAATTTTTATCTGTTTCAAATATTTTGAATTTCACGGTGCAATTTTTATGAATCGAATTATTTCGTATCAGTAATTTTGTTTTAGGTATTATTTAACTGTCATACCTAGTTTTTCCCTTAGTGATTGTAGTTCTGTTGTTGTTGCAAATGCCTTCTGGTTGGATGTTTCATTCACCAGGTCCTCGTCCAGGTCTGACTTAGCACCACAAGGGTTGGAGTCCGACTTGACTAAATGACCAGTCCCGTAATTTTGAACCGAGTCAAATGAAGAGACAGAAACACTTGACCCCGCACCTCCAGAGGTAAATTTGAGAACTTGGAGAACACTGCAACCATGATCTATTTTACGTGCCCCGGTCACCATTAGTGAACACGGCGGTGGATTTGCAGAGTCGAGCATCGAATCAGGGACGTTCATATCACTGGCCTGCTGCTCTTTCTAATTGGGCAACCGCGCCCATTGTAGTTATAAAGAGGATTAATTATGGCTGCTGTCTCAGAACATGTCCCAGCGGAAATTCCACAAAGTTTTATGCTAAAACTAGTTTGAATTACTTTGTTATAACGTCAGATATGGATACTGTAATAAATATCCCCAGTTACTTGTAACAGTATAACAATACGAAAAAAAATTGACTACCACTTGTTCCCTACTCACCGATGTCACTCTGCCAAGGCCAAGGTCAGTGCTGAACCCGTTGTAAAGACAGGTGGAAATATACATAAAACAATTTTGGATGCTCAGCGAGCGACTAAAAAATGTCGTGGTTGTGATTATTTATAAGCGATATCCTCGCGCGTGCTGTACCATGTCTGTATATTATTTGTGCATGTCTATATGTTATTTGTGCTGATTAAATGTTGTCTAATGTATTAACAGGCATTCATTAATGTCGTTTAAGGGGACTCACTACTCTTAAATCTTTTAAATATTCGATTTTTTGAGAAAAATATATATGTTACAGCCTGATCATTTATGTACAAAATAAAAGAAGCCACATGAAAATATTCCGTTTAGTTCCGGATATATTGATATTCTAAATATTTAATTACTGATCAAGTTTATGGTAAGAAAAATTTTAAACTCATTTTTCTCAAAATGTAATTTTGCATCATTCCGCAACTGATATCTCAAAAACTATGAAACATAAATCCATGAAATTTTTATGACTGCATAATTATGTTATTTTATTTCGTCTGAACTAGAATTATTGCAATCACTGCACATATTGTTATTTTTTCAGGGGTAAATTAATGCAAAAGTTTAAGAAAATTTTAAGTATATTTTGACCAGTTTAAAAAAAAGTAAAAAAATATTTTAATGTTGAATGTTTTATGTTCAATTGTATTTAGAATTATTTATTTTAAATATAAAACAGGAATTATACATTTAAGTGTAAAATTAATTTTGCAGTTCTGTGCGCAAGCCAGTATACAATAAAATACTTAAAAAACAAGGTATATCTAAAGCATTTAAAAAAAATTTAAATTATTTTTAGAGTTGAAAATTTGTTTACTAAAATAAATATATCGATTTATCATATACATAAAATTTGGAAAAATTGGGAGTAAATTGCAATAGTTAAAAAGAGTCAAAAAGTATGAAGATATGCCTTATTTCCTCGACTTAAGGGTCGTGAGTCCTAGTAATCCACACGATGACAGCAGCAAACGACGAGGGAGATAACAACTTCTTATAATTATGTTCTGATGGAAAATATGAACTTGCTTGTTTCTGAAGCAATTTTTGATTGATTTTTTAATTATAGTATGTATGATTATTCGTATCAGGCATATAATAGATGAAACGATATCAGTGATAGAAACTGGAACAAAATGATTACTATGAAATCACTCTCTAAACAGTTCAAGAAACTCCTACACCACCATTTCTAAAGAAATTCTAAAGAAATTTCTTAAGTGTTTAAAATCCAACTATATTCATTGTTTTGATAACACTATATTCTAGCAAAATACGGAGTTCAACGATTTCCAACTACTTCCAACGTTGAGAAATCATTTGTGGGCTACTAGATGTAGCCCACAGATGATCATATAATCCATTCATCTCCTTTCCTTCAAAAAGAAAATTCTAGATTTGTACTCCTTCAAAATTTCGTAAAAAATCCTCGATTCCTAAATTTTCCGATATAATCTTAAAATCTGATTTTATTAGATATTTCATAATAATTTATGATCGCACAAAATTAAAAAGATAACAATTCCGAGATTTGTGTTTCTATATCTAATAGTGGAGGCCTAACAAAATTTACATCGCATAAAATTTACTTGAATAAATTCCTAACCTTCCGAGTCATATGTTAAAAGGCACAATGAAATCAATTAATCAATTTGTTCATTTTCCACTATCTATGTAATAACCTAAAAATTATTAAATTTACGCACAGAAATATCATCGCTAAAGGTTTGATACTGATAAAAAAATTGAAATCTGCTGAATTCCATTCTCGTACAAAAGTAATGCTATGCAATTTTAATGAGCAAGGTACTGAGGTTTTAATAAACGAGATTGGTGCAGAGTGTTCCGTTGAATCCTGCGATCTCGTTAAACATGCCTTTGTTTGAGAAGACATGTTTGAGAATACCTAATGTCAATTTACAAAACATAAAAAAAATAAGATTTTACGACTTTACAGAAGGGGAACATGACTCAGATGGGTATTTATTTGCCTGGGACGAGAACGAGTATTGATTGCCCTTCAATCGATTGTAGAAGTTTTACGACCACTGGTATTGAACGAACAGTGAATTATACAAGTTGTTCCAGCAGTGTACGGGGAGACATTTGGATGTGTCTTAAAAATCCGTCCACTGAGTTCGTGGGAGAGTTTTATTTCCTCTGCATAATTTCTTTCAGTCGTAACGCATAAATGTGACGCAATGTTCTGGACGAAAATTGATCGGCTATTCTTTAGTTATGTGTGTCTGATTCACTAATGGAGTAATCCATTTGGATCGATGTTCCGATGTTTTGGATCTGAAAATGGATTTCCAGAGATATCTTGTCTTTTGTAGACACTATAACGCAGTGAAATTATAGCAAAACTCCTGTGTCTGATTACACAAAAAGTCATATAAAAGACAGTATAAAATAAGCGATACTCATTCAATAAATACCCTCCTAGTTATAGTTAACGAAAGTTATCCATCACTAATGGTTACTCCACACCAACGGCAAAGGAGACGAAAATCATGTATCTTCGTTGTTGCGCATGCATATTCCAAACAAGTTTTCACTACCCCAGTTCGTCTCCGTCTCTGGTCCCTGAGGTTTCAAGTTGGAAAAAGTTAGACTTTTGTCTCTGCCGCCATGCTCGACAGCCAATCAGAATAGAAAAATAAGATTATGCGCATGCGCAAATAAATTGCCTGTTCTCCCCGTCTCCTAGCGGTGTGAAGGCGTTTATGACACCCACAGAGACAGGTGGCAAAATGTGTCTGTCTTTTGTTCCTGTCGCCGTTGGTGTGGAGTAAGCATAAGGCCCTGTTCACATAGAATCCGTAAGCGAGAGCGTTGAAGATTCAGCTGGCGCTGATTGATTAAATTGGTCAATGAATGGTATATGATTGGTTAAATTTTTTTTCGCTGACGCTGGCGGATGCTATGTGAATAGGCCATAACAATACTTACGCAAATACCAATTTGACACAAAGTCTTTTGTGTCAAATATACAATTTTTTTCTCACCATCTCCCCCAACTGATCGTCACATTTCCCCTTTTAGAAAACCTTTATTATGTGGTAGCTCAACATTTTAATTTATGCCGTCAACGCTTAAGGCAAAATCCGTATTTCAAGGTTCTTGCTGTCATTATTCATAGTTTAAGACGTGATTTCCCCGTCATCGTTTAGTTCAAACGATGAAGAAATTCATCAAAAATTTGGGATTTATGGGTAATTATGTCATAATTACTAAGGTAACTAAGGTATTTGTGACATAATTACAGTAATGTCTAGACAAAAATCGGAAAGCAAACTTTTTTTAAAGTTAAATTACTATCGAATATGTTTATAGCCATGCTTTCACACAAGAGTAGGATATAAGTTATCACTCAAAGAAATTCCCATGTTTAATGAAAGGTTTATTAAGAAAGATCTTTATCTGATATAATAATGCCTAGATATATCAATCTCTCGGCAGATCTTTGGAAACAAACTAATTCCGTAGTTCTTATTTATCTCTTCCACAATCACTGATGAAACGATGATTGCATCAAAACTTCAACAGGAACATGCTTCGATTCCAGAGAAAAGAGGAGTACAAAAGAATTGCAGTAAAAATCTCTCCATGAAAGAGACATTAGTAAATGAAGATTAATGGTACTTCAATCTTCATAAATCGCTGCTACTTTGTATATAGATGCTATTAGTATCTGTCATAAGTTTTCCCCTGAAAAGCTTTTCTGTATGTTAAAGAGAGAAATTATGATAAATGCGTTCACTGAAATAAAGAACTAGCCTTCAAATGTTTTCGCGATATACTACACGATAACTAATTTTTGATTGAGTATTGTTAAATAATATCTTTTTCGAACCATCGAATAATTTTTGCTTACGTTCACACAGTTATCTTAATCAAATTTCATGTTTAGATTTGAATAAACGTTGTAGTAATTAAGCATAGATTTGATTTAACAAAAGTGTATAACATTAAAATTGTTATTTTCTTAATTTTTAAATTGTTATCAATACAAACATTTATTATGCAATGAGTTATTTATTCAGTTTAGAAAATATATTTATCTATATATATATAACAGTTCCGTGACTGACTGACTGACTGACAGTTAACGCACAGACAAAACCGCTGGACCTGAAAGGCTTAAATTTTGCATGGCGATTCTTCTTAGAGTGTAGAGGTGCACTAAGAAAGATTTTTGAAAATTTCTTCTTAGATTTTTTAAATTAAATTTTTAAGCTGTTTTTTTAACATTCTTTAAAGTTTGCATTTAAAATAATAATTTGAGGGTTGTAAATTTATATCACGAGAAAGATCATAAAAATTTCTTTAAAATGAAATCTTTTTCGAATCTTTACCTCCAGTTTCTAATTTTTGGTGAATTTTTAAAGATTAATTTTTATAATTTAACTTATTAAATGCTGATCACGTGATTTATTTTTCTGGTACTTTAAATTAATTTATCGTCACGTGCATGACAACGAAATAGACAAAAAGTATTTCTTTTTCTTGCTAATGCTGCAGACGATTGAACATTATCCAAAAAAATATTAAAATACACTAACAGATATGTTCCTCAAACTGAACTATACTAACTGTACTATATTCTTTAGTATGTTCTACTAGACTTAATTTGAATATTTTCTTCTACATTATTTTGTCTATAAAAATATCCCTTACGATTTTTTTATAAATATTTTTTTACATCAATTACATACATTGATCATTGTATTTACTATAAATATATAAATATTTATTTATTTTTTTGTCATTAATTGCGTACATTGATCGTTGTATTTAATTTGAATGTACTCCGTAGCGAAGTGAGGAATTTCAGCTAGTCATATATAAATATGATACGTCTCCATTGTAGTGTAGGAGTTGCCAATGGAGAACGTTTATTTATTTATTTGTTTATTTTGCTCTTATTATATATTTGGTTATTTATTTATTCGGTCCTTATGCATTCAAATTGGAATCTATATGCCTAATTTTTAACCAACATTAAAACATTTAGATTTTTAATACTTCAAATGTTCTATCAAGAAACTGAGGAGATTTTATGTTAATACGTTTGCTTAGTAGCTAATAACTTGCGGTAGGTTAAGAACTGTTAAATCCTTTTTAAGATTAGAATATTTGAAATAACTGCAATCGATTAGAATATTTGAAATAACGACAAACAGTTTATTTTTGTTTCTAGGTGGTTGATCTCTGAAATGGACCGTTCCGACCGAACACTTAATATTGAACTACTCAATTCTGAATACAAATGAACTTGTTTCGAACTCTTAAAAAATTAAGTTAATAGCTGAACACTTACTTTGAAGTGTTAAATAAAGAATAATCGGCCACGCATCTCCAAAACTGGATCCGGAATTCTCACTTACCCCTGAAACCAGATTCTGTCAAATTCCTGTTCCCGGAATAGTAAGTTTGCATCCTGCACACCAATACGTTCCACAGACTTTATGAGTATTCTCTTGATCTCAGACACATTTTAACCCTTTAACAGAAAATAAATAATTCAACATTTGTATTGCGATAGTATTAAACTTCAATTCTCGTCTTGGCCTACCTAGAAAAGGAAGAAAGAAAAAATAAGTAAATAGTAGCTAAAAATATTACTACCCCATCTTTTCAACCCATCTGCAACTATTGGAAATATATTAAAATATATTGATGGAAATACATTCATATTAGTTAAGTGATTTATTTTGTTTCCAAAAATGAAATCAGTGTTCTCTGTATTACTAGCATAAAACTTTAAAGACCGTAAGAGAAAATTTCCTTAGTTATTGAAGATTTATTGTGTGCTTTCCCCGCTAACCCCGGTCTTCAACAATGCATCTATGTCCACCAACGATCGTCATACAAATTTATTAACTGCAGTATTGCTTTAACCTTTTATGAAATGGTAGGGACATTAGCTGATATCTAATGGACTGTGTCTCTTTATGAGTTTGTATTGTACAGTAATATTAGAATTGTAAAGAGGGGAAAGCTTTAGTCGCAGTGCTGTAATAACTCAAGAGACAGAATGGTACTATGAGAGGATCCACTTTCGACACGCGGTTGGCTGATATACAGGATTCCCACCTATATCCGTTACCCCCCCCCCCTTAACTTCTAAACGGTGACAGATTAGGCCATAATGTTGGTGTCTAGGTATAGTAATAAGGCTATGCGCTACTCGACTAGACAACTTACAATGCCATCTATCGACACATTTTGGAATTACCGTTTTTATCTCAAAAACGGTACGAGATACGGGGAAAAAAGTCAATTACAAAGTTGTTCAGAATCATCGTTATAGCAAAAATAGACCCCTTGTGCACATTAATACTCAAAACAGAATGCAAAAAATGAACATTTGTTTGATCGGGATTTTCAACGCTATGGCGTAGGGAAACGCGAGTGAAACTCGAAATGACCACGAAAAAGCTCGAAAGTGTATAATGGCTAATGGAGAGCATTTTTAGCAACATAAATAAATAATCCTGAAGATAGGGAAGTGTCTTAGTTTCATTCTTCCACTCTTTATGACATGACAATTTTCGAAATCTTGACCAAAGAAATGTTCCATTTTCTACATTCTGTTTTAAGTATTAATGTACGCAAGGTGTGTTTTCTTACTAAATCGATGATGTTGAACAACTTTGTAATTGACTTTTTCTCCGTATCTCGTACCGTTTTTGAGATAAAAGCGCTAATTCCAAAATTTGCCGATAGATGGCATTGTAAGTTGTCTCACCGAGTAACAAGTAGCCTTTTTACTATACCTAGACACCAACTTTATGGCCTAAGCTGTCACCGTTTAGAAGTTAAGGGGGGGTGTAACGGATATAGGTTGAAACCCTGTATATAGCCTGCGTTTCTTTATGATTCGTATTGTGCATTAATATACTTTTATATCCTCCCTTGCAGTGTCATGATAGCTAAATAGAGACTATAGTTCTATGAGAACATTACAGTTCACTTTCAACTCGGGGTTATGGTAAGTTATGGTTATCCTGGACATCTCTTACAATATTCTGTTTCTTTTTCAACAGTTATTTGTTTATTTTTAATTTCAGATGCAGGAATTTCCCAATTTACTTAGATTCTTGAAGTATATTTAGCATTTATCGTATCTGCACCATTAGTAATAGTTTTAAATGACATTGACAGACTTTAGCAGATCATTCGCCATCTAGTACACAAACAATTAAAACTTTCCACAGAATTGAATTTTCGACAGTTTTATCATCAGATATCTTGCGATAATATTGGTTTGATTATCATATACATAAAATATACGTAATATTGTCTTCATGTTTCCCAACTAAGAATAAAAACTAAACAAAAATTCGTAAAATAAAGAAATAGAGCATTGATAAATTTACTTTTGTTAGCACTAAACAAATTTTATAAATAAAAGAAACTTACCCAATATTTAAGGAATTTGAATATGTCTATCATTTGTTTTACAGAATGCATTAAACCTCGAGGGATATAATCCTTCAGCTAAGTGGGGAAATTTATAATTAAATTGCATTACATTGAGTCCCGTTACTTGAAAGTAAGGGGCTTTCAGGTGAGGAAATTATATTAATAAAAAGAATAAACTGATACTCATAATTCAAGTGATATTCAAATATTTGAAGTTGTTAAACTCTCTATCCACAGCAACAGAAGAGGAATTTCCTGAGTATGCAATGCCCAAATATTGAAAGCAAATTAAGATATTATATAAGCAGAGATTCAATTTCTTAACTTCTAATTGCTTTGGGGATTCAGAATAAATATATATAAATAATATTAATTCGCTGTGCATCTAGTCCTAAAGCAAAGATTTGAAGTAAATGAATAACTGAATTAAGTACATCAAAATATAGGCATTGAAGCAATATTTTCTTAAAGAGCTTTTGGTATTTCTATGAATAATGAAAACCTAATTTGATCGCTATGAGTAAACTTTAGTAATTTTACTCCTAATTTATCCCTATCATGAATTGACACAACTATGAAAGACTTCTTCGGTGTAAATATTTGAATATGACACTCAAGAAACATCATACTTCCCTGGAGTATAGTGCTCTTAATCTTAAATATTTCCATTAAAAGTATGAATTTCTTGAATAAAAGCATTTTGCCACTGAATAGAAAGTTAAAGAAAGTGATTTTTTGTTGTTGTTGTTGTTTAGTTTCAGTTTAATAAAGGAAAAAGTCTGCACTTTTAACGTTTCACACATATATGGATATTATATTTTTTGAAAAATCTGGTAAAAGTTTTATCATGAGTAGCTAATAGAATTCATTTACTAGGTTATATATTTTATTTGCTGCGATACAAATTAAATTCAAACCGTAAAATTGACTTGATCAAAGTTTGTTTTCAGTATTGATCAGATCATTCTCTCCTCTTCTGGAAATGAATTCTACCACCACTGCTGCATTTATTGAACCTTTCTTTGACACTATGACACACAGCAACTTTTAGTTCCTGTCTTGTATTACAGCCTAAATGTTTATAAATACTGGTGGAATAAACTTTCTCTTGAAAAAAACATCTCCTTAATTACGCCTTTTCAAAATGAAGTTCATTTGTGGGAGGCTGAAAGAGCGCGTGCTAAACCATGAATGAAACGAGTAAAAATAGCATCACGAGATTTCTACTACGTGCAAAATATCAAGAGGGAATTGCGTCATTTGCGGAACTTCGTTGATAAACATTTAAATGATCTGCACCTAATGGTACTTCCTTTTATTATCACACGGATATTTAAATAACTTTAAATAATGCGGAAAAAGTGCATTAAGATTTTCGTAGAAATGCTTAATTCTACTATGACGGATAGCGAAGAACAATCTTCAAACCTGCTCTTCGAATCTCTGGAACATTGAGCCTGATATCCTAAAAAATGAATCGAGTGAGGTAAGGAGGGGTTATTTTTCCTGATTTCTCTTATATATGCCTTTAATCTTTTTTCTGGTTTATATAAGGTAAGTTGGGGTAACTGGGCCCATGGGGTAACAGGGCCATCCCCTCCCAGATTTTTCCTTTACATATCAGGAGTGAATTCCACTGTGTTGTGGAAACACTGGTAAGTCGAACGCAACAAAACAACATCCCTTTGATCTCCAGCTTGGTATATGAATGTTTTATGGCTGCTAATGTTTTTTGTATTTGTCATCACAAAACAGCTTTCTACAAGGGTGAATTCAATAATTTTTGATAAGTCTATTTTTATTTCTTCAAAATTAAATGTAAGAATTTTTAGCTCAGTTAATGTCAAAAAACCTTCTGCGAAGTGTTTTAACCTATCCTGCATGTTAAAGTTCTGTGGAGGGTTATCACCCAGTTGCCCCATCTGATTTAGGGATTTGGGGTAACTGGACCATACCTTCAGGGGAACTGGGTCCAGGTATGGTCCAGGTATGGCCCAGTTACCTACATTGATCCACTTATGCTTATATTAACTACTACTAACCTAACATAAGTAACTGAACTAATTAAGTTATGTTAATAAGTTTCAATAAAGTCAATCAAGGCATAGATAGAATGTGGTTGGAAAAATTTATACTTTTAGAGCTTGTAGGAGTTCAAACATGTTTTTTTCTTACAACCCACCCAAGATTTTCGTCATATTTGCATAGTAAAAAGACAGGAATAAAAGAGGTTGGATCATTTGGCTTTACACGAAACAAATTTACAAATAGAAGAAAAACTTCGAAAAAGCAGAAAAAAATATGATATTGGGAAGAAAAAGCTTAAAGACAAACTTGAAAGTAAAAAGAAAGAGAGAAACAGCAAATTGAAGATGCAATTCGAGGAAAAAAACCAGAAAAAGAAAAGAAAGATTGGATTTAAACCACTGATTTCAGTAGATTTAGAAAACCCATTGCCTTCAACTTCTGGCCTCTGCAATTTTAAAATGGTGAAACCTGTAGTGAATTAAGACTCTGATGATGATACATCAGATGATAATGGCTCGATAGGTATGAGCTTTGTGGACTGTGAATCAGACAAAGTTGTGCCTGGTACCACAGTTATCAAAGGACTATGTTATTGTATCGTATAATGGTGCAAAATATCCTGGAAAAGTTTTAGATTTAAATGGAGACCAAGTGAAAATTAAACTTATGAAAAGTGCTGGTTTAACTTATTGGCGATGGCCAGAAGAGAAGGATTTTGTGGTATGATAAAGATATTTTAAGATTGATTAGAACCCCAATAGCCATGTGCAAAGGTAAAATTTTCAGAGTTCCACAGTTTAAAGGTTGTTTATTTGAGTATGCGTAAGTTTAACTATTAGAAGTTAAGTATTTAACTCACTCATTTGTGTTCTTTTTCACTTAAGCTTACTACTGGTTAAGTTATTACAAAACACATTTTATTTTGCAAGTGACACATTAATTCGCCCATTAACTCATTAACTAACTCAGGGCTTATTAAACTCAAATTAATATTGAATTTTTGAACAGAAAATGCTATTACAGCTAATAACTAAGCTAGAAAATATGTTTGTACTTTTGAAAATGTGTTTATTATCAATTACATTGTGTTTTTTAATCACTTTGAGTGTTATTTTTTTTCCGTGTTCGCAATAATCTATCTTACAACGTTGGTAATTGCTTTGAAAATTATTTTTGAATGAGGGTACTTCTTTCTAGATGTACAAGCATTGGACTCATTCACAGAGGGACCCATTGTTGCCCAATTTGGTCTGCAGATCTGTACTGTCCATCCGGCTCCCAGGCCTACAAGAATGAACTGCTCCGAACTTGGGAAATTAACCCTGGAATGCGTATACAGAAATTGCTGCGCAGCTCCTGTCTTCAGTTTGACAATTGCCATATGGACTGACCGTACGGGACGACGTAATCTTGTCGCATTACCCAGTCACATATTCTGTTGATTATTATGAAAAATAGACCTGAGTGGTCCAGTTATCCTAATTGTCAGGGGAACTTGGCCCACCTGTATTTAAAAATATATACAATATTTTTCTATAATATATATAAAAAAACAAATACATAGCTTAAACATACTCCCTAAGTCTTACTAAAGTACATGTAATACAAATATATTTGTAAATTATGCATATTAGTACAATTTTAATGTGTTAAAAGTATAGTATATAAAAAGTTGAAAATCTATGGCCCAGTTATCCCAACTTACCTAATAGCATATAGTTTGTATATATTCTGATTGTAAACATAATGTTGTATTGCTCCAAGTAACATAAATAATTACAAATAATATGTATTAAATTAAATATTAAATATGAAGATTCGGTCTGCTTTTTGGGCCTGTAAGGGTTATAGACTTTCCGGTTTGAACTTTATTAACTGCTCGTTTCCCTTTTAAGCGTCCCTAATATTTAAAAATCTTTATTACGAATTATATGTGAACAATGCCCCACACAATTATGTTTGCGGATGTTGAACTAAAATAGAAATTTACATTAACATTGATTCTACTATAAGATTTACAATTATTGATACTTTGTTACACTGGATTTAATAAAACAATCGGTATGGAAATAAATTATTAATTTCATAGTTTCTAATACACTAAAATAAATAAAAGGAAAAATATAGCGGAACACTTGACACACATTCGCAGAGTACTGGTATTCCACGGAACACCAGTTTAAAATGACTGCCTAAAGGTAAACGTTATCTGCAGTAAAATTAAATGCGAAAAATCGTTACGTATTTATTACAGTTAAGACTAAGCTATTGTAATCAGTTTACGAAAGGTGAATACGTGTTAATATAAAGAATTTAGGATCAAAACAATTTTAGAAATCATTATTTTATAAGTAATTCTAGTTTCAAGGAAAATACTTACGCCAAAAAAAATGTTAAGATAAGAAGACCAAATATCCTTTACTCCGGGGGATGAGTAACAGTTTCTACATCATTATAATCATTCTTTTTTTTCATGGTATTTTTACGATAAAGACCAAAGTACCTGTGGCTATGAAAGGTACGAATCATATAAAGTACTAATATATCTTTTTTCAAACATTACAAGCAACATTAGGTGCGGAGGTGTTCAGGAAGCGAAAAATTCCTGGCGTCGCTATACTGTCGTATTTTCGTTCTTTACGTTATTAGATTATTATAGATTTGATAAGCCGCTTGAGGAAGCAATCTGAAATCCAAAACTGTATATTATGATTTGGAAATTAAAGAGAAGAACGAATGTGTTATATAATATTAAATGATTAATCGTTCATATCTAATTCACTGCTGTGAAAGGAATTTAAGTATCGTGTAATATTTATATCGAAAATATTTTTACATTTCTGTATGTTGTGTAATTAGATTAAAAATTCATGCAACCAAAGATTAGTCTAATGCAATGCCTCTGCTATTAATTTTATTTCTTTCCCTTTTTGATTGAAGTACCCTGGGAATGTATATATATAATATATATATATATATATATGGTGCCCTGTATAAAGGGCTTAAGTAAAATAAAAGGATTTTTAGATATTTGTCAGTATTGATAAAAAATTTCTTTTGACTTGTATAAAAGGCTTAAGTCTATCAATTTTGTATACAAAAGTACATTTCTTTGTAGAAAAGTCTCAAGTTATTGTTTGAAATTATTGTTCTGCGATTGATTTGAAAGACAATAACTTGGTATATTTAAATCACTGTTTTTTAATTAAACCCTTTATACTGTGCACCATATACCGGGTGGCCTTAATTAAACTGACAGTGCTCACAGTGTTCTGTAGCGCGATCTATTTGCGAGAATGACGCCACATTTTGTAGGAAGATTAAACAAGACGGGGGACGAAGGATTCCGCGAAAAAATAAATTAGTTCCAAAAGTCACCGCTAGGGGAATATTTGGCGCTGTGTAATAGAAAATAGAGTGTTAACAAATGCAAATCAATACGGAAATTACCTTTTATTTTGCATTCAAATGAGGTTCAATGTGGCTGCCGTTGTTGTGGCCCACATATTGCATTCTGTGCACAGTATGCACAACAGCAGAAAGTAACATGTCTGCAGGAATCTCCCGTACAGTCCGTGATATGTTATCCTTCAACGTAGCCAGGTCCTGGACCACTCCTTGATAGACCTTGGACTTAAGGTAACCCCATAGCCAGAAGTCGCATGGGGTAAGATCAGGCGACCGAGGTGGCCATGCATTGGAAAGTAGCGGCTAATGACTCTTTCTGTTATGAATTTCTGTCGTAGCAGCTGTTGCACCTGTACAGCAACGTGTGGAGGGGCTCCATCTTGCATGAAAATGATTTCCCCCAGGCATTGTCTTTGCTGAAGTGCCGGAATGACAAAGCTGTTGAACATGTGGTGATATTTCTCTCCGGTAACAGAACAGGTTTCCGGTCCTGTCGGGGTAATGTTCTCATAGAAGAATGGACCTACGATAAATTCCGCTGTGAACCCACACCAAACAGTTACCTTCGGTGAATGTAAGGGGATTTCTGTGACTGCATGTGGTGATTTGTCATCCCAAATTCGGCAGTTCTGGGTATTCACAGTTCCATGCAGGTAAAAGTGGGCCTCGTCTCCCCATAAGATTTTCCACGGCCAAGCATCATCCACCTCCATTCTGGCAAGAAAGGTGAGAGCAAAAGTCAATCGCTTATCATGGTCGGGGTACAGTAACTCCTGTACACGGCTGATCTTGTACGGATAGAAGTTGATAATCTTTCGTAAGATTTTCCATACCGTACTGTAAGGCATATCCATATTCCGAGCTAATCCACGAGCGCTAGAGGTGGCAGCAATATTGTCTGGTCCTCTGTCGACAATCGCCGTGGCAACTGCTTCGATTGTACCCTGTGGTACAGGTTTTAGTCCTCTGCCTGACTGAACCTTCAGAGAACCTGTTTTCTCAAACGTCGCAACCATTGCTTTTAGCCCATTAACTGACACAGGACCGTTACCTTTACGCATTTTTTTGTGTGTTCTAAAAGCACGAAGAGCGGCTGACGCGTTGCACTGGTTTAGGTAAAAGAATTTGACCAGTAACGCACGCTCGACTAAAGAAGGAGACATTGCACATAAACTTTCAATCCGATTGATTCGAAACGTAACACATTGTCTTTTAAAACCCAAGCAGCTGGCACTGTGCCAATGGATGTAACGTGAAATTTGAATAAAAAACTTCTTCTTCTGCTCAGCGTACGTGATATTGCAGATCACGAGACTTTATCGGTGTTTATGTAGATTTTACGCTTTTTTAAAAATGTTGCCATATTGCACTTGAACTAAATAAGAAAATGTGCATAATAAAAGGTAATTTTATTCCGTATTAATTTCCATTTGTTAACACTCTATTTTCTATTACACAGCGCCAAATATTCCCCTAGCGGTGACTTTTGGAACTAATTTATTTTTTCGCGGAATCCTTCGTTCCCCGTCTTGTTTAATCTTCCTACAAAATGTGGTGTCATTCTCGCAAATAGATCGCGCTACAGAACACTGTGAGCACTGTCAGTTTAATTATGGCCACCCGGTATATATATATATATATATATATATATATATATATATATATATATATATATATATATATATATATACACACTCATGGACAAAAAAATTAGCGCACCAAGAAATAATTGCGGGATTGTAACGAAACTTGCAATGAAGGTACATGTCGGGGAGATATGCAAATGATTAGAAATGCAGCGTGATTGCACATTACGTATAGCCGGTAGAGGGCGTTGAACATCGTACACTATTGAGTATAAAACAGGTAACCAAAGCTTGATTAAGTGTGCTGAATCATTTACAAAGGAAGAGCTGAAATAGACATGCCATTACGCCGTGTTCGAAGACAATATAAGCAGTTGTCGCAGTTTGAGAGGGGGAGAATCGTCGGGATGATGGAAGCTGGGTGGTCAGCTAGGCGAGTAGCTCGTCAATTAGGCCGCTCTGATTGTGTTGTGAGGAGGTGTTGGGACCAGTGGACTCGAGAGATGTCATGTACACGAAGACCAGGCTCAGGACGCCCTCGACAGACCAGTCGTCGAGAAGACCGCCACATCGTAAGAAATACACTCGTACAACCAACTGCTTCATCGGCGGCCATCCAGTCACAGGTAGCACCTTCACTAGGGGCCTCTGTGTCTTCTCGAACCATACGAAGGCGCCTGGCTGAAGGACAGTTGGTATCGCGGCGCCCATTACGTGTGCTGCCCTTGACGCCCACCCATCGACGCCTCCGTTTGGAGTTTTGCCGCGCACGAGGAAACTGGACTGCAGCGGAATGGAACCAGGTCGTCTTTAGCGACGAATCCAGATTCAATCTCGGCAGTGATGACAATCGTGTTCGTGTGTGGAGAGCCCGTGGTGAACGCTTCAATCCTGCCTTTGCTGCACAGCGATAGTATGGGGTGCCATTGCCTACAATACACGGTCACCCCTAGTATTGTTCCGTGGCACCATGACAGCCCAGCGGTATGTTCATGAAATTCTGCAACCACATGTGTTGCCACTCATGCAACGGCTCCCAGGAGCCATTTTTCAACAAGACAATGCTCGGCCTCATACGGCAAGGGTGTCACAAGACTGTCTCCGCACTGTTACTACCCTTCCTTGGCCTGCCCAATACCCAGATTTGTCTCCAATCGAGCATATCTGGGATCATTTGGGACGACGAGTTGGGCATCCCACGAGTTTGAATGAACTAGAGGCAAGGTTACAGCAAATATGGAACGAAATGTCTCAAGACATCATACAGAACTTGTATGACTCAATGCCCGATCGTATCGCATCGTGCATTCGCGCTAGAGGGGGGTCCAACGGAGTATTAACTCCTCCGTTCTTTTGCCTTTTTCTCTGAAATAAATAATCCTTTTTCTTTGATTTTCTTATCATTTACTTATATCAAAGTAGTCATTACCTATATAAAATTTCGTTTCATTTTTCGTTTCATTTCACTCCTTCTTGGTGCGCTAATTTTTTTGTCCATGAGTGTATATATATATATATATATATATATATATAAATATGTGTGTGTGTATTAGTTGGCGGCCATTAGTTTTTTTAAATAACTTGAGTTCTTCAGTCCCGTATTTTATGGTATAAGTAAAAAATATATAAATTTATTATTGCTTATGTGATTATATTTGGTGAAATAATCAAATTTATAATCAGGTAAGTTTAGTGTCTTTACAAGAAAAAGTTGGACCTTTGTTTTCCATACTGGGGTTAACGGATAATCAAAAAGGTCATAAATGTAATAAATACATACTTCCTTAGGCACGTACAATGATATTATCTATCTAACGGGGTATATTGAAGTGACATATTTTTATTTCATCTTTGTGCTTGTAAAGAATCTAATATATGCATGTCAGCTCATTAGTCGGCACTTAATTTGATTTATATCCAGAATGCTATTTTTTCACTACTTTTATCATTAATTTATTGACTGCGTCATACTTTTCTTCTTTAAGAAATAGAGATATAAATGAATAATAGAAAATTGGTTGATTAATGCCGGTAAAAGTTGAAATGCAATTAATAAAGTTGGTATAATTTATTTTTTCTAACGTTCTTTACTAAATTGTGCCAAGTAAAAATAATTTTCATTCAATTCCTTCTCCCAACATTGATTGAAATGTCCATTACTGTTGCTTTAGGGATGGCTTATTTGTGTTTATGATATCTGTAGTCTGTAAAACAAATCAAATGGAATGACTTACGTTATATTTCTGCTTTTATCTTAGAAATATGATAACTTAATGAGTGAATAAATTTTACATTAAAAGTGTTACTACAAACGGTATTTCAGGTATTTTTTTGCATTTGATTGTTGGGTCAAATTAACTAATATAAGTAATTAATCTTTCAGAAATATTACATGCACTATAATATTTGAAAATGACACAAAACTGTGCACAAAAATTCTTTTTTTAAAATCTAGAAATGGTATAATTGTTGCTTATATAAACCTTACTTTTTATCGTGTAACATCGAAATTTTTCAACGAAAATTTTTTCAAAGAAACATGCATTAAAATCTTAGTTCTAATTTGAGTAAAGTACTACAAAATCTTTCATAATCATATAAAAATCAAATAGTGAAGTATAAAGTAGTTTCTATTAAATATTCGGAAACTATTAGAAATAAATTACTCTTGCCTGCCGACTGTAATAGAGAAATTGAAGAAAAGAAGATCAAAAATATAAACTATGAATTATTTTCACAGAGATTTATTTGATACGTTTCGTATTTCGACTGTAATATACAAATCATCCAATCTCTCTATTTGTTTTTACAAAATTCGAATTCATTTTTCTGAAAATGATTATAAAATGATTCAAGGAGCAATTATTTATTAAATATTCTTTAAGTATGAGATGTTAGAAAAAAATTGTAAATGCACGTGAATAAGATAAGTTTTAATAAAAAAATTCAAAGAAAATAAAAAAAGGAATTCTAAGACATACGTAATATAACGAAAGAAAAAATCGTAGATTATTAAAAAAATTAATCAATGATAATTATAAATACATAACAATCAAATTGAACCATAAGAACTAATACTGAACTCCCCAAACAACATTTTAAAAATTTATTTGGCATATTATTTAAATATCTGCAATTAAACACAATCATCCTTTCAGTGTTCAGAAGAAGTTTTAATTTTCAACTAAGGATAAAGTTAAATTATAGATAAATTCATTTACTCTATAAAGTTGATTTTTTTTTTTTTACAAATGTATATTTCTGTCAATAATGCAATTTTGCTTTTAGTTTACCATGAGTGCAACATTAAGTACATATCCAAAATTATCGAAGGAACTGACTATCTCATTAACATAACTACCGACTTGCGTGGCCAAGGTATGACAGTAAGAAATTATGAATAAGGTGTAAACGCCTTATTCAAATTATTTGCAACTTGACTTGAGTGTACAGCTACGAATGAGTAATTTCAAATATAGCAATATTCATGTTTAACAAAATACTTCAAGGCTCACAGCACCAAACTTCAAAATGCTAAATAACATCTTTCCTCAAGCAATAACTATTCAAACATACTATATTTGGTCTTCAGTCATCCTGTAAACTAGCTTATGTTTCACTTAGAAGTAGCAGAAAACTTTGTTAAACAAATTAAATCATTATCACTAAGTTGTAATATGGCGATATAATAATTTACTTAACACTATCAGGAAGGGAAAATTATAATGTAATAACTTACGTCTGTTTTGTACTAAGTATTCTACGCTATATCTATTAGTTTGAGTACAAGTTATTTTAGTTTAATTTGCTTATATAACATAATTAAATTGGAAAATCTAAATCCCTAGACCCTTGGTAATTTTTCAGAACATTTAAGCTTATATGATTCAGGGCTTTCTTTTATGCGAAATATCTCTACACTTTGAAAACAGACTGTCACCCACTTTATGATTTAAATTAAATTGAAACAATTTGGATGGAGGAATTTTTTTTTATTATTTTGGTTTATAAATACAAAGTTCAACTGTGGTTCTATGTTAATAAACTGAGTGATAACTGTGATGAAAATCATGTGTCTGAAAACACTGGAAAAGTAGCTAATTTTTCTTTAGCATAACTGATTTTTAAGCATAATTGCTTTATTTTAAGAATTTCTTTGATCCCGATTATATATACACTCATGGACAAAAAAATTAGCGCACCAAGAAATAATTGCGGGATCGTAACGAAACTTGCAATGAAGGTATATGTCGGGGAGATATGCAAATGATTAGAAATGCAGCGTGATTGCGCATTACGTATAGCCGGTAGAGGGGGTTGAACATCGTACTCTGTGGGGTATAAAAAAGGTAATCAAAGCTTGTTTGAGTGTGGTGAATCATTTACAAAGGAAGAGCTGAGATAGACATTCCATTACGCCGTGTTCGAAGACAATATAAGCAGTTGTCGCAGTTTGAGAGGGGGAGAATCGTCGGGATGATGGAAGCTAGGTGGTTAGCTAGGCGAGTAGCTCGTCAATTAGGCCGCTCTGATTGTGTTGTGAGGAGGTGTTGGGACCAGTGGACCCGAGAGATGTCATGTACACGAAGACCAGGCTCAGGACGTCCTCGACAGACCAGTCGTCGAGAAGACCGCCACATCGTAAGAAATGCATGCGTACAACCAACTGCTTCATCGGCGGCCATCCAGTCACAGGTAGCAGCTTCACTAGGGGCCTCTGTGTCTTCTCGAACCATACGAAGGCGCCTGGCTGAAGGACAGTTGGTATCGCGGCGCCCATTACGTGTGCTGCCCTTGACGCCCACCCATCGACGCCTCCGTTTGGAGTTTTGCCGCGCACGAGGAAACTGGACTGCAGCGGAATGGATCCAGGTCGTCTTTAGCGACGAATCCAGATTCAATCTCGGCAGTGATGACAATCGTGTTCGTGTGTGGAGAGCCCGTGGTGAACGCTTCAATCCTGCCTTTGCTGCACAGCGATAGTATGGGGTGCCATTGCCTACAATACACGGTCACCCCTAGTATTGTTCCGTGGCACCATGACAGCCCAGCGGTATGTTCATGAAATTCTGCAACCACATGTGTTGCCACTCATGCAACGGCTCCCAGGAGCCATTTTTCAACAAGACAATGCTCGGCCTCATACGGCAAGGGTGTCACAAGACTGTCTCCGCACTGTTACTACCCTTCCTTGGCCTGCCCGATACCCAGATTTGTCTCCAATCGAGCATATCTGGGATCATTTGGGACGACGAGTTGGGCATCCCACGAGTTTGAATGAACTAGAGGCAAGGTTACAGCAAATATGGAACGAAATGTCTCAAGACATCATACAGAACTTGTATGATTCAATGCCCGATCGTATCGCATCGTGCATTCGCGCTAGAGGGGGTCCAACGGAGTATTAACTCCTCCGTTCTTTTGCCTTTTTCTCTGAAATAAATTATCCTTTTTCTTTGATTTTCTTATAATTTACTTATATCAATGTAGTCATTAGGTATCTAAAATTTCGTTTCATTTTGATGACTCCTTCTTGGTGCGCTATTTTTTTTTCCATGAGTGTATATATATATATATATATATATATATATATATGTGTGTGTGTGTGTGTGTGTGTGTGTGAGTGTGTGTGTGTGTGTGTGTGTGTGTGTGTGTGTGTGTGTGCGTGCGTGCGTGCGTGTGGGCGGGGAGTAGAAAAAAGATACGCAAAAATAAAAGGGGTTGGTCTGTGTGATCCCATATATGATATTTTATGCAGAAGTTATAGGTTCATTAAAAAAGTATGGTTTTATTTCAAGCATTTATAAAGAAGTATGAAATTATATAAAAATATATTGATGGGAATTCTGCAATGATTTATAACCTTTCACCAAATTTTATTGGATTTTAGAAAACTGTCGACTGTCTTATAATATGTACTCAATAAGCACTCATTTTATCATACATAAAATTGCATTTTCTCCATCATTAAAAAAATGCTTTTAATGTTAGTAATAGTTAGTAGAAGAGCAATAAAAACATTATTTAAAAATAAGTCTGAAATTGCATGCATAAAAGAGAAAAAATATAGAAATGTTGTGTTCCGAAATATTACAACGAAATGTTTCATAGTTTTTTCTTTAATTTGACTAAACTTCATTGCATTTCTTTCAAACTAACTACATTTTAACTCTTGAGGCTGTCTTTAAAAATACTTAATATTTCGTACAATATTTTTTAACTTAAGGGAATAATATACCGGTAGAAAAATTTTAAGATTTCTAACAAACACGCAAAAAGTCAGAGCATAAATAAACAGAACAAACTTCATTTCTTGTCGTCAATTTTGATTGTCACGTTTATGTAAAACAATTTTGTTTATATATTCTTAAACAAAGGGTTTTATTTTTAGAAAGCATAGAAAATGAAAGAATTATTATTGCTTTCAATTTTTTTTTGGTGGATTTAAAAGAGAACAAGGAATCCCAATCAAGTGTCTGTGCTTTAAGCGAGTCTTTTATGAACGTAGCTTTAATACTGGTGTTGTATTGAATGAGAAATACTTCGAATTTTTATAGACAAGGGAACACAAGTTGGATACAATTTTTAATGTTTTCCTTCTTCCTTCGACTTTATTGAAAACAATAAATTTCTTTTGTTGAGAACTGAAATTTTGACGGCTTCAATACTCAAAATGTACAAGCGAATACAATAGATTTCTTTACTTAAATTTGGTCAGAACCTTAGCTACAAATGTAAAAATCGACAAAAATGTATTTGAGTTTCCTGCTTCTTGTTTATATCTGATAAGTTGTGCAGTTTCATTCCTATATTTTCTCAAGAGTTGTAATGTGAGTTTGTAAGAGTAGGACTATCTTTTTTTACTAACATTTTAGTCGTATATCAGAGAAGAGAAATATAAAATATCGTTATATTTGATAATAGTGTATAGTGACGTTTGCACTAAAAGAGGTCAGTCTAAGATATCCCACAATTGAAACTGGTATTACGCCAACTAGTCTATTCTGGCGTATAAAAGAACTGTTCTTTTCAAGGGGCTTTTCTAGAATATTTCCTGACTTATTTTATGAGGCCAATGGAACATTTTTTTTTCGTTATATGTACATTTATATTTTTTTATACGAAACTGTTATTTTATCCACCATAAATTTAAAGATGATATTTTCTAACGGTTTATTAATATCATTTTAGACCGCTGGATATGTCTTTCAGCATTTATTTAGACTGGGAATCAAAACTGGTGTCTATAACTCCGAGCCCGCACTTTACCTACTTCGTAATTCGGGCAATGGGATTTAATCAAATTTTATAAATATGCTTTCTCCCATCATTGATTTTCAATACCTTGGAATCTTAATAAACAGGAGCAAATACTATTAATTTTTTTCAGAGTTATCTTTTCTCTGATATGTGAGTGTTTATCTACAGATCCACAAATTGCAAAAATAATGCTCAGTTTAACTGCAATGTTGACACTTCTAAAAACGAGTCATTACCACTGAAATTTGCTTTTTTAAACACTTCTCGATTTTTTATCTCAGTTTCAGCGTTTCAATATTCTTCGAAAAGAGGAACTCATGTTCCTTATAATGGAAGTTTTTTATGAATTGCCTTATTAGTAATTTATAAGTCGATCACTCAACTTTCTACAGTGTAATCATTATTAAACATTAGCAATATATATATATATATATATATATATATATATATATAAATATATATATATATATATATATATATATATATATATATATATATATATATATATATATATGTATATATATATATATATTATATATATATATATATATATATATATATATATATGTATATATATATATATAATATATATATATATATATATATATATATATATATATATATATATAGAGAGAGAGAGAGAGAGAGAGAGAAAGAAAGAGAGAGAGAGAGAGGGAGGGAGAGAAAGAGATGCGTGTATGTGTGTATAATGTTGGAAATAGCTGTAAATGTTTCTAATCACTTCTAAATGTCTTTAATTGTGATTTATCTGAGATGTTGAGGAAAAACGCATAAATAATTTGCCTTTAAAAATCGTGGATTCCTTGCTTCCTCCTATACAGGGCAAAATAAATTCACAAATTAAATGTTCCCTTAGTAAAAAATTAATCAAATTCATTAGGTTCGTAGAGTAAAAGACAGGAGGAGAAGAGGCAGTCATATTTCTGAAAAGAACTCTTTCAAACTGAATCAAGCAGGTGTAATCTCCCCCAGATTGATAAAACGATAGAGGAATAATATTTTTTACTAACACATTTGCATCTTAATACATTAAAAAACATACGTTAAGTTCTTAAAATAACTATTCGTTCAATAGTATAATCGCTTTTAATTTATTTCTTTGCTGACAATTTCCTTTACCAGTACGTATTTTTGCCACAAAGTCTGTAGATATTTTTTGTTTCGAGCATACACACAAAAACAACTCCAAAAAGTTCATTTTTTTACACACAACAGAACGAAAGCTTTCTTTTTTCAGTTATCTGGCTTACTTTAGTCAATAGAAATAACTTATTATTCAAAATGAAACATGCGTTGGCAAATTCTTTTTGAAACTGAACTTGAAAACAATAACAGAGGTTTAGTGGAAAAAATATGCACCAATGAAATATGATTGATCAGCAGATCGATAGTCAATAAAGTTACCTGTACGCCACGTTTTTTCCCATCAATCTTGATTTTACATTTATCGTATTAAATATAGTGCTGCAAAATTATGATATTATATTGTACAAATTCATTTTTCTTGTGAGAATAGAAGATATTCCAAGAGCATTTACAAAAGTGCACTACTTCTGTTTGATTTTTTATATTGGAGGAGCCAATCAAGTGAACCAGCTATGGTCCCTATGAGTGTTCAGCAGAAGTTTCTACTCCATATCTAGACTATCAATCACAGCCAACGTGTTGGCAGCTTTCTATTTTAAGACTATGACATAAGGTAAGGGACAGTTTCAAGAGTTAAAATGAGATATATCACTCCAAGACTATGATCTATAAAATACCGTTTTGGATCTATCCACGAAGTTTTCTCGTTATGTTATAAGTCACTGTTTACTTGTTGAAGAACATCAGAAATCCTTTTTCTCCTTCAGACCTTGTCATGGGAAAACTATGATGTAGTACTAAACAACAATATTTTGCTTTAAGTATATGATGCCTTTTTCTAACTAAAAAGTATTCGGAATTGCAAAGAAATGTCATCTCTTCTGACGAATATGAGGAAACCCGTTCCTGTTTGGTTGATTGTTGGTTATTAAGGAACTGCCCTTTTACTATGAGACAAATGCTTCATCTCTGAGACAAGGTGTTTTTACTATCCCAAAGTGGAATTAAACAAAAACAAGAACATCATAAACATTGAAAAAGTCCCCAATGGAAAGTAGATTTGTAGGAAGAAGTTCCGTCTTAGATGTTCCCATGCAGACAAATATATGATCTGGTGTTTCATCTTCCTTCTTACAGATGGAGCAGAAAGGAAAAACCTTTATGGCTCTGTCAAAAATAATAGCTTTTGTATGTTCAGTCCTTAGGCGTGTAACTTGGTGTGTAAGAGAATGCCTGGTTCATAAGGAATATACCAGTAATGAGAAAACAAAGGAACCGTTCTTTTGTCTGTACGATATTTGTGCTTGATTGACTTGAAATAGTCAAAATTATTATTTGGGATTGCTGCAGCCTTTGCTAAACAGAATGCAATCTTATTATCTGAAATTCCTACGTGCGCAGGGAACCACTGGCAAGCATTGAGACTTTCTATGCAGTCCATCGATTGAAAATGTGATATCCCTAAGTGTCGTTTTACAACTGGTATAACATCTTCGTAGGTCTTCGAGCGCTGACATCGAGGTATTCAACATGCCCAAAATAAGACAATAATGTAAAAAACATATCTTCGCAATGAGTGAATCAGGTCGCTGTTTCATAATAAAGGGATAGACTACGGTAGAAGTCCAGTCATTGTGCCCAAAATAGTTTTATTCTGGTAGATCGGGATTGAACAGACACAAAATGATACTCAATACCCAAGACTTCTTAATATTAATTAATAATGATGCCACTATTTCTGGAAAATATCGAATGAGAAATTTATATTTGTATATCTTCTGTGTCAGTCGTTTTGTTTCAAATTTAGATGTTCATTTTCATAAAATAATGACAATAAATAAAAAGTCATAAAATAATATTTTTATTTTTACATCTTATACAATCAAAAACGAATTTTTTCATAAATGTAAAATACTGAACTTTGGACCAATAATTTTGTTACTGAAGGAGAGCAAAAAAACACAAATTTAATAATCAAAACAAAGGTAAACGGTTTCATTCCTCAGTGTTTCCTCATTATACCCGTCCTGGAATATATAAAGAAAAAAAAAGAAGTTTTATAAATAATAGCAAACATTTAGAATTCACTAAATATACTTTAACAAAACTTCACCAAAAACGTGTTCACACATATAGTAGAATAATCAGATCAAGGTTGCAGGTAGGAAGAAACATTTTTTTATAAAAATCATAAACGACGCATTGTTGTAAGTGAGCTTTCTGACTAACGATGAATAAACAAAAATTTGGTTCAGCGTATTTTCAATATGTGAGATGCTCTCATATAAAACCAAACTTTTTAATTAAAAAAATAAATAACTGTAGAAGTCATAAGAAAAGTTTTATTACTGAAAGCGAGCAAATAAACACAAATATGATAATCAAAACAAAGGTAAACGGTTTCATTCATTCCTCAGTGTTTCCTCATTATACCCGTCCTGGATTATATAAAGAAAAAAATAAGCTTTATAAATAATAGCAAAAATTTATAATTCATTAAATATACTTTAACAAAACTTTGCCAAAAGCTTGTACACACGTATTGCAGACTAATTAGAACAAGTTTGCAGGTAGGAAGAAACAGTTAGTATTATAAAAATCATAAACGACGCATAGTTATAAGTAAGCTTTCTGACAAACAATGGATAAAGAAAAATGTGGTTCAGCGTATTTTTAATATGTGAGATACTCTCGTATAAGCCCAAACTTTTTAATTAAAAAAATAAATAGCTGTAGAAGTCATAAGAATAATTCCAAAATGCTATTTCTTCTGCGAAAATATGTTTAAAGTAAGAGCCCCTGCCATTCATTATTCATGGACTCACTGGAGAATATATTATTCCTCACGGCATATTTATTCTGAGACTTAAGGAAAGTTACTACACAGGAATTTTTCACCGAAACTGAGTCCTTGTCATGCGATAAGACTGAAACTTTCTTCGCATACAAACTCGATGATATTAAAGCGAAAGTGATTCGTGAGAAAATTATGCTAAACATGCTTTGATTTATAACTTTAATTTTTCACAAAAAAAGTAGACCTGGCCCTGTTCTGTAATGTTGTTTTGTTATTTAAGCATTGCTTTCTCCTATGCGCAATCTTCTATTTGAAAATTCTTAGCTTCAGTAGTTTTGTTGTTTGCTTTCGAGATGGAGATTTTCAAAGGTCTTGTATTATAGTTTATTTTGAAATCTTTAAGAGAGTTATTTTACTGATATATAGTTTATGCTTATATGAACTACTGATGACTTAGGAAGCATTAAATCTTCACGAAAGTGTTACTGGATTGTGAATTACTGTAAAAGAAGCCTTCAGGTTATTAAATGTTTGTTTTGATGAAAATACTTAGAGTTTAGTTGAATCGTTCATTTTTAGAAGGGGTCTTCTCAATTATTTAAATTTTTTTTTTTAAGAGAAGCAAAAAAATACCCTATTTCGCCTTCATGAATTATTACTTAGACTAACTTAGTTAGATTAAATTAATAGTATTTATTACACTGGTGTAAGAAATTAAGAGAATTTGCAGACTTAGTCGATTATCTCTAGAACTACTGTAAAGATTTTAATTAAATTTGATTTGTACATACATTGATACAATACAAAACAAATTACCATTCAATAATTATAATACACATGCATGATCGTGCGTAAAACTCGTTGGAGTCGGAAGGTATGAAGCAGCGGTTGCAGAATAAACAAAAAAATGGGTTAATAGATGGGTTAATAGGGGGTATGGTCCCCTCTTACAGATATACAGGTCTCGCAGCGTGATTTCATACTTGAAATAAGGCCGTTTATCATTTCCTGTGGCAATTAGTCCCACTCGTTCAGCAACGCTGTTTTCATTCCCTGGATGGTTCTCGGAGGGGGGTTTCGAGTTGCAGTTACCCTCCCCAGAGCGTCCCAGACATGCTCTATAGGGTTATGGTCTGGAGATCTGGCTGGACAATCCATCTGACGAATATCCTCACTCTCTAGAAATTCGTCGACCAGAAGAGATCTATGTGGCCTCGCGTTATCGTCCATTAAAATTAACTCAGGGCCAACTGCACCCCTGAAAAGGCTAACATAGGGCTTCAAGACCTCATCTCTATACTTCACACCAGCCACAGTGCCTCTTTCAAAGGCATGGAGAGGTGTGCGGCCCTCCAACATGATGACTGCCCAGACCATTATACCTCCTTCGACATAATGGTCGATTTCGCGGACATTGGAGGGTAGGTAGCGGGTCTCTGGTTCTCTCCATATGAACGTACGGCGAGAATCGGTGTTTAGGCTGAACCGGAACTCATCAGTGAAGAGAACGGTCGCCCATTGATCCGCACTCCAATCTCTATGCTCTCTGCACCATTATAAACGGATTATCCTTTTCGTGGAAGTGAGCTGGACGCAAACAGCAGGTCTTCTTGCAAAAAACCCTCTGTCATAAAGTCTTTTGGAAACAGTCACCCTTGATACAGGGGTTCTGTGGATGCATACAAGTTCGGAGAGAGCTGAGAAGCTGTAGCACTCCTGTTACACCTCTCTATAATCGACAAATGGTGATCTTCTCTGACTGTCGTGGCTCTTGGACGACCTTGCCCAGGCTTTCTCTCGATGGATCCGGTATCCTGGAACTGTTTCCATAAGTTACACACGACGCTGGGCGTTAAATTAAACTCTCTACAAATTTGGACACGAGATTGGCCTGCTTCTAGCCTCCCCACAATTCGCCACCTCATTCTGTCATCTAAACGTGGGTGGTTACTCATTTTTACTGTTACAATTTGAAATTAACCGATTGCTGCAAAATAACACCATCTAATAACCCATTTTTTTGTTTATTCTGCAGCAGCTGTTTCCTACCTTCCAACTCCAATGAGTGTTACGCACGATCATGCGCGTGTATTGCAATTATTGAATGGTTATTTATTTTGTATTGTATCAATGTATGTACATATCAAATTTCATTAAAATCGGTACAGTAGTTCTTGAGATAATCGACCAATTCTGCAAATTCTCTTAATTTCTTACACCAGTGTATGTTTATAAAAAATCACACTTGATGCAAAAATATAATTTGATAGCATTTTTTTAAACTAGTGGGGCCTCAGAAAAGTTGTATAAAAGTGGAGATGTCCCCTTTTCAAAATGACCGATTCAGTTATTCTTAGCATTCCTCGAGTAGTACCGACAAATTTGTTGCTTGGTTTAAAAAAAAAAAAAACCTACATTATATGTATCCCTTAGTTTATTCATTCCAATTTGATGCATGTTAATTGAAATAAGATAATTCACTAAGTATTAAAATTCGGAGCTATTGTGATAAAAAATTGATAGTTTAAAATACATTAGTAATTAGTTTTCACAACTTCTCAATTTAGGATACATGAGGGGAAAATGTATGGAAATACATGCGAGTACAATTTTAGAATATGCTAAACAAAAATGATCACAGGGATTTTTAGAATGCTTCTTGCAGAAATGACATTTAAAAACATTTGTAAAAGATTTCACTCAAAAGATTTTCGCATATTTTTCTCAACATCTCTTGCGGGACTTTTGATAGATTTATTCATCAATAATGTTTTTATGCCTTCTATAAAAAATAATCGAAGGCAAATTCGTTTCCTTAATATATTTATCTCTGTATGTAGGATAAATGCAGATTTGACATAAAAAGACTGAAGAATGGGAAACTCCTAAACAAATTTCCACGTTTGAATCCTACTCATAGGCATACTTTTTGTTTTATCTGCATACATTTGCTAGTGACAAAAATAATATATGCATTAATAAATGTTCATTTATTTTTCCTTTGGTTAGCTATTGTACCGTAACTTGGCCAATAAATCACACTTTCACATTAGGAAAGACATCAGGTAGCGTTTTCTTCACTTTATTTACGGCACAGAACACACACACACTACATACAACAGAATTATATACAAGAAGTAAAACACATCACCACACTCAAGCTTATCTCTCAAGCGTCCCCTCTCACAAGAGGGTAATGACCTTCTCCCCACCAATTCTTTTCTTCTTGACGCATGCGCTTAGAAACAGCTCGGGGGACTTAACTCCCACGCAGACTTTTTGGGGGTGAGATATAGTACGGTACAACTCCTCTCCTCCCCGAGGACTTTTCGAGCAGGTTGTTCTGCGAGAAAAGGTAGGGAAAAACAAAACACAGCGAAAGAAAACAGTGCAGTGCCAAGGCTGAAAGTTACAGTGGCAATACATAAACTTAAAATACCTTAAATGCTATAAGTAATAGAAATCATACATAACACAAAATTCAGCATATACTAATAACAGGAAGAAATTATTATGTAATTAGTACAATAGTTTAATATTATTTACAACAGAAACCTTCCTTTTCTACTATTTCTTTTCTTAGGCATATAAAAACAAGCAAAACGAACAGTCTTTACAAAAATAAACTTCATAAAATAAACAAAATTAAACAGTGAGAAAGGAATTTTTTTTTCGTTTAATCTGGCCATGGAACACGGCTAAGGCTATCAGCATTTTTGTGTAAAGTTCCTCGACGATGCACTACTTCATAATTGTATGGTTGAAGTCCTAATGCCCAACACATTAATCTGGGGTTTGAGCTGGCATTTGTACTGAGCCACACTAATGGATTGTGGTCGGTTTGTATTTTGAATTTTTGTCCATCAAGATAACAATGCAGTTTCTTTACAGCCCAAACGATAGCGGCACATTCCTTCTCAGTAGTAGAATAACGTCTTTCCGTTTCAGAGAATTTCTTACTGAGAAACAGCGCTGGATGTTCTTCTCCTTGGTCGTCCACCTGAGAAAGAACGATTCCCATTCCTAAATCGGAAGCATCGGTTTGAAGTAAAAATTCTCGACTAAAATCAGGTGCATATAAGACTGGTTGACAACTAAGAATCCTTTTTAATTCGTGAAAAGCAGACTCACACTCTGGCGACCAATTTATACACCCTCTTTTATTTTTTCCTTTCAAAGCTTCAGTTAAAGGTGCAGCAATTACCGAAAACATGGGAATATATCGGCGATAATAGCCGGCTAACCCAAGGAAAGCTCGTATTTCAGTTTTAGTAGATGGAGCTGGGAACTGTTTGATAGCCTGGACTTTTAACTAGGCAGGTCTTCTTTGGTTCTGTCCAATATAGTGTCCCAAATATTTGACATATTCTTGTGCAAACATACACTTTGAAGGTTTAATTGTTAGGTTTGATTTTGAAATTCTGTTTAGGACTTTATCTAAATGTTTAACGGGATCTTCCCAATGACTAGAAAAAATTGCTACATCATCTAAATATGGCACGGCGAATTCTTCATACCCTTGCAATAATTCAGCCATCATTTTGCTAAAAAAGTACGGGGCATTCTTTAGCCCGAATGGCATTCGTAAAGGACGATAACTTCCAAAACTGGTAACAAATGCCGCCAATTTTTGCGATTTTTGACTGAGAGGTATCTGCCAGTACCCCTTGGCAAGGTCTAGGACAGTAATGCATTTCGCCGAAGAAACAAGTTCTACTCTTTCTTCGATGTTTGGGAGAGGAAAATATTCAGTCTTTGTGACTTCATTTAGCCTGCGATAGTCAATGCATGGTCTTGGATCTCTGCCTGGAACCTCTACAAGGATCATGGGAGATGTGTAATCAGATACTCCAACCTCAATGACTTTATATTGCAACATCTTTTCAATTTCGCATCTCAAAATTTCAGTCTGTCTGGGAGACATTCGATATGGTTTTGCTCTTACCGATTTATCATCTATTAATTCTATGTCATGTTCAACCAGATGTGTCATACCAGGCTTATTAGAAAAGGCTTTAGAATATTTTAATAAAAGATCCTGCAACTGCTGAATTTGACAGGATTCCAATCTTTTCTCCAACTGACTCTCTTCGACAATTTCAGCAAAATTAAAAATATTGGGATTTGACTCCATGCTTGGGAAATCAATGAAAAGCTCTGGTTGTTCAACAGCTTCGCTACAATCTAGAAAATTAATCAATTCTGGTCTCGAATGGTAGGGTTTCAAAAGGTTTACATGATAAATTTGGGACGTTTCTTTCTTATTCGGCGTGCTGACGATGTAGTTAGTATCCGAAATCTTACTCAGAATTGTTCCTGGTCCGGTCCACTGGACTGCCAGCTTATTTGTTTTATTTGTAACCAAAATGAGAACTAAATCTCCTTCTTTAAACTCTCTTTTCACAGCGTTCTTATCATACCACGTCTTCCGTTTACTTTGACCCTCTTCCATTTTTTCAACCGCAAGCTCTTGACATCTCTTAAGTCTATTTAGCAATTCAAAAACGTATTCGACAACTGTATTCTCAACTTCAGGCGGATGCAACCAACTCTCATACAATAATGTCAGGGGAGTTCTCAAATTCTTGTCATGCACTAACTCCGCTGGTGTAAACCCTGTGCTTTCATGAGTTACAGTTCGTAATGCAAAGAGAGCTGAGTGAATATGTTGTTCCCAATCTGGTGCGGCTTCTAAGCAAAGAACTCGTAAAATACGCTTTATCGTACGATGGAAACGTTCTATGGGATTACTCTGAGGATGATAAACAGAGCTATGAGCAATCTTGATTCCAAATCGTGTCAAAAATTCCGTTGTAAGAGCACTCATGAAGGATGTTCCTTGGTCACATTGAATTTCCTTTGGAAACCCCATTCGGCTGAAAATTTGCAGTAAAGCATCTACAACAGATACTGAACTAATATCTGTGACAGCGACCGCATCCGGATATTTCAAGGATAAACACATTGCAGTGAATATATATTTCTTCCCAGTAGGTGTAACAGGTAATGGGTCCACACGCATCTACATTTATTTTAGAAAAAACTTCTTGAATAACAGGAACAATTTTCATTGGAGCTTTCTTTTTGTCATTTGGTTTTCCTGCTCTCTGACAAGCATCACAACTGCGTACATAATTTTCCACCTCTTGGAAACACTTTGGCCAGAAAAAAATGTCTTGCCAAAATATCCTTGGTCTTTGTCACGCCGAGATGTGCTGAAGTACCTTCGTGGCATAGAGCTTTTAAACGCTTTCGATATTCTACAGGAATAATTAGTAATAGCCTTTGTTTTCCGGTTTTATCAAATTTTCTTTTCAACAGCAAGTTACCTTTCACGATATAAATTTCTTTCGTACGTACTTCGGACGTATCTGCAGATGAGGTTTCACCTGCCTTTTCAAACAATGGCTGCAAATCCTTGCATTGCTTCTGTGCAATAGCAAAAGTCTCCTTATCTACTTTCAAAAGTGAGAGGGAGGGGTCATCCTCTTTTATACACGGAAGAAATGATTGATTCTTGTCCAACTCACTATCTTCCTGATGGACTGTTGCACTTTCTAATTCAGTTGTCGCTTCTTCTTTTTCTTCAAGCTCTCTTTGAAGGTGTTTTTGCCTTCTTGTCTGCATTGCATTCAACTGGCATGGGAGAACATTTTGTTCCTTCATGTCATTTAGCAAAGAAGCAGTTCTGTTTCGTAAGAAATATCTGCCTTGATCTAATTCATCCCTAATTACTGCTGCCTTCGTGATAACAATTCCAAAGTCACCAACCAGTTTCACTTCAGCTAAGGGTAAACAGGTGGGAGCAAGATCTAAAGGTTGTTGTACCCATACATGTTCTCCAGTAAACATATTTGGAGTGATGTATTTTTGGCATACAATGTCTATACTTGCTCCAGAATCCCGTAAAATAGACATGTCAAATCCATTTACTTGCCCCATCGTGGTATAGGGTAGCAAAAACTCGTCTTCGCCTCCTCCGATTCGATTTACGCTTGCAGCTGATTCCGGGATTTTCTTCAGTTTAGGGCACTGAGGTCTGATGTGCTGATAAGAGCCACATTCATAACATTGTGGTCGTCTTCTTTTTTCAAAATTTTCATCTCTTTTTGGCCATCTGGGTTGCTCTATCCTCTGTTGGCCTTCAGCTCTAGCCTGAGTGTTATTCTCTAACTTGTCTCTAAAGTCAGAAGCAAATTTCTGTTTGGACTTCGGAGCAAATCTTTCTTCAGTTTTGTTAAGATTATTTTTCTTTCTAACATTCCCTCTGACATTTTCATAAGCATCAAGTTTTGATGCCAAATCACTCGGAGAAATCATTTCGATCCATTCGTCAATAAAGTGATCACGAATTTCGACGGGAACACGGAATTTTAATTGATCAGTTACCATTAATTTAAGTAACTGTTCAAAAGTTGAGATTCCTAAACCCTTCACCCACTCTCTGCAATAATTTTCCAGTTCATACACATAGTCTCCCCATGTTGACTCTGCACCTCTCTGATGCTTAACAAATTTCTGGCGAAATTTTTCAGGACTAAGTTTGAACCTCTTCAGGAGCAAATTCTTGACATGCTCGTACTTTTTAGCGTCTTCTGCAGGTTCACGAGCTATCAACTCTGTTACATCATAGGGAAGCAATCCTAGAAGATGGGACACCCAATCTACAGACTCAATCTGTGCCCATTCAGCTTGTCTCTCAAAAAGTTGGAGGTACAAGCTAATATCGCTTTCTTTTTCATCAAACCTTTGAATCAATTGCCGGAGGTCAACTTTCGAACGGGACGATTCACTACTAACTGGTCTTGCAACAGTTCCAAGTCTTAATTTTTCCAATTCAAATTCATGTTCTTTTCTCCTTTTCTGCTCCTCAAATTCTCGTTCTTCTCTCTTTTTCTTCTCCTCAAATTCTCGTTCTTCTCTCTTTTTCTTCTCAAATTCTCGCTCTTCTCTCCTTTTCTTCTCTTCTTCTCGTTCTTTCCTGCTGTCTATGATTAAAGTAAGTTGTTCCATGACAAAATCTTCTTCATAATTTTTGCTCTCTATAATCAGGTTCTTGATGTCGGCTATTTTAAATTCAGCCCTTACTTCTAAACTTAATTCTTCAGCTAAAAGTTTTAGATCTTCTTTCTTTCCTCGACCAAGAAAAGCCATATTTGTAGGCAAATAGCTTCGTAGACTCAAAAAATTTAGGACTATTCAAACAGAAATCGAAATTACTGGCTCAAATAAAAAATGGCTAACTATAACTTTTGTCACTATCCCAAGTAGAACAACAGTAAATAGATTTACTTAAACTTAAAATAATTAAGTAAAGCTTTGTTTTTTTTTATTAAAACGATATAAAATCTCAATTTAAGTAACTGACTTTACTTCTGTTTCAGAAACGTAACTAAAATGATTACTTTGGATTTCCTTGAAATCAATTATTCATACGTAACATAATATATTTTACACATGCAACACTCAATGCCAATTTCAAAATAATTAACACAATTAAATACACTTATTTAAAATATCTAAAATATTTCTATCTGAGCAATGATGCTCCACCTGTTAGCATGATATACATACAATTAAGACAAATTAATTCCGTTTACGACAATTCTTAGATTTTAAAAACTGTACACTTCAGAACGCAAATATATATATATATACACAAGAAATAATAATAGTTGGCATTGATGCCCCACGACACTTTAAAAAAAATCATACAAAATTAGCTTTGTGATGACTAACTTAGTTTCTTAATTTTTGCAATGATGCAATAACTCAATATCATTGATACCCAATAAAACAAAACAAAATATATATATATATATATATATATATTCTTTCAATAGAACAATGATGTTCGCATTAATACACCATGGCAATGATGCCAAGAATATAAACAAAAGTTTCAAATAAGCAATGATGCTTAAACATTTAATTAATTCAATGGCAATGATGCCCAAGGAAAAATACACTTAATATATATTTCTTTTCAACAGAACAATGATGTTCACATTAATATACTATGGCAATGATGCCAAGAATATACACAAAGGTTTCAAATAAGCAATGATGCATGAACATTTAATTTTTGCAATGATGCAATTAATTCAACGGCAATGATGCCCAACATTTCATCTATTTACTCAAAAACATGAACAATAAAAGCATTTTCACTTTTGCCACTGCAACAAACAGGAAACAAAAAATTGCTCGGCACTCACCGATCTTGCTTCTAAATCCAAACTCGGCATTTCGAACGAAGGCAGGTATTCCACTCACATCTGCATCGTCGGTGGATTTCGTACCACCGCTATCCACCATTTAAAGCTGTACCGTAACTTGGCCAATAAATCACACTTTCACATTAGGAAAGACATCAGGTAGCGTTTTCTTCACTTTATTTACGGCACAGAACACACACACACTATATACAACAGAATTATATACAAGATGTAAAACACATCACCACACTCAAGCTTATCTCTCAAGCGTCCCCTCTCACAAGAGGGTAATGACCTTCTCCCCACCAATTCTTTTCTTCTTGACGCATGCGCTTAGAAACAGCTCGGGGGACTTAACTCCCACGCAGACTTTTTGAGGGTGAGATATAGTACGGTACACTATCCTTCAAAATTAAAGTGGCAGGTTTGTTTCTCTTAAACTACCCGGATAAAGGAATATAATTGATAACTATTATTTTTTAGAGCACAGATTTGTAAAGCGAGTTTGGCCATATGCACGATGTATTGCACAGAAGGGTCATAGTAATGCAGGTTTTTATTGGTGGCTTGTTTTGCATGCCAGTTTAACCATCTTCGGACATCGTAACTTTTTTGTCTGGGTAATTTGTTCTTCTCTCAGGAGGTAATGTTGAATAATTCAATAATAAGTTATCTTTACCCTGCATCAAAATTTTATCCTTATCACAATAGTTTTAGATTTACCTAAAATTATTTAGTATCATTGGTTTTAGTATCTAATCAAAGCTATTATATACACTGGTTATCAAAAATTAAGGAAAAGTCACAAAAATAGCGATTACTCAAAAAGTTATGCGTATAATTAAATGAAACTTATACACATTATACAACACATAGGTAGGTATAAAATAGCATAAAAAGAAATCGACATACAATTATGGTGTTATAGAAACTAGCATATGTATACAATGAACAAATCGGATGTGTCAGTTTGGTATAGGAAAACTACCTTTTGTATGGCATATGATCCCCCGAGATTCAATACAGCGCATACAGCGATGTTGTTATGCTGTCAATTATGCGGTCTATCAGTTCAGTAGGAAGTGAGAGCCATTGCTTATGCAAAGCAGTTGAAAGCGTGGGTAGGGTACTAAGAAGAGTATTGAGAGCAGCTATACGTCGTTCTAAAGCGTCCCAAACATTTTCGATATGTTTCAGGTCTGGTGATCGTGCTGGCCACTCCATGCGCTGAATTGTTTCCTGCTCAAGATAAGCATCCACGATGCGGGCCCTGTGCGGTCTCGCGTTATCGTCCTGTAGCACGAGAGCATCACCTATTGCCCAGGCATAAGGGCGCACATAAGCATCACGGATGTCATCTTTATAGGTGTGAGAATTCACATCTTCACAGGGAAAGACATGGACGTCTGTGCGTCCACCCAAAGAGATACCATCCCAAACACATACACTGCCTGATCCGTATGCATCTCTTTCACGGATGTGTGATGGATGAAAACGAGTTTCAGGTTCTCTCCAAATCAAAATACGCCTACTATCGCTTTGGAGGCTAAACCTGGACACATCCGTAAAGAGAACAACCATCCATTGACCACGCGTCCAGTGAACATGTTTACGTGCCCAAAGCAAACGTTCCTGACTATGGAGTGAAGTGAGCTGGACGCAAATGGCTGGTCGCCTCGCAAAAACACCACCTTCGTGAAGCCTTCTACGCATGATTGACGTTGATACCAATCTTCCGGAGCTTTCAGCTAGGGAGGATCTGCTCAGACGGAGTTCAGACGGAGTTCCGGTTCTATTCCTTCGTGCGCATAATGACGAAAATCGGTCATCGGCATTCGTCGTAGCGTATGGCCGTCCTTGGCTGAACCTACTGGATGCCGAATCCGTGGTTAGAAATTGTTGCCAAAGTCTATGAACCACAGACAGACTCACATTTAGCCATATAGCCACTTCTGTCTGATTTTTTCCTGCCTTTAGTCTCCCAATAGCTCGTCATCGCAGGTCTTCGGTCAAATGATGCCTGGAGGTCATTGTTACAATTTCATTATGCCAGATGTCTAATCTCAGCCTCGCAGCGGCAGTTGTCGCCTTGCTCTGAGACACGCACTATTGTGCTCCTCGCAAATGACGTATTCCGACTGCAGCGCCACTATTTTGCATAATGCAATATTGTTCAGCATCTTTTACATAACATCATATTCAAATTTTAAACAGATTGGCCTAATTTTGAACGTGTTATCCCTCTTTTTGTGATTTTCCTTAATTTTTGATAACTAGTGTATATGCATATCACTCTACTGGAAAGACAATATTGTACTGAACTCGACAAATATGCTTTTGGACTTTACTAATACCGAATATAGGGCATATTAAAAACACTTTCATCCCCTGCTTTGGTAAGTAAAGGTTTTCAATCTTACTTTTAACTCCAAGGTTACCGGAATGTTAAATTTTAAAATAATGTTCAACTGCATCCATGCTATATGTGTGTTTTATTAAAAAAAACTGCATGCAGTGCTGTATCAAATTCTTGCAAAAAATTGATTCTTACCACGAGTTAATTTAGTAAGTAAACTATAATATTGATTGTTTAAAAAAGGATTAAAACGGGATAGGATCTCTAAGTCTTTGGGTTTCGTGCTTCAAATATGTGCTTCGACCAGAGTAAAACCAAGCTTAATACTCTAAGATAAAAAATAATTAATTTTTTTAATTGAAAAGGAACCATCTTGTCTTATATTGCGAAGTATATTGCACGGTATATTGCACGGTTAATTCAGCCCGTTAGGTGCACGTGAAACGTTATTTCATTGGCTGTAGTCAGACTGAGTTAATCATTAAGTTACACGGTTTCTCATGTGATTTTTAGGGTTGGCATTTTTTAGCATCTTTCCCCATGATTTTTCTGCAGCCATCATTTTAGTAAAAAAAACATTATTTTACGTTTTTATACCTAAAAGTATAATTTTTAAATAAAGTTGAAAAATGACAAATAATAAATTTCAATATAACGAAACGAGTAAATGATTTTTATAAAAATATTTGTATGGTTTACAATTCAATAAAAAGAAATAAAAGTGTTTGATTTTAACGAGAATCTGCTTAAAATTTTATAAGACTTGAGAAAAGGGATAAGTGTTTGGGGTTAAAAGTTATCTAAATTTTCATAAAAATATTTCATAATTTTATATTACACTGCTGGCCATTAAAATTGCAACACCATAAAGAAGGGATGATACAAACGTGAAATTCGCATGAAATGAGGAATATGCTGCGATATGCAAATGATCAGCATTTAAGTGAATTCGAACGACGCAGGAGAGAGAAACGGCATCTTAACGTCTGTATAAAAGGAAAGTTACGAAGGGGATTTCTCATTCGGAAATCACATTTGAATGTTGTTTGTTTGCGAGAAGATCGTGTTATGCCTCGTATAAGAAGGAGAAACGGCTACTAGAGAGTATCTGAATTCGATAGCGGTAGAAAAGTGCGGTTTATCTTCCTGAGATATTGCTGCTCGCATTGGTCGAAATCCAATGACTGTCATGCGAATATGGAATTGATTGGTTCAGAGGGGTCATACTGAACGCCATGCAGGATCTCAAGGGCCTCCCGCCACTAACGCTCGAGAGGACAGACATGTTGTCAGGTCGGCCTTACAGGATCGTAAAGCCACATCACGGACCTTGTGTCAGGGAATGGGCTTGTTAGGAGCACGACAAGTATCCGCACTGACATTGCGACGACGTGTGGAGCCGCAAGGACTGTCTGCACGGTGACCATTATTACGTCTTCCGTTGACACTGCAGAATAGAGACGCGCGGCGACAGTGGTGGGCCCAACGACAAAACGATACAGGAGTGGCACCACGTCGTCTTTTCAGACGAGTCCCGGTTCTGCGTGCTGCATCATGATGGACGCATCCGTGTCTGGATGCACCGAGGAGAATGCACGTGGCCTGCTTGCATTCGATATCGTCATACGGGCCCTGCCCCTGGTGTGATGGTATGGACAGCCTTTGGGTACACGGCACGAAAACCTCTTGTTCGCGTCGTCCGTAATCTGAACAGCTAGCGTTACATTTCTCAGATCTTAAGACCGGTGGCTCTGCCCTATCTTCGAGGCCTCGGAGGCGTAATCTTTCATCAAGATAACGCAAGACTGTATGGTGCCCGTCGTGTCCTGACCTATCTCGATACAGATGGTGTTCGACTGTCGCCCTTTCCAGCACGTTCTCCAGATCTCTCGCCCATTGAAAACATCTGGTCATGGGTTCCTGAGAGACTAGGCCGCCACCGTGCTCCCGCCACTACGATTGAAGTGTAGCATACACTTGAAGCAGCATGGAATGACTTGCTCGTATCTGCCATCCAAGCCCAGTTCGACTCGATACCTAGCCCCCGTTAGAGCCGTTTTAGCTGCCAGAGGTGGCGATCGTGCTAATTTCTGATCCTGTATACCCCCAAATACCCTACAAATTTAATCATGCTTTCTTCTTACTGTGCTGTATACGTACAATAAGAAAAGTTTTGCTATTTTCTTCCTTTCTGGTTTACCAATTTTAATGGCCAGTAGTGCATATGAAAAGTAACCCGAGGGGATAAATAATAGGATTTTTTCAAAACAGCGACAATAGTAAACCTATTTTATTAAAATATTTATATGAATTACGATTCTATAACATGGTTACAAATTAAGGAGAGTGAATTTAAAATTTCAAAAAGAGGTCCTATTAAGATTTTATGAAGGTTTCATGAAATCAAAAATAGCACTGCATATACGTTAATCAGTTATATAGAAAATATTATTCTACTCAAAGGATTCAAATAGGGTATTTGTATTAGAAGTATATCCAGTTACGAAAATCTCATTTCATATTTAATTTTTACGTTGAAAGCATAGAAGTTCAAATACCAGAAGGTTAAAAATTTGAGGAAAATATACGTTTATAATTTTTAAACATAGATATTTTTTTAAATATGCATATATCCTGTTCTATATATTATCAAATGAAAAACAACATTTCATGTATATTGACTAGTTATACAGAAAATATTATTCTTCAGAAAGAAATCATATAGGGCATATGTATTTAGAGAATATCCATTTACGAAAATCCCCTTTGATTTTTAATTTTTATGTTGAAAGGATATAAGTTCAAATATAAGAAGTATTTTACGTGATCACAAATCTATAGAGATATACAGGTATTAGGAATAATTTATTCCAAACACTGAAAAGAAAAAAGTATAAAGCATGAATACCTAGAATGCAGAATTCTGAAATTTTAGTTTTAATACTCAATTTCTCGGAGAGATTTCATCCGGGAAAACGAAAATGTATTTTCTGTTTGAATTATTTAGTCTCATTCTGCTCCCGTGAACATTTCAAACGTCTGAATCCCTTAATTACCGTTGTAAATGTCAAAAGTTGTTGGAATTATTCTGATTTTCACAAGAAAATAAATGAAGATTTCCGGTTAAGTTCATTACTTTACGCTTCGTGCTTGAGAGAAAATACTTTGTCCAGTTAATTGGAAGATGAAAAAACAAAAACGTTCATAATTTTATATAACTTTTTTTTCGCGGTTTTTTTAACGCGTAAATATTTTCCTTTTATTATGTTAGTCATAATTTTTTTATGTTGAACGAAAAAAATAATAAATATTTTTTACGAGGGTTTTTTGAGAGTTTACTACCTTTCTGTGTTTTTTTCTAACTTCTGTAATTACAGGAAAAGAAGGTATTGGATAAAATGATTATTACTTTTTCATGTAACTTAAGTAAACACGTGGAAAATACACACAATAACACAAATTTTCCTAAAATCTACAAAGAAGTAATACATGTCTCTGGGTAAACTACTAATTACACAACAATCTTCCTAGAAAACAGTTCAATTCATATGAAATTGAGTTCTCCCCCATCCCTTCTTCACATTGTGCATTTAAAAAATCTGTGTTTATCTTTTCCTATGTTCCTGTGTTATGAATAACATCAAAATAAAGTGCGGTAGGTTTATTCTATGATTTTAAATAGATGTAAAGAAATTATAACCATAGAATTTACCAGCTATATTAAATATTTTCCAATATTTAAACAATATATTTCCCCAGTGCTTTTCAGCACTGCGGACCAAGGCCTGCAGTGCCCGTCTCCGATTTGATGACCTTGGGCATGTGGTCCCATAGAGCATATGTCTCAGTCAGGTGGTCAACCTGACGCGGGACACCCAGAGTTCGTTCCTAAGCATGCTTGTTCCTCATTTTATAGATCCACCCAAGAGATGAAAGGCATGAGTCGACCTTGCCCAGTCGCAGGGTCGAATGCTCGCCCTGTGGAGAAGATCATGGGTTTGACCCTGGACCCTACAATTATATATATATATATATATATATATATATATATATATATATATATATATATATATATATATATATATATATGTATATATATACACGGGGTGGGTAAAAAGTCCGTATAAACTTTAAAAATTCATAAAAAGCGGAAAAATAACCAAAATAAAAAAGGTTTGCAGGGGTAGCATCTCTAGGTCACAGGATTTTTTGAAGACAGGAAAAAAAACAGCCGACAGAGGGCGCTGACGTACGCAAGTTAAAGGGGTGTATCATCCCGGATGTATCTATCTGGTCCATCCAAGCTGTTGGAAATGAAAGATGCGATCCACCGAGAGGTGTCTTGTATATATTCGGACCTGCTGAACTCTGTCTTTGCTGGATGTGTGATTCGCCTGCAATGTATTATCACATGGGTCATGTGGAACACCTACAGGACGTAATAAACTATTTAGAAGCACTGTCTTCGTTAATTCCGTATCTTTTCTTTGACTTGTGTACGTCAGCGCCACCTGTAGTCTGTTTTTTGAGTTTTTTTCCTGTCTTAAAAAAAAAATCCCGTGACCTAGCGATGCCAACCCCTCAAACCTTTTTTTTATTTTGATTATTTTTCCAGTTTTTATGAATTTTTAAACTTTACACGGACTTTTTGCCCACCCGGTGTATATATATATATATATATATATATATATATATATATATATATATATATATATATATATTACAAAAGTCAGAAAATATTTCGCTGTAAACATATACTAAAACAAAATCCACCCAGTTTGCGCGAACAACATAACCAGGAGATTGCTATAATATTACAAAAGATCAAAATTTTAATAAAGAAAAAAGGGAAAAAATGTGGAGCAATGTCCAAAAATGGCCAGACAGGGGTTGCGACCTGTCTTACCCCGGTTGAACTAGTTTCAAATTCCAGGCAAGCACTCCTTTTTTTCTTTATTAAAATTTTGATCTTTTGTAATATTATATATATATATATATATATATATATGTGTGTGTGTGTGTGTGTGTGTGTGTGTGTCCGTCCCAGAAATTTTCTAATATTCTCTGAATAATTTCCAGATAAAATTTTAATATTTGCAATACAGTTATTCCTTTTATATCTTATAAAATTGTCAAAGGGATGCGTAATATTAGCTATAAAATAATAAAAAAATGTTAGAAAATACGTCAAGATATTTTGTTTGCATTTTACTACAATAGAACTCGCTTTAGTGAGACAGTCTACTCCATAGAAGACAATATATTTCAACCTAAATTATTCAGCAGACATGCAAAGTCATAAACATTTAAAATCGTTTTTATTTCCGTTAATTGGCATACCAAATGTCAAAAGTTTTGAGAACTGCTTTGAATGTGATAAGAGAATATGCTTGGATTTTCCTGTACTTTCAGTTTAAAGGGGTGTGCTGCAGCGTAAGTCGTTTTACAAGGTATTACAAATATTTTCAGAAGCTAAAAGAATCAGCTTTTCGCAAGACTCGCATATATTTAGGAAATACTTTTTAGATGGTTGTCATAGATGTCAAATTCATTTACACTCCTCGCTGTTTTTATCTTCCTTTTCCACATTTGTAAGTTTTATTTAAACTGATAAGTGTCTATTTACTTACGGGATTACAATCTCGACTTATTTTAGTAAACAATCTCTTTAGACATAAATGTTGTGCTGGAACAAGTAAAATAAAAGTAAATTTGTATGTTACAGTAACGCTATTTCCATTCTAAAGGGAAAATGACATATTTCCTTTTTCTGTTCTTTGACTTTCCCATTTCTTGAAAATATGCTTAGAATCTAGATCTACTAAAGAAACGACGGTGAAACTAGTACGACTGTTTTGATTTTTGAAGACAGAAGCTTACAATATGGTATTAACAGCGAGATTTTCTTGGAAGTATAGACTTTTAGGAATTCGGTATTTAGTAGTTCAGATATTTTAAGGCTACGAACCGATTAACCATTAATATGTAATTACTATTTCTAATATTCCAGTAGTAAAAATGTATTACGTAGTAAATCTAGTTTCCTCGATGATTTACTAATACTATTGCAGTCGCATATATTTACCCAAGTGTATAAAAGTCTTAGATGACCTCACACATAGCATTACCTAATAGCAGCAAAATAACTTTTGATAGGTCAATGACAAGTTTTCTAATAATAACATTGTAAAGAATTGATAGTTTAACAAATTAGATACCCCGCGACTTCAGCGTAAGAGTTTTGTAGCAATATTTAAATTTCAACTAAAAAAATATTTATTCACTATTATATTTGAGAATACAATTTAACGATACATCATAACTAGAACTTAAAAGGCCTTTTTATCTGATGTATCGCTGAAGCGTACCTAAAAACAAACATTTAATTAAAAAAATTTTGTTATTAATTTAATACATAGTCATTGATACTATTACTTGTTTACAATTTCTAAGCATATTAATTGCGTATTTTGTGAGTTTCTTATGCTATACAATTGAAAGTAGTTCTCATGAAAAGGTTGATTTACTGTCTAAAGGAATAAATATTTTCGCTGTCGTGTAAAATTTTCCCTCATTTTTCTTCATACATTCATTAAGCACTTCTGATTTCAAATATATAAATCTAAACAATTCAAAGTGGCTCTCATGACTAAGACAATGTTGATTTACTGTCTAAAGGAATAAAAATTTTCGTAGTCGTGTACAATTTTTCCTCATGCATTCATAAAACACACGTGATTTTAAATATATAAATCTAAACAATTCAAAGTGGCTCTCATGACTTAGAAAATGTTGATTTACTTGCTAAAGGAATAAATATTTTCGTAGTCGTGTAAGATTTTCCCCCATTTTTTCTCATACATTCATTAGACACGTGTGATTTCAAATATATAAATCTAAACAATTCAAAGTGGCTCTCATGACTAAGAAAATATTGATTGACTGTCTAAAGGAATAAAATTTTCGTAGTCATGTACGATTTTTTCTCATATTTCCTCATACACTCACTAAACACATGTGATTTCAAATATATAAATTTAAACAATTTTTTATACATTTATTGCTAGTCATCTGTGCACGCACCATTATACAACACTATGTTTAAGTCATAAATAACCATTTTTAGCTTTTTCTCCCCTTGAGGCTTTCATACATCGCACACGATAACAGATATATCTATCTAAACATTAATTGTTATTATTCTGCAAGCAATTTGATTGAAATTAAAGATATCGCGAGTTCCAATGCAGTTTTAAAAATATTTCCTCTTGTTTTCCGAAATGTACAGACGCAACGTAATCATTAAAAATAAGTGTTGCTTAGCGTGCATAATTTATTTGCTCAGGCGTGAATACGGATATACTTTCAGTCTTTTAAGGAACTTAAAGGATATTCTCATGCAAATACATTTCAAGTTATATGATAAGATCTCTTTGAAAATCCAGAATGTTCCATGCTATTATGTTAAAAAGAGTCAAAGAGGAAGTGATTATTTCAAAGTGAACTTTAAATTCGGATGAAAATGACACTTCCCTGGAGAATTTACTTTCTTATTTATCATTATCAGGCTCGGGATCTGAATAAATTCTGCATTTTTGGAAGCAAACATTATTTTCTTATAAAAAAATATACTAAAGGCGTATTTTTGGACAGTGATAAAAAATATTAGGAAAACGGATATGGGAAAAGGACTTTCTTTTTGACGCTTAATATCCTTATGAAATAAGGTAATAAATTTCTTTTTAAAAAATGTAATCTTCTAAATTATGTTCAAACTCAGTAAAGGTATTTTCAACAATAATCGACAATAAATAAAGCATTTTATCTGGATTAAAGAATTGAGCGGCAAAAATAGAGTTTTTCATACATTTACTTAGGAAAGTTTTTTAAAATAAGAAATGCAAGGCAGTTAAATGGTTTGAACACCTATTGGCAGTTTGGAACTTTTCTCCAACTCGTCTTAGTGCTTAGGAAAAGAATTTTTTTGACTAAATTTCTTTTCTGCATTTATTTTGAAAGCAAATCTAAGTGTGTTCATGATGCATGCAAGTTTTTGGGCATTATAATTATTAAATGAGTAAAAAACCGTTTGAGTTTAAAAAATCCTTAAAAACTTAATTTAACCTTTAACTTGCGGGGCTCATTTTTTCAATTTCCTCTTTAGAACGGGAAATTTCATACCCCTTTGTAAAAACGGCCATTAAGGGGGTTATACATATATATATATATATATATTATATATTATATATATATATATATATATATATATATATATATATATATATATATATATATATATATATATATATATAAGTATTATTAAATATTCGAAAAAGATTTAATTTTAAAAGAATTTTTATGATCTTTCTCGTGATATAAATTTTATAACCCTCAAATTATTATTTTAAATGGGAACTTAAAATAATGAAACAAAAATAATCTTAAAAATTTAATTTTAAAAAATCTAAGAAGAGTTTTTTAATATCTTTCTTAGTGCAACCCTACACTATAAGAAGAATACCCATACAAAATTTCAACCCTTTAAGTCCAGCGGTTTGGTCTGCGCGTTAACTGTTAGTCAGTCAATCAGTCAGTTACAGAACTGTTTTATGCAATACTAGCCGGACTTCGCCAGGCTAGGCTCGGGCTTCGCCTAGCTACTCTCAAGCTATCCGTCCACCAGATGAAGTTTGAATAAAGTGTGAAAAATTTTCATATTGGAACATAAAATTGCGTGCATTATTTTTGCATTTTAAAATTTTCTCTTAGATTTTAGGTCATTTTGAAGATAACTGTCATATGTATCATGTGTGAGAGGGACATTAAATTATCATGTGTGAGGGCTGTAAGATTTTGTGCAGAGTGATAGCTGTTTTAGGTAAATTTCATTAATAATTACTTCAAATTGACCAATTTATAAAAAGTATGCTATTTACAGGTAAGTTTTTGTCTATTTTTTTAATTTTTAAGTGCTATTTTACCACAAAAGGAGAAAAAAAACCTTTAATTTTTTTTTTAATTGACTCCGAACGTAGACAGTCACCTTAATTCCTACTTGAGAATGATAATAAAAAATGATGAAAGAATAATCTGTACCCCCACACCCATTGAAATATTTAAAGTAATAAATTCTGTTTGAACAATTAATTTCTGAACAAATGGAAAAAACGCAAAATAGAAAAGTTAATATAAACATAATTATATTTCACTGGCATTCAAAAATATCCAATAATAGCACAATTTGCTTAGCAAATACAGAATAAACAAAAAAAGAACAATAATTGGTGTATAATAAATAGTTTTTTATTTGCGGCTGTTTTTATAAGGAAAGGAATGACGAATCGGGGAAAATGTTCATATTGAAACACAATTCTGTTTTAACAATTAATTTCTGAACAATTAAAAATTAACTAAATGAAAAAGTAAAAAACATAATTATATTTCATAGGGCTTCAAAAATATCCAATAATAACATAATTTCCTTAGCAAATACAAAATAAACAAATATTTCACTGGTCTTCAAAAATATCTAATAACAACACAATTTCCTTAGAAAATACAAAATAAACAAAATGTGAACAATATCTGGTGTATAATAAATAGTTTTTTATTTGGGGCTGTATTTATAAGGAAAGGAATCACGAATCGGGGAACATTTTCATATTGAAACATAAAATTGCGTGTATTATTTTTGCATTTTAAAATTTTATCTTAGATTGTAGGTAATTTAGAAGATAAATGTCATATGTATCATGTGTGAGAGGGAAATTAAAATATCATGTGTGAGGGCTTTAAGACTTTGTGCAGAGTGATAGGTGTTTTAGATAAATTTCATTAAAAGTTACTTCAAATTGACCAATTTATAAAAAAGTATGCTATTTACAGGTAAGTTTTTAATCTCTTTTTTTAATTTTTAAGTCCTATTTTACCATAAAAGATGAAAAAAAACTTTCAATTTTTTTTTTTAAAGTTGACTCCGAACGTAGACAGTCACCTTAATTCTTACTTGAGAATGATAATAAAAAATGATGAAAGAATAAACTGTACCCCCACACCCATTGAAATATTTAAAGTAATAAATTCTGTTTGAACAATTTATTTCTGAACAATTGGAAAATTAACTAAACGCAAAATAGAAAAGTAAATAAAACATAATTATATTTCACTGGCCTTCAAAAATATCCAATAATAACACAGTTTGCTTAGCAAATACAAAATAAACAAAAAAATAACAATAATTGGTGTATAATAAATAGTTTTTTATTTGTGGCTATTTTTATAAGGAAAGGAATGACGAATCGGGGAAAATGTTCATATTGAAACATAATTCTGTTTTAACAATTAATATCCGAACAATTAAAAAATTAACTAAACGGAAAAGTAAAAAACATAATTATATTTCACAGGCCTTCAAAAATATCCAATAATAACACAATTTCCTTAGCAAATACAAAATAAACAAATATTTCACTGGTCTTCAAAAATATCCAATAACAACACAATTTCCTTAGCAAATACAAAATAAACAAAAAGTGACCAATAATTGGTGTAAAATAAATAGTTTTTTTATTTGGGGCTGTATTTATAAGGAAAAGAATCATGAATTGGGGAAAATTTTTATATTGAAACATAAAATTGCGTGCATTATTTTTGCATTTTAAACTTTTCTCTTAGATTGTAGGTAATTTAGAAGATAACTGTCATATGTATCATGTGTGAGAGGGAAATTAAAATATCATGTGTGAGGGCTTTATGATTTTGTGCAGAGTGATAGGTGTTTTAGGTAAATTTCATTAAAAGTTACTTCAAATTGACCAATTTATAAAAAAGTATGCTATTTTCAGGTAAGTTTTTGTCTCTTTTTTTAATTTTTAAGTGCTATTTTACCATAAAAGATGAAAAAAACCTTTAATTATTTTTTTAAATTGACTTCGAACGTAGACAGTCACCTTAATTCCTACTTGAGAATGATGATAAAAAATGATGAAAGAATATGCTGTCCCCCCCCCCCCCATTGAAATATTTAAAGTAATAAATTCTGTTTGAACGATTAATTTCTGAACAATTGGAAAATTAACTAAATTCAAAATAGAAAGGTAAATAAAACATAATTATATTTCACTGGCCTTCAAAAATATCCAATAATAACACAATTTGCTTAGCGTACAAAATAAACAAAAAAAGAGATCACGATACAAAGATCTGTTAAAACAGATCTTTGTGAGTGTGGCAATATACAAACTATAAAGCACTGTATATACAATTGTAGCAAATGGGCTGAAGCACGAAAAAACCTACCTTTGGGCTTTCAAGATTCGGCCCCTAGTAAATTATTTCCGGATTATTATTGTAGAAGGTACATCAAGAATATTATGCAGGAACTTATAAATATACAGTTCCCCCTACAAGGGGAAGGTGGATAGTCCCTCAGATTTAAAAAAAAAAAAAAAAGACAGGTAAACGAATTGCAAAAAGAAAAACTTCGGGACCCGGTTGGGCTGGATTGCCGTCGGCGTGATTAGTTTTATTATTGAAGGGCCGTATAACCTTCGGGTGTGGACGGCGGCGATATTACTTACGAATTTGGCTCTAAGTTTATTATTTGTTGATTTATAGCTGTATTTATAAAAATTCTCACCAGATATATAAACAAAAAAAGAACAATAATTGGTGTTTAATAAATAGTTTTTTATTTGGGGTTGTTTTTATAAGGAAAGGAATCACGAATCGGGGAAAATTTTCATATTAAAACATAAAATTGCGTGTATTATTTTTGTGAAGTATTAGAATGATAATAGAAAATATTTCAGAGTTTTAGACAGAAGCATAAAATGAAAGAAAGCAAACAGAAGAAAAAAATAACTAAATTAAACAAAAATTGACAGAATACAGAAGTGAACATCGGCAAAAGTAAATAAAAAGTTTCCTTGTGCGCATGCGCAGTTCTTATGAATGATTGATTCCAACGCCTAGAGATGAAATATTATTTAAAAACTGTATTTATTTATACTTATTTTAAAGCTTCCAAACTTATCTTAGAATTGTCTTAAGGCTTCAAAACATAAGTATACGAAGTTTCAACCAGATTTGTCAAGAAATGTAGATTTGTATACGTTACATACATATACAGAGGCTGTTCGCACATTTTTTAGACGATTTTGGTAAGCGGTAATAAAAAATCGTTTGCTGCAAAAGAAATAATTGCAATTGAACTATGTTTTTAAAAGTCAAAATTATCGTCTGCGGCTTGAAAGTTTTGTTTTTATTCAAAATGACGTTTTTAACAAAGCAGTGGTTCGAAGGCTACATTTATGCTGTTTCCGAACAGAAATATGCATACTCCGTTATCCAAAAACGATGTGAGAGTCATGGTTTTGTGATATCTAAAGCGTCGATAGGTAATATCGTCAACAAGAAAGGAAAAAAACGTCAAATCGGAGCCTCAAGTGAGACAAAAAATTCCAAACAAGTATCCAAGGAAAAAACGGACATCTTCGACTATTGCAAAGGTACGTTGTTTAATGTTAAAAGAAAATCCCCCTAGTCAAAGGACAGTTGCAAAATCATTAAAATGCTCGGTTTCCAAAGTAATCAAATTGATAAACCTTGATTTAAATCTTAAGAAAGCGAAAAAACGCAATGTGCATCGTCTTCTTCGAAATCATATCGCTGAACGCAGGACACGCTGCAGAATTCTATATGAGAAACACTTATCCAAATAAAAATGGAAAACAATTGTCACAATAGATGAATCATGGGTGTATTTAAATGATTGTAACAAAAAAAGAGCCATTTATTATCATAAAATGGGAGAAAAAAATTTAAGTACATGGTTCAAAGAATCGAAAGAAAGTTTTTCTAAGGGATTCATGATTGTTGCTGGTTTTTCTTATAATGGCAAGTTAAAAATAAAGAGAGTGGAAAAAAATGTCAAGATTAACTCCAAATACTATCAGGATCATATTTTATCGCCAATTTTTCTGAATGAAATACCATCGCTTTACCCACAGTGCCATCAATCTGTGAGACTCCATCAGGACAAAGCTAGCAGTCACACATCAAAATCCACTGTAAATTTCCTAAAAGAAATGGAACAAAAAACTGGTATCAAGGCCATACCCTTCACTGATATCCCTACTAAATCTCCCGATGTATCACCTATGGATTTTTGTGCTTTCGGACTTTTAAAATCTGCATTATCCAAACGTCGTCCCAAAACCCTTACAGGACTCTGGAAAGCTGTTCAGGAGGAATGGGATAGAATATCTCTTCTGACACTTCAAAAGGCAATATTATCCTGGAAATTGCGGTGTCGAAAGATAGTTCACAATAAGGGATGTCAAATAGAACATTTAAACATAAGAATTTTATGTAATTTAGTTTTATGAATACAATATACATCGTCTACAAATGTGTGAACAGCCTCTGTATACATACATACATAGAGACACTGTGCTTTATTTATATAGATTATTTCCAGGAGGCCGGATATTGTTCCGAGTTCGAAGACTTTTACTGCAAAAAGCAATAGTTTCAATATTGCATAACTGCATTTAAGTTTATTTCTGTGTGTTTGTCTTTATGGGGGGGATCATAAAACATAACACAATAGTTCCAATAATGCATAACGGAATCTATAAGTTGGACACATTTCTAAAGAATTGGAACCATGAGGAGAATCTAACTTAAAAGGATTCGAATGTAAAGATATTAATATTTTGAAAAATATATTTCCTTTGAAGCATTCAGCTTTTAACATATTTTTTTTTACAAAAAGGTCTAAAATAATACAATTAATATATTTCTATTTAACGGGGCAAAACATATATCTATCTATATAAATAATGCAAAGTGTCTCTATGTATGTAGTAACGCATACAAATCTACATTTTTCGACGAATCTGGTTGAAACTTGGTATACTTATGTTTTGAAGCCTTAAGATAATTCTAAGATAAGTTTGGAAGCTTTAAAATAATTCTAAAGAAATAGTATTTAAATAATATTTCATCTCCAGACGATGGAATCAATCATTCATAAGAACTGCGCATGCGCACCTATTGGATGTTAATTCTAGATGTCCAAGGTAAGTGAAAGCATGAATTTGTTATTTCGTAGTTATTTGGAGTTATTTAAAGTTAATTTTCTAATATTACTCCTTTAGTTTTCTTTTTTTTATTAATCATTTTCTATTGGGTTAATTCCCAGTATACGGATTACCGTTAAACCTCTGGAATATTTCTGTGATAGTCACATACTGTTTTCACTTTTGTTTTGTTTTTCATAAATTAATAGTGATTAGTCCATTAAATAATATTTCAATGGGATAGTGAAGTAGAATTTGAACTATCTGTCATTTTTTGTTTATTTTAGTTACTTTATTTGAATATTTTTTCTTTTTATGCTTCTGTCTACAACTCTTTGCAATATTTCTGTGATATAATTGCAGTTTTTTTATTGGGGTCTGTTTTTATAAGGAAAAGAATGACCAATCGAGAAATATTTTCATATTAGAACATTAAATTGCATGTATTATTTTTGCATTTTCAAATTTTCTCTTAGATTGTAGGTCATTTTGAATATAACTGTCATATGTATCATGTGAGAGAAGGAAATTAAAATAGTAGGATTAAGAATTTTATGTAGAGTTATAGGCATTTTAGCTAAATTTCAATACAAATTACTTCAAATTGACCAATTTATAAAAAAAGTATGCTAGTTACAGGTAAGTTTTTGTTACTTTTTTAAATTTAAGTGCTATTTTACCATAAAACACAAAAAAATTCTTTACAAAATTATTTTTTAAAACAAACAAATGGAATAGCTAAACACAAACATAGTTAACCGTAAATAAATTGCAAAACTGTGCTTAAAGTTTAGACTGATTCTTTTTCGTTAAGATATACTAATTTTTATGCGTTTAAAAGTACATCGTGAATTATAAAATTAAGAACAATATAAAATACAGTATACTAAACATTCTGAAATACAAACACAATATGTAAAATACCAAATTTCAGACAGTAAATAATCGCAAGTTAGCAAGTCACATAGGGGTTTCAACGGTAAAGAGTATCAACGGTAATCCGTAAAACAAAAGGATTAATATTAGAAAATTAACTTTAAATAACACCAAACAACTACAAATTAACAATATTCAATGCGTTCATTTACCTTGTAACATCTAGGTGCGCCTACACAGTTCTTATGAATGATTGATTCCAACGCCTTGAGATGAAATATTATTTAAAAACTGTATTTATATATAAGCATTTTAAAGCTTCCAAACTTATATTTGAAATATCTCCAGGCTTCAAAACATAAGTATACGAAGTTTCAACCAGATTTGTCAAGAAATGTAGAAACGAAAAAAATACGAAATGTAATCACTTCACACAAAAATCAGTAAATCCACCAAAAATCAGTATATATCTATTTAGTTTCAATAAAGTATTTTTTATTATTCAACAATTTGAATATTTAGTTATTTTCAAATAAAAAGACACTGTGACACATTTCATTTCAGTGATTCATTTTTTTAGTGAGAATCACGCTGTGAAAGAATCACCCTTTGTTTACATCCTCAAAGAGCGATGACTCTTCATTAGAATCCGAATATCTCTAAAACTATTGAATTAACAGAATAAATGTCCGCAGGAAAAATTATCAGTTTTCAAAGCTCTTTCCAAATATGTAACATTTATGTACTTTCATGAGAAAAAAAATACACCGATTTGTGAATTTGTCGGCCATTTTTTTTGGATGAGTTAACCCGGTTGCGTTACGTTCACGTGATCTCGACAAAGTCCTCTGTTACTTTATTTATATAGATAGATTATATTGATTCTCTGCTGTCTTTCTTTTGAATGCTTTTAATATTTTTTCATAGTGGAGACGCCAGCGATATTTCGAAGACTGGTCTCCAACCTATGCCAGGACATTTCATATGTTATTTTATTTATCTCCATGTTAATTATCTCCAGTCTTTTTATTAAATGTTTGTAAGTCTTACATAATGAGGCCTCATCTCTACGCCTGTTAGAGAAATAGGTGAAAATGAGGCGAAACAGTGAGATTACGCGTACAATAGTTGTTTTAGAAAGCTCCGTTGCTTCCCGGAGGCTATTTATGAGGTGTTTGGTTAAACCGATTAGCTTAAGTTGCTGAGAGTGCTCAGAAAGACGAACGTCTAACAGAACATGATTAAAAGCAATGTTAATACGGCAATGGAAAGTGAAACCGCTGCTGAGCTCTATGAATTTAATTGGTCATTGTAACATTTTAATAGTTGAGAGAATAAATATGTGCCTCGGTTTATTTCAAACATAATATGACTAAACATGTAGCATTAGCTTAAGCTGAGTTTGTGTAACGAAACCATTGACTGAGTGTCCAATGAAATTTATGGGTGCAGTGATCACATTAAATCACGAGTGTTACAACTGCAATATGCATTTTTAGAGGCACTTTTATACGTGAAAGACAACGTTTATGATGGTTATTTAAGGAGAATTAAAATAACGGATCGATTGTTATCACTTTTGATTTATCCATTAAAGAAAAATTTATTTCCACTCTTTTTTTAAAAAATTAATTCAATATTAGATAAAGAAACTAGTTATAATTTGAATAATTATGTACGAATTTACAGATGAAGTTCTTTAAATAGACCATTTAAAGTTAAAAATTTACCTGCTTGTACTCCCACTACAAAATATTGTGCTTTTAAAATATGGCAAAAGGCCGTGAAAACAGACCTATTTCAGCAAATAAAGAAAAGAGAGGTTATAAAACAAAGGATATCTATTTCTCTCTCTCTCTCTCTCTATATATATATATATATATATGCAAAAGAGAATATGACATTGAATATTCGTTTAGTATTTATGTATACAGATAAATTATTAAAAAAAGTATCATTTTAATAAAAAACGTTAAGTTTATAATAATCTTACCGTGATATTAATTATTAGATTAGATACTGGTCTAATCTAATATTTAATGTCACGGTAAGATTAGCTTATGGATTTCGAAGCACGTGAATCGCAACGTAAACACGTGAATCGTGAATTGTAAGATTTTTTTACGATTCACGAAATCGTAAGGAAAGTTTATGGATTTCGTGAATGATTTTTCAACTTTTGGGTTTCCTGATTTCCTTAAAATAAATATATATTTTTTATTTGCAATACGAAACTTGTGGACAGTAATAAAATTGTAATCGACAGATTTAAAATATTACGGAAAAATAGCCACTAGTATTGAATTAAGTTGTACAGTTTTTTAGGCACTAGAGCAATAAGTACGGTTGTCTTCGAGCGATTTGGATTTTTCCATTGAAAAAAATCGCACGAAATACTCTATGGCCTAGAGATAAACTATACCTATTAGTTAATATTTAGTTACTATTTTTTCAATCTCTTGAGATTTGAATTTTTTTTTATAATTTAATTTATCTTTCGTTTAAAAAGTTCGTTATATTTATAATTAAATTGTCTTGGCTTGGGGGGGATAGCGCAGTCTGCTCTCTCCCATTGCCCATGGGTTCCGACTGGGAGGATTTGCGTAGGAATAACCTGAAATCAGAAATTTTCGTATAAGCTTAGGCCGTAGGCGGAATATTATTTTGGATTATCTTTCGTTTAATAAGAAATATTGCTGATTGTATTCTTTTATTTCATACTAGCTGAATACCCGTGCTTCGCTACGGAGTGCATTCAAATTAAATATAACGATGAATGTATGCAATCAATGCCAAAAATTATAATAGTAATATTTATAAAAAAATCACAACGGATATTTTTATAGACAAATAATGTCGAAGAAAATATTCAAATTAAATCTAATAGAACATACTAAAGAATATAGTACAGTTTGAGGAACATTTCTTTTACTGTATTTTAATATTTTTTTGGATAATGTCCCATCGTCTGCCGCATTAGCAAGGGAAAAAATAGTTTTTTGACAATTTATTTCGTTCTTATGCACGTGACGCAAGATTAGTTTAAAGTATCAGAAAAAGAAAAGAAACCATGAGATCATCATTTAATAAACTAAATTGTAAAAATTACTCTTTGAAAATTCACCAAAAATCAGAAAATGGAGGTAAAGATATAGAGTTTCTATTATACTCACTTCTCTCCAGACTTGGGTGTATATAATTTGAAGTGGCACTCTATTTGAATTTGAAGCAAACTCAGTTTATACATGAAACAATGTTTATTGAATTCGTTGCACATATAATTGGCTTTTACAGCAATAAGCATGCGTACTACTTGTACGGAATGTATAAACACAGCTTTCAAGAACAATATATTTTTATACTCACGAACAGTAAGTCAAACCAGCAGTACTGCCACGTAAACTTCTGGCCCGCTAAGCACTAGCGCAGGATAACACCTTTTCAACCTTAACAACAACTCCCCTTTTTTATTAATGACGCTGCATGGTATTTATACTAAGCGCGTATGCCGAAATTAGCATATCTAAAGCAGCTTCTTTAATTCACTCAAAAGTTCGATTCTTGTGAATCGAATCTTGTGTATACCTTACACTGGCCTCCCTCGAGAAAAAAAATTAGGTAACTGAGGTCTGAACGGCTTCAGTTAACTAATTGAAAACGCGTGCTGGTCTGACTTTTGACATAATGGGTGGCAAAGTCAAAAAAACCTTCCACACGTTGTGTGGAGGAAAAACGCCACTATCATTTTACAAATCTAACCCCGAAGGGTCCAGGTGACACCATCAAACAGTGGATTTGCAGAGTTGCGGATACTGGGCTGCCAACTGCGCCCTAAAATATCTATTTTAATTAAAAGTGACAACACAATTGCACAGCATGACATTTCTTGACTGTATCTGCTCTCCCCCAATTTATAATGTACATGTGTTATTTTTTGTGAAGTTAGTACATTAGTGGTTAATTGGTATATTGTGCAGTATGTATTTTTTTTCTAGTCACTACATGTCCCCTTCAAAAATTTATAAAACAACAGTCTGCCTTTTTTTTTTCAGTGGCTCACTCCTTCCCCTCAAAATGTTTACACAGTATATACAATGGGGAACTTCAAACCAATTTGGTTCGGTTTTATTAAAGGGTGGGAGTTAGAATAAGAGAATTGATACAAGACTTGTTCCTCATGAATGCAGCAACTTCCTTGCACCAGTCTGTCGAATCCGTGGAACCTCTCTTGATGGTCGCAGTCCTAGTAAAGGGGTTCGTTGACCTTGTGGGCATCCTTTGTGCAGCAGGTCGTAGGTCCTGAGGCGCTGGTCCGGCTTGACGATGGACAGGAGGTCTCTTGGGAGGAGGCCAACCTTGCTGGGCGGCTGATATCTTGCGCTTCCTGTACTTATGCAAAGGAGCTTTAAAATTGTCATTCTTCCTTTTGATAACCTTGTGTACCTTATCAGCGACGCATTCATCCTTTGATGGAGTTTTTGTAATGCACACTTTACCTTTCTTCGTACTTTTGCTTGTATCGGTATTAGATTTTAATGCAGATTCTATTTTGTCAAATTTATACGCCGCACCAACGTGTTTAGTTACTGGCTTTATCTCTCTACTTGTGTCATGTTTTTCAACAAACTGACTCTGTTTTTGGTATTGGTGCTTATGCAACTTCTTGTTTACCGCCTTAATTACTTCAGTATTAGCAGTTTTAATGCTCGAACCTGAAGGCGCTTTTTCTCGTTTTTTATTCCCCTTAACTTTAGTTTTATCCTCTTTTGACGAAAAAGTCTTTTTGAAACTTGCGACATCAGAATCGTTATCATTTATATTCGTTAACACTGCTTCAGTTTTAGGAAGATTAAGCTTTTCGTACTGGTGCGTTTTAATACAACCTACGTCTATAACTTCCGAAGCATCAGCTAAACTACTTACAGTATAATTCCGTGTCAACTTTTCATCCTGACTCTCAGTATGGTTTTCATGTACTTTATTTAAAACCATATTATCAACCTGGCCTACACAATCCTCATTCGGCTGGGAACTTGAAATAATATCATCATTACCTAGCGAGTTCCTAATATCGTTTAAAGAATTTTTATTATCGTCAACTAATAAGTATTCACTAACTGCCGTAACGCATACTTCGTCATCTACTAAATTTCCTTCATTAACGGATGTGTGAATATCATCTAAAATATCAGGTATAGCATTAATAATATCAGGTATAGCATTAATAGAAGTGTCAGATGATTTATTTTCTAAACCACTAGCATTAGTATCGGCACTATTTTCAGAAATTTGTACTGGAATTACCTCATTATTCCAGCTAGACTCACTTTCTTTATAATCCACAAAAATACCCTGACTTTCACTAATCTCAAAATAATGATTACTACTCGGACAAAATAATACATTTGACCACACAGTTTCAACAGGTTGAACCATATCATGTGAATCAACTAGCCAGTGCAAGTAAGGTGCTTCCATATTATTTACTTTAAGAGCACTAATTTCATTATAACGCCGTGCGCTTCTATTATTTTGCCTGCGGTACTGCTTACGCTGCTGGTTTGAAACTCGCGAAAAATTTCGGCGCGGCTGTATAAAACTTCTCGTACCTGAATGACGGTACGGGGTAGCGAAGAAATGCCTATTGTCATGTTTAGCTAAAGCTTGAAGGAGGGTAACCTTGCTTGTAATTGTTTGATTATCTAAAAAATCTTGAACACATGGCTTCAAACGTTGGATAACTATTTTTAAGATTATCGCTTCCGTCACCCCTTCTAAATATTTCTCACACTTGGAAATCTTTTCCGTAGCAAAATCTAACGCAGACTGACCTTCACGTTGCCTTAGCGAATAAATTTCCGCTTCAATTTCACTTTGATTAAAGGTCTTTGGAAAAACGCTAAGAAACTGTTGCTTGAATGACAAATAGTCAAATATCAGATTACTGCTTTGAATACACGTGTACCACTGATATGCACTACCTCTTAAAGCGGCTAGAGCAATTTTAAGTTTATCCCCCTCTGGGGTGCATTGTTGCTGAAAGTAATGTTCAATTTTCTTTAGGAATTGGCTTGAGGGGCCGCCATTGAATGTGGCTTCGAATGGCGCAATTTGCTGAACCATAATTACCCGAGGAAAATTTCCAGCAGGATTTTGTTCTACAACACTCATTTTTTAAATAGTATATAAGTACTTGCAACAATTTTATCAATATAAGTACACAGTACACAGTTTTTAATTTCAATTATGTTGTTCGTTACAAATGTAACGCTAACTACCAGGGTATATATTTCTTTCGGGCGCCAGTATAGAGTTTCTATTATACTCACTTCTCTCCAGACTTGGGTGTATATAATTTGAAGTGGCACTCTATTTGAATTTGAAGCAAACTCAGTTTATACATGGAACAATGTTTATTGAATTCGTTGCACATATAATTGGCTTTTACAGCAATAAGCATGCGTACTACTTGTACGGAATGTATAAACACAGCTTTCAAGAACAATATATTTTTATACTCACGAACAGTAAGTCAAACCAGCAGTACTGCCACGTAAACTTCTGGCCCGCTAAGCACTAGCGCAGGATAACACCTTTTCAACCTTAACAACAACTCCCCTTTTTTATTAATGACGCTGCATGGTATTTATACTAAGCGCGTATGCCGAAATTAGCATATCTAAAGCAGCTTCTTTAATTCACTCAAAAGTTCGATTCTTGTGAATCGAATCTTGTGTATACCTTACAAAGATTCGAAAAAGATTTCATTTTAAAGACATTTTTATGATCTTTCTCGTGATATAAATTTTATAACCCTCAAATTATTATTTTAAATGCAAACTTAAAAAAGTTACAAAAGTAGCTTAAAATTTTAATTTTAAAAATTCTAATAAGTATTTTTCAAAAATCTTTCTTAGTGCACCCTTACACTATAAGAAGAATCGCCATGCAAAATTTCAGTCCTTTAGGTCCAGCGGTTTGGTCTGTGCGATATCTGTCAGTCAGTGAGTCAGTCAGTCGGTTACGGAACTGTTATATATGTATTTAGATTACACAGGGCAACAGTGGTTTTGGTGCCGGGGCATTTGGAGCTGATTTCACATGAATTTGATGCCCTGAATTCAAATATGGCATTAGTTTTTGCCTGGTAGCTCAAATTTCTAACATATAACATTTTAGTGACATATACGTTACACTATTTTAAGTTAAATCCATGGATCAAATTAAAAAACTAAACACGGATTTTTTTATCATTATCACATTTTTTAAAATGTTAATGGAACATAAAAATCATAGAGAATATTGCCGTACTTCTTATCTAATTACAAACATCAAGAAAGAGGAAAAAGCCATCGATGAAACCAACTAGTCATTGAACACTTCAGAACCTTTTTTTCCGTGACATTCTTGAATGTATTTTGGAACAGTCCCTTTTTAAACTCCAGCAGTAATCTGCCATCATGTGCGTATTCCATCTTCCTTGGTAGCGGTCCAACATAGTTTTAATATCCTGGTGAAATCTTTCGCCTTGTTCCTCACTGGTGTCACCTAAATTTTCAGGAAAATAGTCTAAGTGACTGTGTAAAATAATGCACCTTAATGCTCATGTTACACCGAAGGGATCTGAAACTGTTTAGCATCTTGTTTATCAACTCAACATAGTTTTCAGCTTTGTATTTGCCCAGAAAATTTCCGACAACTGCAACAAATGAAGTCCAGGCATTTCTTTCAGCCTCATTAATAGAATTTACGAAGGTAGGATTCTTAATGATTTGTCTTATTTGTGGACAGTCAAATATTCCTGCTTTAATTTTTTCCGTACTCAACTTAGGCATTTTACCCCTATATATGCAAACAAGATCCGTTCTTATCAAGAGCCTTTTCAAACTGCTTCATTAGGCCCATCTGGATGCAGTGGAGGAGAGATGATTTTCTTTCATCCAACTAAGGGGTCGTTAATGACATTCTTTTCCCTAACGTCCATGTTTTCTCTCTTAGGCCACTCTTTTCTAACCCAGTGGTGTGTTTTGTCTCTACTATCCAAGAGACACGCGATACAAGGATATTTGGTGCAGATACTTTCGTGTCCAAGGAGCAAGTTTACCATTTTTAAGTCCAAGCAAATCCCCCATTGATGTTCATGATACTTTATCTTCTCCAAGACCAAAGCTATGGTCTTATTTCATTTTCGTTGAGTGAGCAATCGGAATTGAACCATATTTTATCCCATTGTCTAGAAGGACACATTACAAACTTCGCTTTGAGCCAGGGCCGCCGTCAGCTAAGCCAGGGCCCGGGGCAAAATAATACAGCGGCCCCCCCTCCCCACTTAATATTTGAAAATTGTATACATGTTTTTATTCAACTCTTATTTTAACTGGGACCCCAAAAAGCCCGGGACCCGGGGATTTTGCCCCCCCCCTGTTCCACCCAGACGGCGGGCCTGCTTTGAGCTGTCAATAAATAGGTGCCAATCATCTGAAAAATATTCAGGAAGACCCATTTTTTCCCAGGAATTCCAGTTTCCCAGGAAGACAAATCAACCATATTTGAATATATTGAATAGTAAAAAAACATTGATAGATAAGTGAAAGTACAGTAAAACTTCGTTTATCCGGCCCTCGTTGATCCAGATCATATTTGTAGACATTATTTTTATTCAATGCTCACATTAGATTATAATTTTAACTTCGGTAGCAAGAACTTAACTACAAGTACGCCAAATATCCGCTTTTTAGTTTGATTCAATGTACAGTTCCTGCATAGATTGTACAAGAAATTATGATAATAAAATGTTTTTTTGTTGCGTTTAAGAAAGCTTTACTAGATTTACCAATTCTTTGTTAAGAAATAATGTGAAAAGTTATTTTTATATTTTTTAATGTCTTGTAAACAATACTATGCAATTTTGTTACAAAACAAAGTAAATCTTCTTAGTTAAGGATTTTGTATTGCTTATTACCCATATTACTCGGATTATCCAGATTTTTGAATATCCGGATTGCCTATGGTCCCAGTTAGTCCGGATAAACGTGCTTCTACTGTATCTAAAAAAGTAGAGCTGATAGAGAAAAACAGATTTCATATTTAAATCCAGCGCCCCAAATATAGCTAAAATCAGTTCTAAAATCCTAGGCACCAAGAAAAAATTTTTTTTTGTAGACCTGTGTTATTTTTTGAAATTCCCGCTGTGTCGAATGTAATTCTTTATAACACCGAATTGATAATTGTCTCTCCTAGGTTTTTACAATGAGCTGTAATTTTAGATTAAAAATACTTAAATAACTTCTTTTTAGAAAATTGTGATATATGTTTTGATTCTGAAATATGTTTTGCAAGTGGAATGGTATTTTTGATGTTGCATAGATTGCTGTTACATTTTTCAGTGCCTTCATTTGATAGTCCCAAAATAATGTCTTCCACTCTCTGAAAATGACTTAATCTCATGTTTAATTTGACATTTCTCCCCAATTTTTCATTAACAGCATCCTATGAAAGTGGAAATTCAAGCATATGAAACAAACCTTACACAGATATGGTTAAGGTAAGTTACGGTAAGTTTGCCTACATAACCTTGCATGATTATACAGGTTTTAAAAATAATTTTCTTACTGATCTTAGTCAATGTGTTATTTCAGGATGTTAAGCAAGCTACATGTTTTCTCAGTTAAACGTCATGTTCCTGTCATGCACTTTGTTATACTTTTCAGAAATGTGATTAATTGTTCCTGGAAGTTCATTTACGTCAATAGCTTGGCAGATATTCTAAACTTTCTTAAAATATTTTGCGGTTGTGCTGAGATTAAAAGATATGTTGCGTTTATCTCATGCAGTGAAATCATTATTTTGAGAGAGAGCCACGAATGTAAGAGAAATATATTGACTGTTTATGTGCAGTGTAATATTACGGTCAATTTTAAAATTCATTCTGTCATATCCTTTCATTATCTGAAATTTACTAATATCTAAGACATTACGTGTCAAACTAAGAACTTAAAGGATCTGAAACATGAATGCAAGAATTTAGAAAACTGAATAATGAGCAGTCAAGTCTTTGCAACCTTCATTTACATTTTGACGAAAATGTGTGTTTTGTTCTTGAAATGTACTTTATTCAGTGTAATAAAGAAAGGGTTGAACCTGAAAACATTCGACATTTTAGTAACATCTGTTATCACGTATACACTTTTTCAAAAATAAAAATAGGGTATTACAGACGTAGTTAAGCGTCAAATTATCTAATACCGTGGCAATACTGCTAAGTTTGTACGCTTTTATCACATGTGCATCAGGGGATGAAAAATCACAATATTTTTCGTCTTTAAACGTATTCTATAATGGCTCTGATAGGTCTGAAAGCTGTTTATATGCAGCTATGCTTCTATTTCCCAAGCGTTTATATCAGAAGCATTTATGCACACCAAAATTTAATTTATGTAATACAAGACATTTTAAGCTGTATGAGGTCACTTTGGACTATGCCAATCTCGTGAGGAAAGTACCCGACTCCATCGGGTTGCATTTTTTTAAGTATATAATGTATGTAATGCAAGAAATTTTAAGTTATGTGTCGCCACTTTGGACTATGCCAATCTAGTGAGAAAAATACCCGATTCCATCGGGTTGCATTTTTTATGCATATAATGTATATAATGCAAGGAATTTTAAGTTAAATGTGGCCGCTTTGGACTATGCCAATCCCGTGAGGAAAATACCCGACTCCATCGGGTTGCATTTTTTAAGTATATAATGTGTGTAATGCAAGAAATTTTAAGTGAAATGTAGCCGCTTTGGACTATGCCAATCTCGTGAGGAAAATACCTGACTCCATCGGGTTGTACTTTTTAAGTATTTAATGTCTGTAATACGAGAATTTAATGTATGCAATAGAAGAATTTAATGTATGTAATACAAGAAATTTTGAGTTGTATGTGGCCACTTTCGATGATGCCAATCTCATGAAGAAAATACCCGACTCCATCGGGTTGCATTTTTTGAGTATTTAATGTATGTAATACAAGAATTTAATGTATCTAATACAATAAAGTTTAAGTTGCATGTGGCTATTTGGACAAAGCCCGTCTCATGAGGAAAATACCCGAATCCATCGGCTTGCATTTTTTAATATTTGAAGGGAAATTTTAAGATGTTATTCGTACTGAATAATTAATATACCATCTTATCTTGAATATAATATAATTTTTTTTCGTACCAAATATCTTATGACAGCGACAATATATTAAAAAGGAAAACTATTAACTTTTTTTACCTCCATGACAAAGTAAATATAAATAGTTTGCTAGTCATTGTTTGAACAAATCAAATATTCCCTAAAGTCTTGAAATCAACGAAATTATATATTCGTCTCTTCATTTTCGTTAGTATATATATTCATATGCAGTTGAAACATTATATCATAATTTCTCCATGCTTTTAAATTTAAAATATGCAAACACTTCAATCATGAAAATATACATAGTTTCCACTTTGATCAGACCCTCTCAATTTCTGAATATACGCTCTCAAGGCTTTCATCTGAATTTTTTGATATCGAAAAAATTATTATTCCCTCCTTTACATAAAATAACTTTATTGAGTCTAATTATGCTTAAAATAACTTCCAGATGAAATTGGGAACCCGCATTTTATGACACTAATGATGAGCTTAAGGATCGGGGGGTTAGAAACATAATGATGGTTTGAAAGTATAAAAAGGAAAGAGGGCTGTAAATGAGGACATTTCTCTGAATTGAGTAAGCAAATTCAATACGTGCAGTTTGCGATATTAAAATATTAAAAGTATAAGGGTGGTTTGAGGGATATACAATAGATTGGATACAAAAACTAATTTAAAATAAATATAAGAAAAAATTGGGATTTATTTATTTCGTTTTATTTGATCGTTTTATTTATTTTGTCGAACTGAATATTTTTTTTACGTTTCACTTGAATTTTATGTACTGACTAGCTGAAAACCTGCACTTCGCTACTGAGTACATTCAAATTAAATACAATGGTCAATGTATGCAATTATGCCAAAAAAATTAAATATATATATTTATAATAAATACAACGATCAATTGGTGTAATTAATATATATATGTATATATATATATATATATATATATATATATATATATATATATATAAAATCGTAAGGCATATTTATTTTTTTTTGGATAATATCCAATCGTCTGCTGCATTAGAAAGAAAAAAAATATTTTTTGTCTATTTAGTTCTTATGCACGTGACCATAAATTTATTTAAAGTACCAGAAAAAAAAATCACGTGATCAACAGTATTTAATAAATTAAATTCTAAAAATTAATCTTTAAAAATTCACCAAAAATCAGAAAATCAAGGTAAAGATTCCAAAAAGATTTCATTTTAAAGGAATTTTTATGATCTTTCTCGTGATATAAATTTTATAACCCCTCAAATTAATATTTTAAATGCAAATTTAAAAAAAGTTACAAAAACAGCTTAAAAATTTAATTTTAAAAAAATCTAAGAAGAATTTTTCAAAAATCTTTCTTAGTGCACCCCTACACCATAAGAAAAATCGCGATACAAAATTTCAGCCCAATAGGTCCAGCGGTTTGGTCTGTGCGTTGTATGTCAGTGAGTCACTCAGTGAGTCAGTCAGTCAGTTACGGAACTGTTTTATATATATATAGATTATAGCATCGCTTGATGTTATTAGAATAGAATATTAATTACCTACTTTCTGAGACTGAGAAGAGATAAATTTACTCATACGCGTTAACATAATTTATGGCACTGGTTTCATTACCACGGCCCGGGCAATGGGGGCCACAAGAGCACTGCCTAAGAGCGTACCATCCAATGAAGTTGTTGAAAGAGGATTTTGATAATTAAGAAAATAATACAATACTGAATGAGTGAGTTTGGAAATTGCAAGAAAAAGTGAATCCAGTAAGTAAATCCTTGATGTTCGAAAAGAAGCATATTAAAGTTTCAATCTTTTCCTTACGGGGAGCATGTATCCCCAGAATATGGGACCAAGAATGATTATATATACATACATACACAACACACACACACATACATATATATATATATATATATATATATATATATATATATATATATATATATATATATATATATACTATATATATACATACATATACATATATATATATATATATATATATGTGTGTGATAATAATCACATTTGGGAAATTTAGATGCAGTCGGGCACGAGGAGTGAATCATCTAGTAAATCTCTGCGCACAAATTGGAGAGATGCAGTCGGGCGTAGTGTTGATCCAGGAAAGCACTTACTAAATTTTGTAGATAAACACATGGAGCCATAGAAGAGAATCACAGATTGCAGGATATCCAGGATATCACCTTTATTTACTTCTGAAGCATCGCGAGGGTATTAGCTGCAGTGGCTACATGTTTTGTCCGGCGCCTTTGCCAGGACGGGACGCCGATTACATCAACAACAGTTAGAAACGAAGAGAGAGCGGACAGCATGTCCGATAGCGACAAGAGTTAGCAACGAAGAGAGGGAAAAGTCTTGTGTTCATGCAATATTAAATGGGTGTTTTTGCGATATTTTCGCGAGAGGGCCTAAACTACTAAATTTTTAACTGGGCGATTTTACATTCGTGGAGTTCACGTGTCCACTTAAGTTTCCCGGGGACTGATAAATTCCGCGCTTGCTAGAGCTGAGACCTATGGCCTGGGCATAGGATAAGTGGCCATAAGTTCTTGCAAAGTGGGTTTTTTTGACGTTATAGAGACATAAATTCAGAGTGTTTCGAGGGCTCTTCAAGAATGTTGACACTATACGGACATTCGGAATCTCATAAACTTCGAACACTCATATCTGGGGATGTTATTGAGTTCCGATACTTCACATGCCTGCTTAATGATCTGCAGGGCTGCGATAAATTATACTTACTTTACTTTTAGGTCGCAAATTTTGGAAAAGGGGTCGTGCTTTATTAAAAAGAGAATTTAGAATATGTTTTAAAGTAAAGTAATTTAGGACGTCGCGTTTTCTTGTTACATATATATATATATATATATATATATATATATATATATATATAACCCCCTTCTTACAAAGGGCGTAGGAAATTTCCCGTTCTAAAGATGGAATCTCGAAAATGGGATCTGTAAGCTAAAGGTTAAACAGAAAAGCCTTGTACACAGTGTTGCACATTATATCATCTGTATAAACCTTACTCACTTAGTTTAATTTTTGTATTAATGAATGTATACAAAGTAAAATAAATTTAATTAAACTCCTTATATTCGTCCGTTAAACACTTCACCTCTTTGGTTGTCAACTGGATTATCGCAATGTCAATTTCAGTAAATTATATTATTTACTATGAGGAGTCGAAACATTTGTATCACTGAACTTATAAAAAATATACATATCCGGAGGCTTATTTTTCTGACTTAAATTTTTTTATCTTTATTCTAATCTTTATTCAAATTGATGATTCCTTTTTTTTATAAACTGGTGGGGAAACGGAATTTCTTGTAATATCTTTGCTACAATTTTATTCATTCGCGAATCGAAAGAGAATTCATCTCCATTTGTGAGTAACAATTTGTTTTTCATCTCTTAATTATAATCAAACTTTTGAAGAAGATCAAAGTACACTTTTTGTAAAAATTGTATACTAGATTTTTTTTTTTGTATTTGAAAAGTTTTTTACGATTTACCCGTCTTATGTCTTTTTTTCCGAAATTCTTTCATTGAATTTTTTTAAAGTCAAAAACAATTAGGTCATTCATTTTGAACGAAAAAATCCTTCATTGTTCAGGTATTGTTTTCTTCGGATGTGAATACCCGGGAGAATACAGAATAGATAAAGATTCTATATTTTAACGATACGAAACATTCAAAGTTTTTCCTCTGATTGGAGCTCTTATTTTTTGTCTTTATTATCAACAATACATAACTAAAAGGAAATAGGCATACTTACTATAAAAGAACAAAAAGTTTCTTGGAGAGCAACTATTTAATTTTGTAAAAGGAAATACAAAGTTCTTCATTTTTGCAATCTATAATTATTTGTAAATTTTACCAAATCATATAAAATTTTGGGTTTAAATGCAGGAATTGTATCTCATATATCTTTTAGTTAATATATTTGATTGTGTTTAATTTAAAATAAGAATGAATTTTTTTGTTCGTGATATTAGAAAAATTATATTTTGACATACAGCAGGAACAATAGTACAATTTACACTACGCCACGAAATTTTATATAATATTTGACGCAATCAGTATATTTTAAAACATTTATTTACGTTTTTTTTTTAAACGGAGGATTTTCCATTAGAAAAAGATATTAGAGGATTTTTTGGCAAACGAATGCATTGTAAAAATAATATAGAGTTAATACGAAGAAGATTAAAAGTTTTGGAAAAATTTGGAGGAATAATTTAATCCTTCGACAAGAGATTTTATCATTAAAAAGAGGTTTATCTAAGAATGGATATCCTGAAAATTAAGCTAACCATTCCATCCAAACCCCTATTCAAATCACTTTTTATCCCTTACTACAAAACCTCATCATAGAAACACGCAGCGTTGACAACTACATATGAAAATGCAACAAAAAGTAAAAGAACTATTTTGTCATAAAAGTTATTAATAGGGAGTAACATTGGATTTCTAGAGCACCCTTTCAATGCTTGAAAAAATACTCTTAATTTACGATCTCTTGGTTCTTTGAACATGCCGAGGGTAAGTAAACAGACAGAATGTTGCCTTTGAAACCAGTTAATTAATGCAGAGAAAAGTTTTTCCAGCAGTAAATTGTACTTCAAAAGCAAATTGCTATGAAAGCCAAACAACATACGAGCATGAAATCGAAGCTATTAATTATAGGTGAACCAGGATGCATAATTACATGAAAAATTTGTTTTCTTGTTGATTAGAATAGAGTACGATGCTATTTTTTAATACAAAAATGTATTCAATACTGCGTTTATCCGCTAATAATGTAGAGTAGGAAAATATTTTTTTCATGCTATTTATAATACATGTTTAAATTAAATTCTTTAAACTTTACAACAAAACATGTAATTTTTTATGTACATTTGCAATAATATTATATTTTTTAATTACAGGAGGATGTATTTAAAATAATCATGGGATAATTTATAGTATATATTTAAAAGTCTATGGGACTTATAATAGAAGTATTTCATTAATATTTCCTAAATATTTAATACAGTACTGTGCAAATTAATTTGGACCAGCTTCATTTTTCATAATATTCGTCTTTTCCCAGGAATTTCCTGCCTGAAACTGGTTTCAACTGCATTTTGTTACGAAGGGAGGTTGGCCTTGACAAGTCTAAACTGGTTTGACCCCGTAATCATCACACGTAGAGCATTTTCGCGTCAGTTGCGTTTCAGTTGCTGCAAGAACTGGTAGATTGTGTGAATTGTCTGGTAGTCACGTGTATGAAAAAAAATAGATATTACTCCCCCGAAATTGACTACAGTTGTTACTATTAGTCAGCATACCTCCTGTGAGAGATATTGCTGCAGCAGTTGGAGTTGGAAAATCTAGTGTTTCCAGGATTATTAATCAGCAAAATAATTTTGGGACAGTTTCTCCAAAACGGAAGAGTAAATGTGGACGCAAACGCACGACAACACCTCTGGCATACAAATTTCTTGTGCTAAATACTAAAATGCATCTTCGCAAGACAAGTGCAGACCTTCTGAGAGAATTATTGACTACTGGTGTGAGCGTTGATTCATCGACAGTACGACGAAAGCTTATTGAAGCAAGGAGATGGGCAAGAACACGAGTCCAAAAAAAGCTAGGAAATACCAATCCTGGACTGCACAAGACTGGAGTAAGGTTGTATTCAGCGACGAACTGTATTTTTTGTGCAAGGGTTTCGATCAACATTTGTCAGACGAAGCGCTGGAGAACCCATCAGGGAACATCTTAATCAAACAGTTAAGCATCCTCAAAAGCAAATGTTTTGGGGGTTGTTTTACATCTGGAGGATATGGCAGCTTAATACCAGTTGATGGAATGATGAACTACAAAAAATACATTTCAATATTAGAAGAAATATTATCTCTTGCTCCTTGCCATAGTTCTAAGCAAATAAGAATATTTTTCAAGAAAAGAAATTAACATTTTTGGATTGGTCTGGTAGTTCTCCAGATGTAAATCCCATCGAAAATTTGTGGAGCATTGTGAAGAGACGTGTGAGTAAGATGGACTGCTCAACGAAGAGAATAATGATTGAGAATGTCATAATAGTTGGTTTCGTGATGACGACGTCAAAAATTTATGTTCTAAATTAGTGGAATCCATGCCAAAATGTGTACAGGATATCATTAAATCTGGAGGAGGACATATTTTCTACTAGATTGCTATACCATGCATGTAAGAGAATTTATACAGATTAAACCACATACGTGAAAACTTTTGTGTTCGTCCCAATTAATTTGCACAGTACTGAAATTTATTACGTGCAATTTTAATGAATTTTCAATGAAATAATGTAATTTAGATCAGTGTTAATGAAAGCAAATTTCGTAACCTTAAGCATTATTTCGTTTCACCTAGATAAATTATACATAGCAACGACTGATAAATATTTTCTTTGAAGAAAAACTATCGAAATTTGTCTTGTATGGGTAAATTTATTACAAGGAATGTACAAATCAGTGGAGGAGGCACTTAAGTTTTTTTTTATTAATTTCAGAGCAATCTTAATTTAATTAGCTTATTTAGGTAAATTCTTTGATGGTTAGATCTAATAGTATCATGCTTTGAGATCAAATAAAAATACTATCAATTCTGAAAACTTTTGTAACAGTGACAGAAATTGAGATTTGTTTATTATGGAACGTTATATATTTGAATGCAAACTTGTCTAATACTTAGTGTACTTAGGGCTAATATTTTGTACTTAACACAAAAGTTAAAATTTTAATCGAAATTATTTTCTAATAGAAACTTTATTACTGGCAATGGATGCATATCTTTACGTTTTTATAATAATTGTTTGCCTTTTTCCCCTTTATAATAATCTGTTGGGATTGGAATTTTTAAAAAAATGTACGTTCACATTGAACGTAACAATGAAGTCCGAAATGTTCTAATATCAATGTTTATGATAAATTTTCTACAGTGCATCTAATTTGTTGTAGTTTCTGTATAAGATAATACTACTAAGTTTACATTGATCAGGTACAAAAGGATCGCTACAAAGAACACAATAATACAAAAGAATGTCTTTGTTGTTAAACCCCCCCCCTCCCTTTGGCCTTTGGATCTAGTTTTGAGGATATTTTCAGTTTTGTTTCATCAATCCCTTCACTCGGCAGTAATAAAGCCCTTTTCTGGTATGTCCATTCAATAGCTAGGGGAACATCAAATGAACTGAACTCATTGAAATAAGAGGGCCTTGGAATCTGAAATATCCATTGACAATTATTAGCACTTTCAACACTACCTCAGAAGTTTAGTGCATGTTATAGAGAAAATAGGAATTCGTACTTTATTTGTATTTTTAATATTTTAGATTAAAGAAAAATAGCATGCATATTAGAGTTTCCGTTAAAAATTTTCAAAATTTAAATTTGATAAGTTCGCAATTAAGTGTTAGTTATTGATTTTATTCAGTTTACTTATATAGGCAATTTCAAAATATGCAAACTTATACTAACTGCTCACTAATCAGTTGCTAATGTTTGGTTTAAAATAAAGTACTAATTTTTACTAACAGTATTACTAATTGTCTTTACTAATATAACTACAAAATTTGTATACTAAAATTTACTACTAATTTATTAATTAATAGTAAACTTCTACTAATTATGTACTAATGTAAGTTTTATGTATCATGTTCTAATTTCACTTTCAGGTAATTTGCTGAGCAAAAAAATATAGCGCAGTTATTTATGAATTTAAGAATGTTTCATTTTATGTTTCCTTTTTAATTTCGGAGGATGTATAGCATTTGCGCTTTCTTTGTGACAGCTTTAAGAAAGGAGGATTTTGAAGTTGTATTCATAGCAAAAGTAACATTAAGGTTTGCATCGCACCAGGAAAAATATCTTTATGTTAGAAATCTAAATCTCTATCGACAGAACATTGGTAATTCAATACATTTTTTGATATAACAATAAATACTCTCAACGGGAAATTTCGAATAAAGTTATAACTATATTTTTTTAGTTGAAAGCAAAATATTAATTTTTTATTTCCCTTTTACTGAGAAATTTGCAATTCATTATAGTTAGTTTCCTACAGTTTGTTTACATTATTTTAGGATATCTAAATCTCGTACACAAATTTTGTCTAGCATACGGAAGTGAATGTAATGTTTTATTGACGCATCGCTTTTAATATTTGAGTGTAAGAAGGTAATTTCCAATGTTTGTATTTTCTTTCTGTCGCTACGTCATAAATCTATACATTAGTAATTGTAATATTGAAAAAAATGATTGAAGGCAAAAAAATAAGATAAAATAAAATCTCTTAATAGTAAAAATATTGATAGATAGTTCAATAATATATACAATATTATTATGATAATCAATGCATATTTATATATAAATTGGGAATTTAAAAAAAATATGCTTATAGTACTTTACAAACCCGTAAAAAACTGTAAACATACACCCAACTCTTTTTTTACATGGTAGATACGTTTCTAAGAAATTCGTGTAAAAAACGTATAAAAAAAATAAGCTTCCTATAGTAAAATTGGGGATATGTTTCATGTTATCCGAAAACCGTGTAATATGAAATAAAGAATTATATTTAGTTTAAAACCCCTCTAAAATATGCTGAAAACTGTTAAAGTTCTGATATGCATACGAATTATGTATACATATGCAATTTTATTAGGCAATAAAACTTAAAATACATAGATACATAATTCGTACTTAAAAATAAGTAGCTCAAGTAAACAAAAAAATCTGTTAAACGAAAATTAAGAACTGAAAATTCAAAAATAAAAATAGAAATAAATAATATTTAGTTACATAATTATTCGTCTCCTTTTGATAGTAAGCACAATTGTTTGCGATGAACTGGACTACATTCGCCATCATCACTATAGATATCCACATCCGTCAAGCTCTTTAACGGGGATATTCGCCCGGTAATTCTGTTTTCAGCTACCAGACTACTTTCCGAAAGGTCTTACGTTGTAGACATTTTTACTAAAAAATATCTTATAGACAGATCGACTTTTTGGTTTTTTAAGTTCTTTATAAAGCTCTTGATATCCAGCCAAACAATTCTTCATATCTTGTTAGAATTTTAGGGCACATTCCATGTTTGGATCAATAAAAAGAAAAAAAAAAGATTCACCATACATTTTCCAAATGTTAGACCCTCACCAATTGAACTAACAGTTAGTTGACCTATTTCGGCATCTTCCTCGTTATTGCTATTATGATCTTCAGTATTACAGTCATATGTTACTAAATCAATCATATCATCCACATCTAGATGATTTATCTATCCCTAATACGTCGATGTCTTCAATTTGTAGGTCATCAAATCCTTTTTCTCCAATTTCGCGTGACAAGACTGTAATTTTATAAGACTCCATTGTTGTTTGGGGTGCTGAGTTACCACTGTTAACACATTCTGGCCACGGTGCTTTCCAACAAACATTTAATGTTGATGCCCTTAACTTCTCTTTGGCCAATGAAGCATATGTAATGCAGTCCATAATCGAGTATTTTTTCTCATGCATCAACGATTATGAGGTTGCCCTTCTCTACTGCATCTAAAATATGTTGGAATGCTCGTTGAATATAATACAGCTTGAAGGTAGCGATTGTACCCTGGTCTAATGGTTGAATCAAGGAAGTGGTATTAGGTGGCAAAAAGATTACCTAAACATTTGGATGCTCTAATACCGGATGACTGGTCGCAATATCTACGACCAAAAGTACTTTAAAATCAAGACATTATCGCTCCCTAAACGTTTCAAATTCAGGAACACAGCATTCTTCGAATCAATCCATAAATAGACCTGTTGCCGTTAAGGTGACTCACTACCCTTAAATATTTAAAACATTCGACTTTTTGAAAATTATAATTGTTAAAGCTTTATCATTTCTGAATAAAATAAAGTAAACCACATGAAAATATTCCGCTTAGTTCCGGAGATATTGATATTCTAAATATCTAATTACTGATCGAGTTTATGGTAAGAAAAATTTTAAACTAAATTTTTTTCAAAATGTAATTTTGCATCATTCCGCAACTGATATCTCAAAAACTATGAAACATAATTCCATGAAATTTTTATCACTGCATAATCATGTTATTTTATTGCGTCTGAACTAGAATTATTGCAATCGCTGCACATTTTGTTATTTTTTCCGAGGTAAATTAATGCAAAAAATTAAGGAAATTTTAAGTATATTTTGAGCAGTTTTAAAAAAATTGAAAAAATATTTAATGTTGAACGTTTTATGTTCAATTGTATTTTGAATTATTTATTTTAAATATAAAACAGGAAATATACATTTAAGTGTAAAATTAATTTCATAGTTCTGCGCGCTATCCAATTTACAATAAAAATGCTTAAAAAACAAGGTATATCTAAAGCATTAAAAAAAAGTTACTTAAAATTATTTTGAGAGTTGAAAATTTGTTTATTAAAATAAATATATCAATTTATCATATACATAAAATTTGGAAAAATTGGGAGTAAAATGAAATAGTTACAAAGAGTCAAAAAGTATGAAAATGTGCCTTTTTTCCTTGATTTAAGAGTCGTGAGTCCCCTTAAAGATTTTTTATTCGCTCTCCAATGAAATGGAAACTGTTGAATGTTTTTTCCTCTCAAAGCACGTGGTCTTAATGATCGGTTGATTAAAATTGGCTTTAAAATTTTGTCACTAGAAGCGTTGCTATACATTAAAAAAGTCACCCGATTTTTAGCAACTTTAAACCCACTAGCAATTTGTTTTTCATATCTTGCAATGTAAGTTCTGGCAGGTGTTTTTTCCAAAATACATCCGTTTCATCGCCCCCATCTTCAATTATTTTGGCTAGTTTTGCTGGAAAGCTTTTACCAGCCTGTTAATCTACTATTGAATTTCTCCTTTAATTTTCAAATTATGAAATTCATTTCTTTTAAGAAATCCTATTAGCCATCCGTCACTAGCCGAAAATTCTTTTCTCTTATCTGGACGACATGTTGATGGCTCCTAAATATGGAGTTGCTTATAAATTCGTCGTGCCTTCTGCTTTATAATATTTCCATCTAAAGGTATTCTCTTTTGCAATAAATCCTTCATCTAAAGGACTACACATGTTTCCATTTTTACTAACACTTCATCTCTAATGTATGACGATGTTTTGGAACTACGATTTGATACACAGATGACAGATTTCCGCATGTCACTCTCAATTTTCTTAATGGTTCTGATAATAGCTTCGCTGAAGCCCAAACCCTTGCACAAAGATGTTGCTCTTTCACCTCTCTCAAGACAGTCCAATATTTTTAATTTTACTTCTAAAGAAACGGCCTGCCATTTACTAATCTTCGAAACTTTCGACATTTTGCAAAATGTTTTCTAGGGTAAAAAATTTATTATTTATTTCAATTTAAACTGAAAATTTGTAATTAAGGTTCATTTTTTTTCTCTTCTTAAGGGGAATGGTCACTTTTACGTACCTTTAAAAGTATAATTTTTAGATCTATGTTCGATTGTATGTACTACTCATGATTTTTGCTTGATTTACATGAAAATTTTTGAGCAACTGTCTATAATACTATTTATTATATCTGCAATATTTCAAGGCAATTAAAAAAATAAAATTATTTTTCATGCATAAAATGTGAATATTCTTTTTAAATCGAACATTTTGCAGTCAACTAATGTGCGCATTCTGTCAAAATAAATTATTAAGGTACAGTAATAATTGTTTACTATATGTGATTACAATACTTCAGGCAACAAAATACACCAACATTTTTTAACCTTAACATATTTTAATTTTTTAAAGAATCTTTTTATAAGCTTTTACTCAGTAATTTTGGAAATTTCTAATTAAAAATAGCACGTGCTAAATTTTTTTAATATATTTTTATTATAATGTTGGTCGATATTGTTGCTTGAAGTATTGTGATCACACATAGTAAACAATTATTACTGTACCTTAATAATTTATTTTGATAGAATGCTCACAGTAGTTGACTGCAAAATGTTCGATTTTAAAAAATATTCACTTTTTACGCATAAAAAGTAATTTTTTTAATTACCTTGAAATATTGCATATATAATAAATAGTATTATAGGCAGTTACTTAAAAAAATTCATGTAAATCAAGCAAAAATCATGAGTAGTACATACAATCGAACATAAGTCTAAAAATATTACTTTTAAAGTTACGTAAAAGTGACCACTCCCCTTAATATCTGAAATGTTCAAATATATTGATAGCACAATGTATGACATATAACACGAACAGTTGATTAAATGTGTATTGTGAGCTAATAAACTTAAACAATTTAATGATGTAATATGTTATGTAAATGTCATATGAAATGTGTAGGTAAGAGTTATAGAATAAGGGGATTCTCCAGTAACTACTACATTGTAACACGGTGCAGTGCTGCCTAATTTTTGAAGTGTAGTAAAAACGTGAAATTTTTGACACATTGGTGCCAAAGGCTGCAATTTGTACTAGACCGCTCATGGTCTTATGCATAATAATAAGACAATGACTAAGAAATAGTGTTAGATCAAATAAATTTTTGAGAAAAGGAAGACTTTTTTGAGCCGTGTAACTTCAAATTCGTGTAAATAAAGCGTGCAAAAAATAGTTGGGTGTATTTCCAATAAAATTGTAGTTTAGTAGACAAATATCGATAGATACTTTGATAATATTTTCAATATTATTTTGTTATTAAATTCATATTTTTGTAAGAATTGGGATATTTTCTGGAAATACGATTATGCTATATTAAGAAAAGTGTAATTAGCATATTAGTATGCCAATTATTTAATGTTTCAGGAAACATCTTCACCATTATTTAATATTAATAAAAAATTTGAAAACATAATTGAATATTACAATACTAAATTTTGTGAAATCGTAATCAAGACCCAGAGGTGAAAGTTTTCTTGGCAAAAAATATATTAAAACGACACATTTTAACTAGTGGGATATGTTAATGTACCGATTTCTTTTATTGGATCTTTTAAAAATCTTATCATTTTCAGATAAAAAAATATTGCTGATTTTAATAATGGTATTTTTGCTAAATATATTTGAAGTCTGAAACAATCATTTTATTTAAGAGATAAAATATACTTCTTTGAATTTTTATAATTTTTTATAGATGAGAAACTTTCGTGGTACGTTTCGGCCATTACACTCATCACATGCCAATTTTACAGAATAAATGCCATCAAGAAAATAACAAGATAAACTTCAAATCAGGGACTTTGAAGAATATTTTTTTCCTTTTGACACTGACCTGTTTTTTTCCTTCCCGTAATCGAAATTTTGATGTCTAACAGAGAAGAAAAGTAGAAGGCTGCACTCGGAATCGTGACCTGAAATATCAGTTTTGAAAAGGCACCAAGTTCATTTTTGTCTCTACTGAAATGGAAGGAATAAATTGAACTAGTTCGGGAATATCTCTGGTGACTGGGGCTTCTTAAATATTTATCAAGGTTGTGTTTTGAAAATAAAAATGTCATGGGATTCTCAAAGTACATTTTCTAAGCTGACTGCATAGAAATGGTTTTTTATCTATTCCAGAATTTTACTTAAGTGAAAATGCAGTTTCTGTTACATTACTTTAGGCTGGATTTTTGTAATTGTAGATTTTTTCATTGAAGTGTTTATATAGTCTAGGTATTTTTCTTTTCTGATAATACTTTTTTATACATTATTGGACATTGTACATATTTTAATTGTAGAGAAAATATTTATACACAATACCTTGTAAGGAAAGTCAATGGAAATACGTCTTCCCCAGAACGCCACAAAAATTTAGTTGATTAGGTTTCGAAACAAACGATAACCTTAATCCCTCGCAGACGGTCATTGGACTGATATCTTACATTTTGGACTAATTACTATACATGGTTCATCAAATTTGGGGGAAAAACTTCGCTATTAGAGAAAAGGGAAAAAATCCGCCTCGTCAAAACAAATAAATAAATATCCAGGCCACTTACTGTGATATCTGTCTCAATTAGGGGAGGGGGGCTATGTTAGACAAATCCATTGGAAATTACACTTCCTAATGCCGGTAACACAGGTGGATTTTTTCCAGGCACCTCGTCTTTATTGAAGCACATTTCGCGGCAGACGTGGAAATTTTCCTATAGGATAAATAATTCTTCTCAAGCACGGTGTTACATAATGGAAGAAACACGTACAAAATCCAGTCGTCTCTATTCATCAAATAGTGCCAAGGCAAAGATGACGTCACATGCTGTTCGGATTATTACGCCTAGCCTAGATATAAAATGCAAGTCTGTATAGAACGTAGTTCCCAGAAATGTAGAGCAATCTTTTTATACATTAACTATCAGGTGTCGGCAGGTGACCCTGTTTCCAATGAAATAGTTTTTGGGAAGAATACCACTATTTAAATGACATTGTGATTCACTTGGTAAAATGCTGCTGAATGCCAATTGAATGACACCAGTGGATATCTTCGGCCTTGGAAGACGAGTGTTAAAAATTTGTCTTCTATATTTTTTAATTAAGGGGTGCGAATGTAGATCTACCTCCACGTGGTGCACCCCGGACACCTTTTTTTACGGCTAAAAGATCTACAACTTTTCGGCATGCAGAGTCCTAGAATTAAGAGCACAGCTGGAACTTGATGATGGAATTGCCCAGGGTTTCTTGAGATCCCCTAACCCTGTGACCTATGTTGAAATAACTACCAGGCTGGACCTTGCCCAACCATTCCTTAAGAGCCAATTGCCTCAAAGCAGCTTAAAGATCCTTGCACTTGAGACCATCCATAGCCTCTACCCTCAGCCTGAATGGTTACATATTTACACCGATGGTTCTTTGACTGAACTCTCACCATTTGTCGGAGCAGGAATATATTCTTCTATGTTTTCCTTTTATGTGCCTCTTGGAAAACAAAAAACCGCCTTTGACGGGGAAGTCTTGGCTATCTATGTGGCACTGGAGCAACTTGTCCCCAGACACCTTTAAAATAAGGTGGTTATCTTATCTGACTCCAAGGCTGCCATTCAGGCTATCGAAGCTAGTGAAATACCCATCTCTAAAAATATCCTAGATTGTCGGGTTCTTCTGGATAAGTTGAAGGCAGAGGGATGACAAATAACACTCCAATGGATTCCAGGACACTGTGATATTTATGGCAACGAACAGGCAGATATATTGGCTAAGAAGGGCACTCAAATATTACAACAGCCAAATGCTTTTAACTCTTTCCATTCCATAAAACTTTATATCAAAAATCTAATGAGACAAAACTGGAAAGCATTGCTCACTTCTCGCATTTCTTCAAGAAGTTGGAGGAATAGCTTGGGTCAAAACATTTCAGATAAGCCCCGTGAAAAGTCTGTTGCGGAATTCAGACTTACGGTAGGCCATGACTGTCTGGCGAACCACCTTCACCGAATTGGCATTTTTGCGAGTCCTAATTGCCCACTTTGTGGGAAAGATGAAATCATGGACAGGAGCCATTTGTTGGGATGCTCAGCTCTGCGTGGAGACTCCGACGTAAAGCGATATTGGAGCGCACGACATTTGCTGATGGGACATTGACTTTTTTCTCTTAATGTTCCTTTTTTTTATATTTCATGTTCCTTGTTAATCTTGTTAACTTGTAAGAGTTTGTCATTTTCCTTTGTCATTGGAAAAAAAATATTTTTTAATTTAAAAAGTGAATGTACGAGTATTATATTGAAGAAATCTCCGCTAGAAATCTTTAAAGTTTTGTATTATTATTTTCTCTTTCCAGTTTCGATATAAGTTTTTTTTTTGTTTCCAAAGTGTCCCGGTTTTAAATCTTATTATAAATCTTACTTTTCTGGCCTCTAAAACAGTTAGAAGGAGGACAGAAGCACATAATGAGGTATTTATAAGTTACTTGTAAGCCTGACAGAGTGCATTATCAATGTGTAGATATGAAAATGGGATCACAAAGCTGAATCTTATGACTTCATCTCATGGTCAGAAATCTGTTTGATATAAGGAAATTGGCGTAACAGCAAGGTTTAGTGCAAGGCTTATTAAAGCTACTGCATGGTGCGAACGCGATTCTTTAACTTTAAGTTGGGTAATATAAAGCGGTTTCAGTTCGAAGTAGCTGTATTATGTCAAACAGGGGAATTTTACACTATTCCTGATCGTCAATTCTTAGATTAAACTCCTTGAGTGGAAACAAATCGTTGTTCTAATTTCTTAACATTAACGATTGACAACTAGAGGAAAGTGAGCTAGCTACCTTATTCTTAATCAAATCATATCTTAAAATAATTGACAATAAAATATTGTTTTAGAATCGCAATGCAGTATCCCGACGTATTGTATTAAATTCCTTTATTTCATCCATCTTTGTATATTATTACATTCCTGAAAAAAATCAGTTCCTGTAAAATTAGAAAACCCTCGATAAACTTTACTAAATTCAATTAATGTTTACATCCATGAGAAAGAAATCCGCTTTCGGCAATAGAAGAATAAAAACTTTTGAAGACTTTTAGATCTTTAATTGTCAGAACTTGACGCACACACACACACCCCCGCACATATATACCCATATATACACATATATACACATATATACACACATATATACACGTATATATATATATATATATATGTGTGTGTGTGTGTGTCTGTGTGTGTGTGTGTGTGTGTGTGTGCGTGTGTGTGTCTGTGTGTGTGTGTTTGTAAAACCATACAAACATATCAAATACAAAACATATAGAGTAAAATGACCATTCTATGTGAGTACTATAATTGAAACATAGTTAAACACTTAAACTGTTATTATACTTAGCATTCTGGTATTGGAATTCAAGGTCAGATTTTATTTTATTTTTGGTCAATTTCATATTGCTCTATCTTTTGGTTGTACAAGTTTGGATGAATTTATAACATTTTAATAACTTTTAACAAACTCTTTCAATGCCGCTATTGAAAAAATACATAACACTCTATATGCGTTTGATGCAGTCGTTTTATACATCTTATTTAATTAACATTTTTGGCCCATTAATCTAAGCTCACCGTTTAAGATTTCATAAAAATTAAAATTACAAAGAGTGTAGCTTTCTAAAAACTTGAAAAAAGGATGGAGGGTAATATATTCTTTTCTTTATGCAGGATCATTTTTTTAGTGTGAGAATGTTTGTATAAGGGTGAAACAAATAGTTATTACATCAAAATTAGTCTCATGATTTGTTACTATCGTTACACAGTAAGTAGAAGTCCAGTTAAGAACTGCTCTAAGAAAAATGTATTAATGGTAGTCTATATTTCTAGATTTCCAGTTTTATGTCATTTTTAATAAGGCTATAAAACAATGTAACTCTTATGATCCGAAAACAATCAATTAAATGAAATAATCAAAACTGCACTTGGGATTGTAACTGGGGATCTTAATATTGTTAAAGATGTTAGGCTGAGGGAACTTTTAACATGCAGACGTAAATCTAGATTTGCTGGTTGAAGAAATGGAAGCATTAAAACATTCTTCCATCTTAATAATTCTGAAACCCATAAAAATTCTAAAATTCCTCGCTACGAATGACAGAGCTGTGTGGCTTTCCAAATAGGGACCGGGAGCTGAAGCTTTTCTAAATTAAAATTAATTAAAACATACCTGAGACCAAAAATCCCGCAGTAGAGACTAAACAGTCTTGCAATACATTCTATAGAGCATGAAGATATTACAATTTGATCAAATCATAAATGATTTTGCTGATAAAAAAAATCAAGAAATATTTATTTGTAGATACTTTTGTTCCGTAAATTAAATCTGGCTTAAATGCTATTTCCATAACTTATGGTCTTATATAATCATTTTATATTTAACCCCTCATTTCTAGAACCGACCACTTATATCCCACCTACCCCCCAAAAAAGGAAAGAAAGAAATTCTGTGAAAAATATGATATGTAAGAAATGCCTCAAATAAATCCAAAAACTGATTTTGCCAAGATTGATAATAATCAACTGTGTAGAATACATCCAATGGAAAAAAAATCTATAATTAAAATCCACACTTCAGTAGTGTCATTTTTATCATTTATTTGTGCTGTCATTTGTTTTATATTTGCCCATTATATTTGCCATATAAGCCCATTTGTTTTATATTTGCATCAATTATTAATAAAACTTGCCACACATTTTATTTCAAATGAAAATAAAATTACCGAAACAGATCGCGTCTCCTACAGGGAAAGAAAAAACTAACAATTGCAAAAACCCAAATACTCAGAAATCTGCATCTATAATAATAAATTTTTGCATGATCCCGTATTTATAAAAGTAAACATGACTCAACATTTATATGGAGGATTTCTGAAACTCCCTCACATTACCTCGGGAAATAAGTAGATAGTATGTAACCCCCCCCCTCTCTCTCTCTTTCCTTTTCACATATTTCGAAGAGGGGAAAAAAAAGGCAAGGTAATTTATAAGAATGCGTGTATTCTATGAGAGCCATATACTATTTGAAATCATAAAATGAACCAGAAACAATTTTTATAGGAATTTATACAATTAAAAAATTTATGTTGGGGTACTTTAACATGAGAAAATTAGTTCAAAGTGTGATGTGAAAAGAAAACTCTGTCTCCCCCTTTGCTGGAAAGCAACCGATGGAAAATGAATCCTCAATAGGTGATAAAAGACCAAATATGTCAATCCGCATTTTATAGCGGCTGTTAGATACTTCCGTTTCGGGTATAAATTGTTCGCTATAGTAGAAATAGCACTGGTCAGCTTAGGTTTGCCCCGAGTATAGGGCTGTGAGTGCCGCTCTGACGATTGCTCGGTCCTCACGTTCTGTCGTTTCTCTAGGCCGACCGCTTCCTTCTTGAGACTGTGTTCGGCCATGTGTCACCCATTCCTGCCACCATAGTCTAATAGTGCCATCGCCCCTATCCAAATGTAGAGCAATTCGGCGATTAGACCAACCGGCTTCTTTGAGCCCAACTACACGTCCTCTCTCAAATGCTGACATTTTCACATATTGCTCGCGCACGTGTATGCGAGGCATAGTTACTGTCTACCTGAGTGGACGGAATGAAATTAGCAAACAATTTATGACCTGGAATCGAAATTTCTCGTCTTAAATTTCTCGTAATATCCTGCGAGTTGCACAGTTAAGATGCGCTGTAGCGTCACATGTTCATTCATTGGCAATCAAACTTTAAAATTTTACATTTTCCGTCGAAAACTGTATGTATATCAATTTGTGTCCAATTTGCATTACCCCTTATTGGTGAGTCGTTTTTTTTTGCTTAAGAGTGTACCTTAACATCATTATGTTATATCTGTTTAGCTCAGGGTTAGTGTTGACAAATATAGAGAACTTAAAATGTTTATATTTACAGATATTAGAAAAGCAAAATTTTGGTTTGCAATTAATTTTCAAATTAAAAAATATATACAATTTTGTATGAAGATCCTTTGTACAAGCAATGAAGAATAACACTGCGAATATTGAAATTAAATATTCAGAAATATACATGAAAAACATTAGAGTAAACATTTTGTATCCCTTCTGATGCGTTTTAAAATTTTTTTAAAAATTAATTTTTTAAAAAATTATAATGTAAAAAAAAGTCTTATAAGTATGCGATTCATAATTCCAAAAAAAATATTATTACTTAGTATTTGATTTATAATAGGTCAGTATTATTGCTCTCTTTTTAAAATTTTACTTCACTAATATAATTAACCCAATGCAATTATGCGTAGAAGTGAGTTTCTATGGATATACAAAAGAAGACGTCTTTTATTATCCCAGATTATTCATATTAAGAGAAATATTTCAAATCATGTTTCTTTTCTTCGCGTTGACAATAAAAGTACAAGGCACTTCTTCAGAGCTACAAATAAAGATACTGCAGAACAAACATCCAAAAAAAATAACAATAAATATGTATATATGTATGTATGTATGAAAACTAAATGAAGCATTTTGACAAATAAGCATAGTTTGATGTTTTCTTTATTACCCTATCATTAACGAACAAAACCTAAATCAAATTAAATGCATATGTAAGAAAATTAATAATCGCTGTTAGTAAAAAAAAATTGTTTACTCCATATCTTATGAATTATCCTTTCCATTATTTCTGAGAAACATCGTAAAAGAATTGCGACCCGCACTTAAAAAATGATGAACTATCTGTTTTTGTACATATAATTGGTAGAAAACTCAAAAAGGATGTCTAAGTAATCTGAAAGTTTCAATTGGAGAAAAGGGCATTATAAGACTAGTATTTGGATTTTTTAAAATCTTTGTGAGAATATTAAAATAACAGGAATCAACTTGAATTAATAACACCATGAGTATATTTTTTAATATTTTTTAAATAAATTGTTTTTGGGTGTATAATTAAAAATCAGTGAAACTTTTAAATTTAACACTCAGTTGGGTGACTTATTATGCACATTTTTCAAGTCACACTAACTAGGCTAAATGAAATATACAGGATTCAGAACAATGGACTTCTATAATGTGGAAGGCAACTGGAAAGGGAGTGGTTAGAGTAGGGCGGCGCTGGAAGAGTCAACAGTTCAGGTGGATTCTCTAGTTGACAGAAGACACCTTGATTTGGTCCGGTGAACATCAAAGTTTTGTTATCAAGGCTTTCTATATAAATAACGATGCTATAACAGAGAAACGGAGTGCATTTGGGACGCGCTTCGCACTATTTGCAACTGAGGGTGTTGCTGATCGAAAGACAATCCTGCGATAGGTTTTCAAACGGGACAGCAAGTTGGTCTGTATTACCAGGGAGACCAATTGGTTGTCCTTGGAACATTAGAACACCTATAAATGATCAGCGAGTCCACGAGTCCGATATTCACGAAGAAGTTGCCACCATTCACCAAAATATGACCAACAATAGTGATTGCAAACTTTAGAGAACTGTTTCGGCATTTTATCGCATACAACGGGTGCCACCCGAATGATATTATTTTCAAAACCTAATGGAAAGAACTAGATTGTAAGTTGTTTTTGAAAATAAAAAGCTTTTTTCTGTAAATAGTTTCGTTCATTTGTTATTACCCTTTGAAAAGTCCATTCACCCTTTGAAAAGTCCATTCATTCTACAACACCTTGAAGTAACCCGAAATACTACAACACAAATTAACCTTTTCCCTACGAGGTGGGATAGCATACATCCCAAGAATACGGGCCCAAGAATCAATATATATACATATATATATATATATATATATATATATATATATATATATATATATATATATATATATATATATATATATATATATATATATATATATATATATACATATATATATATACATATATATATACATACATACATATATACATATATATATATATACATATATATATATACATATATATATATATATATATATATATATATATATATATATATATATATATATATATATATATATATATATATATACATATATATATATACATATATATATACATACATATATACATATATATATATACATATATATATACATATATATATATATATATATATATATATATATATATATATATATATATATATATATATATATATATATATGTGTGTGTGTGTGTGTGTGTGTATAACCCCCTTAAGGGCCGTTCTTACAAAGGGGTTATGACATTTTCCGTTCTAAAGAGGGAATCGGAAAAAAGACCCCCGTAAGATTAAGATTAAAGAGAACCACAAAATACTCATCGTACATTTTCAATAATTTTCTGAATAACAGAGTCTGAATAACAGAGTGTAACTATTAATCACAGTACGTATTAATTTTAATATGCATTTCAGGAAATGAATATGTGAATATCAAGTAGTTCCCTTTTCCAAGGGGGACGCAAATTAATGACAGTTGAAACTTCTAGGAAAATTCTATGGAAAATTATGTCGCCTTACGTATGTTAGTGTAAGAGGAAATTCGGAGAAAATACCGCTTTTGTAACTATCATATTTACCGACTGAACTCACATTTCACTGTCCCTTTTCATTAGTATTTACAACAATATCTTTCCAAAACATGAAAAACCATTCAAACAGTTTGCTTATCTGCATTTCAAAATCCAAAATCATTAATTTTGGAAAATAGTTTTTCAAATAATTAAGAAATTACAAATTTAAGCCTTATCCTTCTTAAAATGCATAAAATATACGTTTTAATTCATTTATATCCATATTAATGCATTATTATCATTTATATGTTGTAATTTCAAGCGCAATTGAAAGTTTGAAGATTAAGATATATATATATATTAAGATTATAAAGTTAATGCCTGTGTTTAGTGTTCTATTGGAAAATGTAGTTACTGTTTGTGATGTCTTTACTGACAAAACCAGCATTGAAGGACGGGGATAATACCTTTTGTGCTGCTCTAGAATTAACTTTCAGCTTGAGATTTAGTCCACTTTATTGATTAGTTGTGATAATTTATTTTATAAATAGAACGTGTCATGTACCAACTACATTTACTTTTCTTACATTATGCATAACATCATGACCAAGAAATATTTATTAAACATTTTTAATTTTATGTAATTTATACAATGAAGATTATTATTATTAGATATAAAAATATCGCTATATAGCAGATTAATGGAAATGTTATAATTTATAATCATGATGTGAATATACTGGTTCTGAACAAAATAATAGGAACACCTGTGAATGAATGCAAATTTGTTCTTTGTAGGGGGTTGGACCACCCTTGACCTTAATTACAGCTTGCATTTGACGTGGGATTGACAAATAAGGGTCTTGCTCAAAGTTCAAGAAATTCGCCAACAATTCTCGGGCACTGCGGCCTCGAGCTCAGGTTATGTGCGTGGAAGAGAAAACCCGAGCACGGACTTTTTTCTCTAAAAAACCCCACAAATGTTCAAAGATGTTGATATCAGGGTAATGAGGACACCGCATGAGATGTTCCACTTCATCATTATGCTCATCTAACCATGTTTAAACACATCGAGTCGTATGAACAGAGGCATTATCATCTTGGAGCACAGAATGTTCTCCAGGACACAAAGTCTGAAGCATAGGATTGAAATGATCTTTGAGAATAATGCAATAATGCTTACTTGCAGTCTTCCCCCTCAGGATTTATAGTGGCTCTAAACCACGCCACAATATCGCGCCCCATACCATCACAGAGCCCCTTCTATTGCCTCACGGTAGGAACCAGACAGTCAACATGAAAGGCTTCTGCCGGTGTTCGCCAGACAAACACAAGCCCAGTGGTCTGAAATAATATAAATGATGATTCGTCAGACCAGATGACAGGTTCCCATTGCTGTTATATCCAGTTTTGGTGGTCTCGGCACCACTGTCGTCGCTTCATAGCATTCCGCGGCAATGCTAACGTCTTTTAAATAGCCACTTTGCCATGAATGGTAGCATCATGCAGCTCCCGTTAAATATTTTTGGTGGATACGGGGTTCTGGAGATGGATGTTCATCTCGTAAGTTATCTGCGACAGTGTAGTCTTGCGTTTTCGGGTGGCTATCCTCTTCAACACTCGTCTATCCCTGTCGGTCAACTTCAAATTTCGTCCCCTGTTCTGCTCCGCAGAGGACACCTTTCCCAGGTTTGTGTAAGCTGGCATAACCCTTGACACAGAGGCCCTTGAAACACCCACAAGGTTGGTTGTTATCGAATCGGAAGTTCCCACTAGGCGAGCTCCAATAATCATGCATCTTCGCACGTCGGACAAGTCGGACATAATGGCGCTTTGCTTGGAACATAATTTTTTCATACAACTGTCACACCGGCAAATGCTCTACTGATGTCTTCCCTTTTGCCGCCACTATATGGCAGACTGTTGCGATACGTGTCGGGGTTGTATTGGATGGTCGAAATACGACAAATTTTGAAATGGGTGTTCCTATTATTTTGCCCGGATCAGTGGCGCACCCAGGGGGGCAAGGGGTCCTGCCCCCCAAAGAAATAGAAATAACATTATGAATATTGATTTTGCATTATAAATATTTTTATCCGTTCATCTTGCCCTCCCCCCCCCAAGAAAAAATCCTGGGTGCGCCACTGGTCCGCATCATGTATTTGTAACTCTCTGGTTTACAAGAAATAGGTAGCACTCAACCAAATGTATATTTCTTTTCATGACCAGTTTCGTATATCCTGACACAAGGAACCTTTTGAATCCAACATGATTTTGTAGAATAAATTTCAATCATTTCAAATGATTTATTATCATACAAACAGTTATATTTTCTTTAACATGTATATGCTTCAGAAACATTCTTGATTTATTGATTTAAAATATGAAAGCGAATTTATTTTTATGCAAATTGTTTTTTAATACATTTCTTCCATGTTTTTGAAATGTATCTTAAATTTTAAAATCATTTATGACTGAATATTAAGTCCAAAACTAGAGTATTCCTAAGATAAATATTCATTATTTCTAAAACACCTGTAGATAGGAAAACTGTCTGCATGTATGCATCTATAACGTTTAATAATTTTGATTTTCATTGAAACATGGATTCGCATCCTAAAACAGATGCATCTAATAACAAAAAGTGTTTTATCAAATATTTGAATATTCAATTAAGTATTATAGTACTGAAGATTATCATTATGACTAATTTTAAAGAATGTTATTTTTTCCTCTAGGAAATACAACGATTGTTATTTCCTTTGGCAGGTAAATTTTTTTAATGAAAAGAAAAGTTAATTATATTTAAGTGATAGTAACAGTATATCATGATATTTATATTCGACAAACTAGCAATTATTATTTTTTTTTATTTTTTTTTTACTTTTCTGACAGTCTAAAATGTTTTTATTTATCACTCCAAGAAAAGGTTTATGCCAGTTATGTATGAGAAATTATTAAAAGAGGTATTATCAGGAGCTTCATTGTCTAATGTACTCATAAAAATTCTACTGTCTATGTGATAGAGGATATAGTCTGCTGGAAATAATCGGCAATAAAGTATTATAGAACTGAAGATTATCATTATGATTAATTTTAAAGGATGTTATTTTTTCCCTAGGGAATACAGCGATTGTTATTTTCAAAGGCAGGTAAATGTTTATTTTTAATAAAAGAAAAGTTAGTTATGTTTACTGCTTAGTTAAGCGATAGTAACAGTATATGATGAAAGTTATATTCGACAAACTAGTAATTTTTTTCATTTTCTTTTACTTTTATGACCTTCTAAAATGTTTTATTTATTGCTCCAAGAAAAGTATTTTGCCAGTTATTTATGAGAAATTATTAATATTGGTTTTATCAGGAGCTTCCTTGTCTAATGCACTCAAAAAAATTCTACTGGCTAATGATAGGGGATATAGTCTACTAAAAATAATCGGTGAAAATATCTTCATAGCTGAAAATGTCAAAAAAGATTCCTATTTAGACTAAGAAATTACTGCCTGCTATCAGAGATTTTTATTTAAATATGTTGTACGTCTTCAAACTATTAGACTGAAATATTACTCAAATGCATTTTGAATTCTACAAAAGATTCCCTAATACTTTAAATTTAGTAAAATAAAATTTCTGTGAGATTCTTGGCCGAAATTTATTCTCGAAGGAAAAGCAAACTATTACTACTCTAAATAATAAATTCTTAGCGTCTATCCTATTCTATTGCATATGACGCGCGTGTTTAGATATCTTTTAAGTCTCAAAATATTTTGAATAGTATGCCGAATCCCACGTGTGTTCGGAAAAGATTTAGAAGCCAGAAGTTTGCATCTATTGTTTGGGATGCTTTTTTTTCCTTTTCCAAATCCGTAGGTTGTTATGTGCAGCGTATAACACTCGAAACTCAAGAGAACAAATGATGAATGCAAAAGGGCGATTCTTCCTGAGTCGAAAGGATGTAAAAAAACATATTTTTTTATAAAATAAAATAAAAAATAGCAAGGGGAAAATCTAAATCCAGAATCTAGAATAGATTTGATACTCAGATATCTATATGCCCAGCGAAGTAGAAAATTCATAAGATTTTGACGGTAAGAAATCTTTTTGTTTTCTCTCTTGCGACATAAAATAATGCAGAAGTCTTGTATAACTTTGAAAAAAATATAAATCATAAAACTGTATAACAAGATCCATAGGTAAGCAGAAATATTTTATTGGTAAATATTAAACATATTACTTACTTTCAGCTTCTTCTCTGGAATTCCTTGCGGTACACATAAGAGGAAAAGTATTAAATTCTGCAATATTAAGGGAGAATAACGCATGAGGAACCGGAAATCATAAAGTGCTAACATATTAGCTTTAGTTACGTATTTTTTGCTTTAATATTTGGAGTACAACTCAACAGTAACAAGCAGGGTTTTCAGATTTTTGAAACCACAAACACTCTCTGATTAATATTTTTAATACATATATCGCAATAGCATATATGATGATCCGGATAACATAAAGGGCCTTTTTAAATTTTATTTATTTAATTATTTATTTATTTTACTTTAATATTTGGAGTGCAAACCAAAAGTAACAAGCGGAGTTATTAATAGTTTTGAAACCATAAACACTTTCTGATTAATATTTAAAATACAGATATCGCAATAGCATATATGATGATCCGGATAACATAAAGGGCTTTTTTAAATTTTATTTATATAATTATTTATTTATTTTACTTTAATATTTGGATTGCAAACCAAAAGTTACAAACAGAGTTATTAAGATCTTTGAAAGACAAACTGTCTTAAGATTTTTTATCGCATTAACATGTATAAGGATCCGGATAACATAAAGTTCTAATATATTAACCATATTTATTTATTGTTTTGCTTTAACATTGGAGGGCAACCCACTAGTTTAAAACCGAGTTGTTTTAGCCATTTGTGTCCGACCAATGCAATATACAATAATATATTATTCTACGGAGGAGAAAATACCATTAAATTAATTACATTGGTTTTTCGGGAAACTATTTTCGTTTTTTTCATTAAAATAAAAGACAATTTTTTATACGGAGAAATAACGTTAATCAGTGATGTATTGACCTTTTTGATCAATAACCATTTGCCATTTACCATTTACCAGGAGATTCTACTTTCAAAGAATTTTTCAAATGAGATTTTACACTGTTATCGGAAATAAAGGTTTTTCCTGACAACGAATTTTACAGAGCACGAAACAAATGGTAGTTTGATGCTACAATATCAGAATTGTATGGTGGATGTGGTAAATACATTCGAACCGAGCACCAATAGTTTCTGACCCGTGTGTCTAAAAGATGTATGTGGTTTGGCATTGTCATGATGCAACACAATACCATTCAGATTTACCTATTTTGGACGTTTCTGTTGCAAAGCCTCTTTCAGTTTTGATAGTTTCTGACAGTAAAAATTTGAACTTATAGTTTTTTTCCTTGGTAAAATCTTAAAATAATCAATTCTCTCATAATCCCACCAAATTGATAACATGACATTCATTTGATGACTATCAGATTTTGATGCTGTTTGAGCTGCCTCACCAGGCTTGGATCATGATCTCTAACGGTCAGTGTTAATGTAAAAAATCTGTTTTGCAACACCAGTTATCAATCGTTTCAAAAATGGATCCTTTTTGTTACGTATCAAAAGAAAATCACTCATAGTAAATAAGTTGTGTTAAATTTACATCTTTTACCAAGCTTTTCAAATAATCATCAATGGTTGTTTTGAATTTAGACTCTGAACAAGCCCACGTAGAGTTATGTGACGATTGGATTCAATCAGTGCTTTAAATTTGCCATCATCAATATCAGTTTATCTGCCAGACAGTCGTGCGTCTTGAACTGAACAACCCCCTGAAGGAAATTTTGCAGACCAATTCTGGCAAGTGCGTTATGTTAGTGCATCATCACCATAAACAGCACAAATCTTTTTTTTATTCCAATAGTATGTTAAAAGACAACTGATCATCAAATACAATACATAACAAAACGAATCGAGATCAGTACATCTATAACCATATGGCGTTCCGAGCTACCCAGTAACGCTCTGAAATCGAAATACGGGGGAGAGCAGGGCATACGCATAGATATGGCATGTCCATATCTTCCTTAAGATTACATAAGGGGAATAGAGAGTCAGGAACAACGTTGATGCGATGTAGGTGTTTACGAAAGAAATCATGGTCGGATATAAGAGGAAACGTTGCAACAGATTTCTTTCTGGGCCATTCAGGTACTTCAAGAATCTATCTGAACCAGGATTTACTACTATTTCTGTTTATGAGTTCCTAAAAGAAAGCGTCCCTGAAGGCTTTCTAAACAATTGACTTGATGGAGTTGAAAGAGAGTCCAGGTTGCGATGTTTGGACCAGAGAGTCTCCCTTTTTAGCCAGAAAATCAGCAACCTCATTATCCTCATGATCTGACGTCGCTGTCGATCAAATGGGATAAGCAACAACAACAAAATGGCTGCAAGCCGGAGGGAAGCGTCTCCAATTTCAACTATTGTGCACCACAAAGCCGGGATGCAACTTTACCCTGTGTCTCCATAATTTAGACCAAATAACTGCTGAAGCGACATCTGGAGGACTCTTATCCTCTCCTACACTACAAACATACCGAATGAGCATTTCGACCTACCATGCTCATAGCCAGCATAATACGAGAGCATTCAGTGGCGATTGTCTGGACTCGTACCGAGCTCCCTCAGTACCGAGTTCCAACGTGCTACCCACTAGGTTTCCACAAGTAAAAATAGTGATTAAACTTAAGAAAAATCAATATAATATCAAGGGAGGCTTATCTTAAATAAAATCCATGTTTCCCGTTTCCAATTTATTTTCAAATATGAAAGAGTATGTCATTATTCCTTAAATAATATTTTTATTTATAAGAATGCTGTTAAGTAAGTAATAAGCATAAAAAAATTAAAATGGATGAAAACAAATTTAAATTTCATAATCTAATACGTGTAGCTATGTTCGTTGCATTTTCTATGTTTTAGGTTTCAAAGTTTAATGCAATTAAAATTATGATTAATAAAAGGATAAGGACGTGATCGTTTTATTTATGAATATAACTGTGAACTTTGACTAAGCATGCTTTAACGGTCATATGGTAAATTCTAGAATGCTATTTTTATATGTTATTATACATAAAATGTGTTTTGTAGAGGAAAAAATTTTTTCTTCATCTTTTAGCATCGTAAAATTGGATCCATATAAAAAATATATGCATTAAAATAACTGAAATAACCATAGAGAATTTTATGATATTTTCGTGATTAAAATTACTTTATAAATGTATGGCATTCGAGAAAAAGAAATTTAAGCTATTCATTAAAAAACCATTTCTTTCTGCTGTGATATAAAAACCCAACGAAAATAAGCGCACGTACTGAATTTTGAAATGCATTAAAAGCTTCCCAGAAGAAGAAAGATCAAGCCGCATAAATATATATATATTTTTTTCTTTTTATAATAACATGGGGAGGATACAGATCAGGGGAAAAAAGTACCCAGTCAGAAGAACAAGAAAAACCAATTAAAGAGTCATTTGAAGAATTTACTTTTGTAGGATGTCAAACAGTCGGGGAAGAAGTTTCTGGAATTTATCTTTTTGCATATACAACCTATTAAATGACCAATGAAAAAGAAAATTTTATTTTTTTAACTTCTGAAAATATTTCGTATAAAGCGTTAAACGACAACAAGTACATAGAAAATTAGAACGAAATACCAAAGCAATATGATACGAAATCAGAATGAACAACACATAACAAACGTATAGGAACTAAATTTTGTTAGCTTAAAAAACATGATAAATTTTATTATTTGAATTTAATGATTTGATTAATACGAATTATAGAGTCTATAAAATTTATAAACAGAGCTAAAAGAGAAATACAAGTGAATTCCACGATGTGACACTTAAAAACTGAAATTTTCAGGGGTTACATACCATCTTTTAATTAAAAATATTTGTAAAAATCTAAAAAAAATAGAGTGGATCATTAGCTATATTATTATTTCAAATGTTATCTTAATTATTATGATTATTTACAGCATAACAATTTAATGTGATAATGTAAAAAACAGAATTCCGAGGCCTATGTGGAGAATTGTGAGAGTCTATTTTGTTTTTCATTGTCTAAATACCACAGAGAGTTCAACCTAATAGTGCTATGAGTAACGTACAACGTACTATTACCCAACTGTGTCCTTTTGGTACCTTTTCAAATACCCAACTTTTATATTATTGCTTCAACTTTAGATTATGGAACAAAATTGCTCAGGAAATCAGAAATTGTTCGAAATAGTAGAATACAAAGTAATGTATGCCCCCATCTGTAGCACAACTTGCCTTTTTTTCTAAATATTTACACCATTTCTTAGAATTTAGAGAGGGGTTGGAATTTCGCAATGCCGTGAACAATAGGAATAAACATATAGGAATAACAAACATATAGGAACTAAATTTTGTTAGCATAAATAACATATTTTTTTAATTTGAATTTCATGATTTGATTCATACGAATTATAGAGTCTATAAAGTTATAAAGAGAGCTAAAAGAGAAATGCAAGTGAATTCCATGATGTGAAACTTAAAAACTGAAATTTTAAGAGGTTACATGACATTTAATTAAAATTTTTTATGAAGATCTGAAAAAATAGAGTGGATCATATACTATATTATTATTATTTCAAATGTATCCTAATTATTATGATTATTTACAGCATAAAAATTTAATTCTATAATGTAAAAAAATAGATTTCCGAAGCCTATGTGGGGAATTGTGAGAGTCTATTTTGTTTCTCATTGTCGACATATCACAGAGAGTTCAACCTAACAGTGCTATGAGTAACGTACAACGTACTATTACCCAACTGTATCCTTTTGGTACCTTCTTCAAATACCCAAAATTTATATTATTGCTCCAACTTTAGATTATGAAACAAAATTGTTCAGGAAATCAGAGAGTATTCGAAACAGTAATGTATGCCCACATCTGTCGCAGAACTTGCCTTTTTTTTCTAAATACTATTTACATCATTTCTTTGAATTTAGAAAGGGGTTGGAATTTCGAAATTCCGTAAAAAAGTGTCACCTTGCTGAAATAAGTAATGATATGAGGAGAGTAATATACTAGGAATTTTTATATTTATCCTAAATTTTTGAAATTTTAATGCTGATTTCTGAAAAGTAATTTAAACGAAAGTTATGTCCGGTTTACAGCATCACTAAAATATGCGAAAACTTTTGACTTCACCTAAATGAGTGAAGAGCTATAATGCATATTTGATAGATATTGCTTTATTACAGATTTTCACTTGTTTCATGAAATGACATTACCCTGACAAAATCCTTCGTGTCTCTGACGCAAGTTAAGACTCTGGAACATTTCTCTAGCAGCTTCAAGAGGGAGGAGGGTTTACTTTAATTGAGCAAAATTGTGAAAGGCAGCAGTGAAAGCAATAGCAGATAAACTAATCAGAAATCAGAAGTTCAGAGAGAATTTTCTGGCGCTGAACGTTAGTAGTGAAAATACTGTAAACGTCAATTTTCTGACATCTAGATTCTATAAAGTAATTAGGCCAAGAATCTCTTGGGGGAAAGCTAAATCTATGCAGAAACTATCTGGGTGATATACTGTTAGGAACGAGTTGCAGATTTTTAGGTGTAGTTACAGATTTTTACATTCTAGAAGTTCTTATTTTTTAAACTGAAATCAACTTATTAAAGAGTTATTTTTAAAATTTAGTATATACACTAATTATTTAGTACTACAGCCTTGAAAGATCGGAAGTATATTAGCCATGTATTACCTCCTAAAATATAGTCTACTACTTAGGACCTGAATTGAAGAGAGCAACAATGAGGCTATAGTAGCTTTATGCAGTTCAGCCTATCATAAAACTGACAGCAAGAAAACTTAGGATAGGTTTAGCATACAGAAGTATGTATTAGTAAAATCTTTAACTAAGAAAATATTATTTAAGAACATGTAGAATCTATCTTAATATATCATAGACATCACCTAAATGATATGTCAGTGTCCTTTTACTTCCTATAATAAGGACTTGACAACTTAATTTATCTCAAAGAAGTATAACATATCAAATGATAAATAATGCACAATGTTTCGATTTAAAAAGAGTTTTTTTAAACAAAAAGAGAAATAAATTTTTATTGCCTATTACTTAATTCTTTAAATATTCGTTTATTTGAGCTTAACGGTTACTGAAAAAATGCACTTTTTTAAACAAGTCAAAACAACATTCAATGTGAAACTCAGTTATCAAAGCAGAAACTTCAAAGTGTCATAAATATTGATGTTGTTATGACATTATAAAATTTTATGCATGGTTCTTCAAATAAATTTGGAATAAAACAAGAAATCTCCTTTAATCTTCTCTGAATGCTTCAAAATGCAGTTCGAAGTAAGAAACCTGGCATTACATAAATTCGAGAATATTTGTTTTATATTTTTTCTGCAGAAAACTGTATATTTGGAGAACACGTATAAAAAGAAAAGTCCGACGTATAGCACCTTAAAGGATTTTGACAATTCAGCAGCTTTTGGATAGAAGACGTACCAAACGTATCCTTGTAGAAACGTTTCTTCATCCTATTCTATTTCTTTCTCACAGATAAAGCATGGAATAATTTTTATGTCACTTCCGTGCGCAAGTGCGTTTAATTGTTGCAGAAACTGACAAGTTTTGCTTTTAATCCCTATAAAAGACATCTTAAATTATAATTTGAATCAATAAATAACACCTTCTTAAATATGAATTAGCTATAGCATCTAGTGACGATCTTATAAACATAGTTCTTCAGGTGGGCTTCTTTCACCAGTTCATTGTCTCTGAAGATCACATGTACGTAAAAGATGCTCTCAAGAAATAGGGGTAAAAAGGGATTTAAATAAATTGTGTTCCTCAGGAAACGCAATTGTAGCAAACAATGACAGGCCGTTAACTGATTAACAAGAATTTTTAAGTTATTTCAATTTACATTATCAGGGTTTGAAACACAAAATTTTATTTATTTTTTCCTAACACATGCATTCCTTGATGATTTTCTTCTTTGAAATGATGTAAAGGTTATAACTTTTTATGAAAAAATTTTAATGATTTCAAATTTTGTTTCAAAAACATTAAGTTTAAAATTTTAAAACCTTGTTCTTGATAAATTTACGAAGTAAATTGCTGTATGTCACTTTACTTTGAGTCAAGCCCTCTGAATTCCACTGCAGCAAACACACACGACCTTTCCGGAAAACCATATTGGTGGATAAGATAGCTAAGAGTGCTGAAAAAACTGCATCCTTCATGGACCACTTCGCGGCTAAATTAACGTTCCCCAGGGTGCTCCATGAGGACGCTGGTCCATCTGGAGCAAGAAAGTGAATGACCTTCTCTATGGTCCAAGGGAGGTTGCAGAGGCTGCTTTCAGGATTTAAATTTAACACGACTATCTGACTATATATTAAAAGAGAATGGGAATTTTTTCTAGCCCTATATGGACTCTCGAAATTTCGAAAACATGGACTGCAAGCACATCATGTCCTGCTCTGCCTAAACTGGGGGTCTTCTGTACAGACACTATTGGAAGGTTTATGATCGCAAGAGATTTTATCCTAGATGCTTTTCTTCTTTGTGTATTTTCTATAGTATTTTATTCTCCGTAGCAGTTTTGTATATATCCCTATTTTCTGTATACCTAAGGACTTTGTCCATAGGATTTTGCAACAGAAATAAAAAAAAGAGCTCATGTCAATATTTTTTTTCTTTTACAAGTAGAAAAAATTTAAAAATTATGATTTTTAGGATTTCTAAATATTTTATTTAGGAAATTTTAATATCGTTTATAGCGTAAAAAATTAATCTTTTAGAGTATTTTCTTGTGTCACAGGAAGTTTTTTCATAAATTTTACTTTAACCCTTTGCGACACGCTATATTATAATAGAACTGAAATTCGGAAAATACGTTGTATAAAGGATCAGATGCACTTACATATATAAGAACAGAAATGTTGCTGATAAGAACAGAAATGTTGAATAGTCTGAGAATTTGCAATGAGTTACCGAAAATAGGATACTCCAGGGTCTAAAGGATTAAGGAACACCAACGACGAACAAATAATGGGAGTGGCACGACAACGCGAAAACAGGCTAAACAGAAGAGAACAAAAATAGGAGAACGTTTATCTCAAATTTCTGCTCATTGTTTAATTAGAGCGTCATTCTAGCTCAATTTAGACATTTATATTTCAGGTTCAGTTATGATGAAAAAACGATCGATCCGATCAATTAATACATAAGCTGCGATATTCTGAATGAATATTGCGGGAAAACGATGGATCGAGGAACGATCCATGCGATCTGTTTTTGCTTGTTTTCTATGGAGTTTATTCGGGACTCGGTGAAATAAACGATACATACGGGGAAACGATCAATCGTATGCCGAGATCGAGATTCCACTGTAATAACAATTATTTAAAATTATCAATTTTTAAAAAAATCCTGTTCTGAATGGAAAATTCTGGCTTTCCCAGATCTCAATTGTCAATATATTGCCTTGGCTTTCAGCAACCGTCGACGTTTACACCTGTCTCGTTGGAATTTCTAACTAGACCACCCACAATATCGTACAATCGCTTTTCTTGGAAGGAATTTCTTGAGGTACTTTTCGTAGAACTCCTTTGTCCTGTGAGGACAAAGCCTCCTGGGAGACCTCTGCTGTTCACCAACTATTTCTATATCTTAGTATCAGTGACAGCCTCTAACTAAAGGCACCTGATACTAAAATGGCTGAAAAACTAACCAAAATTAACGGAAGGAATAATTAAGGAATAATTAATTCAAAACAATGGAAAATTGAAGTGCTGCCATCTATCGGTGAAAATCTCAAGTGTGTGGCGGGACTCTTTTAGTCCCACGAAATTCTAGTGAAAAATAAACGTTAAAAATATTATAAATGATATACTTTTTGTTTAGAAAATAAATTTAATCAACGAAAAATGTAATTAATAACATTTTACATACATAAATATTTTCAAAATCCTTCAAAAAATGAGCAGTCCTAAAGACACTTTTTACTGATTACTTTAGCCAATTTTCATACAAAAATGAAGAACCTTGTTATGTTCAACCATTTACAACCTAAAACTATAACTAAAAACCAATTGTATTCTGTATTTGAAATACAGCTCAAGTGAATAGAATTTAAGGAAAAAATGTTTAATTAGGTGGGACTCTTTTAATCCCACCCTGCAGGAAAGGGTTATAAATCCTGACCAGAGCTCAGTGAGAATAAAGATAAGGAAAGTTCGGTAAATCTTCATAGATATACATTACAAGGAACTATATTTGTATAACATTAAAAGATGGCTAATGCAGAAAAATTCCATTCTTGAGCTATACATACACAAAATACAGGTTTACAACAGGGTATTCAAAGAGAGTATGACATAAAATCGTTATATCTAGCGATGAAATCGTCATATAAGCTTACAGTTTGCGAAATTTCAAAGAGTTCTAAACCGAAATTGTTTTAAGTCGTAAAAATTAAAAAATGTAAAAAACTATCTTTTAGCATAATTTTTTAACAGAGTATCATTTAAAAACTTTTATTAAATTAATCTGGAACTTCTAATGACACTATTAGGGCCATTTTTCTTAAATTGGACAGAGAAATATCAATCCTAACAGTATGTGTAATATTTGAATATTTCTTTCAATTTAATGCTATTTCTAAACACTACATAATTATGATGTTCTTTACATATTTCTACTAAAAGTTTATTACCTTCATTCATTTTAAATGCAATTAGATTGTTTTATTCTACTTACTTAACACATCTAATTGGCTTCGAAAAGCTTAATTGTATTTCACAAGATTCATAAGATAAATAATTGGTTTATAAAATTAACTTGTTAAAAAATGGTTAATGGTTAAACCGGATAGAAAAAAATAATCTTCAATGATATGTAAATAGTTCTCTCTAAATATGAATAACATTCTTACTTTAAAGCTCAGTGTTATACATCATAATGAAAGTGATTCGAATGTGTCATATTTGCATAATGAACTTAAAAGTAACTTAATCAGATTAATAACCATTCCTTCACACTCACACAAACCATAGCCAAGATTATAAAAATATTACAACCTCTGATAATTTTATATTTGCATGCGGTATTTTATAAAGAAATGAAATTTTCTTCTGAAAAGTATGACACTTAATAATATCAGAATTATTCTCATATTGTTAAGTTCAATTCAGCTGAAATTGCTAAAAATAATCTTTTTCCCATATATTTCTCTGCCAAATATAATATCCTTCCGAAATTCTTCCATAAATTTTGACAGCAGAGGCTGACAGATTGTCTCGGGATAGTAATCCCTGATTTTCATATAGGGTACAGCTAATAAGTTTAGAAAGTTCCGTGAAATTTCGTGAGATCTTCAAAAGTCTGCAACTTGTCAGCGCTTCGTATACCTACGATTTATCGCTACTAACGAAAAATGAAAGCCGAAATCCAAGAAATGAAATTCTCTTTCATTTTTTTTATAACTCTGGTAGTTTATGAAACCATGAAATTTATAATGAAGTTTAGGCGAAAAAGTTGAATCCAGCTTCCATATTTTTTATTTAGTTTTTTTCCGACGTGCGTTATAAATTGAAGAAAAATATATTTTGTGTGTATAAAAGAGCGTATATATGTGCAAGAAAGAGATATTTTATCTTTAAAATATTATAAAATCAAATATTTCTAAAAGAAATCTTTATATCTTTTCATACATTATTTATAGATTATAATATTTGTAAAAAAAAAAATGCAGCGTTTTTTATATAATATTTAGAAATTTAAGTCTACCCTTTAAAATTATTATTTTTATTTTATAGCATAAAACTTATATTAGTCTCTTCTTAAGTCTCTTCTAAAAGTTATATAGCAGCCAAATGGGTTAAAGAGAAAAAAAAATATTTTTGGCTGTTAAATAGAAAATATCCCGGTAGAAAACAGACGTTAAATTTTTATAGACGTAGGATAAAAGAGTGTTATTTTTTTCTATATTTATACAATTAATTCTTGAAAATGAGAACAGAAAAACAATCTATTGTATATAAACATACAGCACAGTTTTATGGGCTTTGTAGATTATGAGTAGGGATACGTAATTTTTGTATTTACGAAATAGATGCGAATAAATGCGAAATTTGCCGATATGAGCGAATAAATGCTAAAATTATATTTTCACTACTTTCCAGCGAAAACTCTGTGATAAATGGCTTTTCAAGGGAAATAGGGTAATAATAGTAATAATTTATTAACATAATTGTTTAACTAAGACCGTCTGCGATCTTTCACTGAGAAATCTCACTCTCCTTCGGATTTGCTTCCAATTTCACCCGGACATCTTATCCAGACCGGAGTCGAACCTTAAAATCAAGCTGTAAAATTCCACCATCAAGTTTTGTGGAACAATTTAGCACATTTAAGAACGTCTCTTGAGTTCTAAAGTCAAGGATATTTCAGCTACTCACAATAGTCAACCAAGAGACTGCTGTTGGTCTTATTCAGATTTTAAATGCAACGAAATGCTTACATTAACTTTGCAAAGGAAGCTATACAGACTCGTAGCCCCGTTAGCATAGTAGATGCTATGATATTTTAGTATGCACAACATAGTAATTAATGACAGAAGACTTAACATAGTATGGAGACTACAACAATGTTAGCTTTTAACTTAGAATTTTGATACTTAATTATCAATTAAGTAACATTTTATTTGTTTTAATAAATGCGAAATTTTTTAATTGATATTTTTTGCGAATAAATGCGAAATTTTATATATTGCAATATTTTTTGGATGCGAAATTTCGATATTTTTTATGCGAAATTTACATATCCCTAACTATGAGTTATTAGTTTAAAACTCGGAGAAAATAGTTGATTCCTTAAGTTCGGGAATTACCCATATGTAATTTTTTAACTCTTATGTATTTATATTCAATGTATTAAATGATATAAATGCGTTTTTGAGATATTGTTCGTTTTTGATTATTGTTCTGGAGGAAAAACACAGAGGACCACACAGAGTTATTCCGTATCAAAGATGCAAATTTCTAAAACCCATAACTTTGAATTCCAGTATTAATAATAAAATATTTAAATGTAATACTATATTATTAACTTACATGAAACTTGCGGAGAACACGTAACAGAACCTTAAATTTCCACAACAAAAGTGAATTTGTGAACCACACACAATATCTGCATTTGGGATTTTTCTATGGAGATAATCTCGCTTAACGTTCCAAGAAGACTGTCAATTATTTTGAAACTAGTTACTAGTTTTAAATTTCTTCTTTTGGATGTTAAGAAATAGATAGTATTTCTAGCTGAGATTTTTCATATATAATGCTCATTATTTTTCAAAAGAATAGTTATTATTTTAGAAACTTGGCCAATGTCTGAATATATAGATTTAATTTTCGATAGCTCTTTAAACTAGTTACTAGTCTTTAATATCTTCTTTTGTATATCAAGAAATAGATAGTATTTCTAGTTGATATTTTTCATATATAATCTTCATTATTTTTTAAAAGAGTAGTTATTATTTTATAAACTTGGCAAACGTTTGAATATATAGATTTCATTTTCGATAGCTTTTTTAAATGTTCGGATCGTAGTCTGGAATGATCGGTTTATAAATGGCGTTTATTCGAGTATATTGTTATCTTGATTTACAAAAAAGATTTCGAGTTATTGGGTCTGCGATTCGAAATGATATTAACTACTGTAAATCTGTTGCAAAGAAACTTAATGAATGCTTTATGAATGCTCGTTCATTCACTTTGGTGCTGTAATCATAGGTATGATTATTTAATTAACACATTATTACACACTATTACATTTTTATCATTCTCACGTTTAATTCCTAAATTACATTACATATTTATAAGCTTAAAATTTTCTATCTATAATTTTATCGATAGGGGTTAAAATTTTGAGAGCAATCTATTGAGTGAATCTAATAAATCACATTGAGAATTGTGGCAAAGCACGAATATAAAATCCAATGCATGCTTTTGATGAGAGTTTTAATGTATTTTAGATGATTCTGTTTTATTTATGAAGTTATTGATGCAATTTATTTATACAGCTTCCAGTACTAGATTGTTTCATTCTATGATTTAAAACTTTTATAGCTAAAATATAGAATTTTCCGCAAAACATTAACATGGATGTAATATAATGAATTTTTTTGCTAGGTTGGTTTGGTTTCGTTTGGAGCGCTACGGTCGATTTTGCTGCTTTGAATAATTAATGCAGTTGTTACGATGATTGTACATGTTGATGGACTCTAATGCACGGGTTGTTCATTGATAAGTAAAACATTACAATTTTTTTTATAAAACTGTGGTAACAAAAAGCATTTTGGCTTGGTTTGGAGCGCTACGGTCGATTTTGCAGCTTTGAATAATTAATGCAGTTGTTACAATGATTGTACATGTTGATGGACTCTACTGAACGGGTTCTTGGATAAGTAATACATTATAATTTTTTTTATAAAACTCTGGTAACAAAAATCATTTTGATTTGGTTTGGAGAGCTACGGTAGATTTTTGCTACTTTAAATAATTATGCAGTTGTTATGATGATTGTACATGTTTATGGACTCTAATGCATGGGTTCTTTGATAAGTAATACATACATTTTTTAAAATAAAACTGTGGTAACAAAAACCATTTCGGTTTGGTTTGGTTTGGAGATCTACGGTAAATTTTTGCTACACGAGAGATTGTCATAGCGGGACCTACTGCTTAACGCTGATTCCGAATGGCTACAAACGTCACCAGAGTGGGACTCGAACTCACAATGTCTGGTATTGAATACCAGTGCTCATTCAGCCATCAGCCATCATCAGGCGTATAATTTGTCAGGATAATAAAATGATGCTTATGGTTCATAGCACATGTATTTAAACATCATATAGAGTAACAATTCTCTCTTAACGCATGCATTAAAATGGCATTTTTATCAGAAAATGAACCTAATTTATAGGATATTTGAAATCCATATATTGTATATTATAAAAAAAACGTTGAATATTTGGAACACTTCATATTAGTATGTACATTTATGCATATGATATTAAATATTTATATGCATATTTAATAAGAAACGGGTAATAAATAAAATGTTTGTATAACTTTCTGATATTTTAAAACAACGACGATTCTTTCTGTTTGTAATCTGCAGAAAGAATAAAACACTGTTTTTAAATAGTTAAATTCTTCTAAAATTTCAATTTCAACTCTGTCTAAACTTATACATTGAAAATAATTCAACAAAAAATAATAAATTAATATATATAAAGAAGGCATATACAGCCGAACGAAATTAGCAAAAACACTGCACTAGTGTTAAATTATTTTTAAACTTTTCAATAAAAGTTTGCGCAGTTGCAACAAGTCCTCATACTGAAAACACGGACAATTATAACGAGTAAAATGTAAATAATTCAACAGAGAAAGATATTAAATAACAGGAAGAAAGCAATGACAGGCAAACGAAATAAACAGAAATCCTGCACTTAGAGTTAAACGCACCGTAAATGCAAGCTTCTGTAGCAGCATAAGAACGAAACTATATAAAGAGACAACTTACCGGTCTCTTCATCCGGAGGCCAAACGGAATCAGTTACCTTAAGGGGGAACTTTCTGAATAGGATGCAGGTCTAACAGAAAGTTCCCCCTTGATCTTATTCAGAAAGTTCCACCTTGAGGTAAATGATTCCGTTAGGCCTCCTGATGAAGAGACTGGTCGGTTGCCTTGTTATATGATTTAGTTCTTATAATGCTACAGAATCTTGCATTTATGGTGCGTTTAGCTCTAAGCGCAGGATTTCTATTTTTTGTTTTTGTTTGACTGTCATTGCATTCCTCATGTTATTTAATATATTTCTCTTCTGAATTATTTACATTTTACTGGTTATAACTCTGTCTAAATTATCATCTCATGCAAGAGAGATGCATTTTAACAGACTTCTTAAATTAAATACAACTGAGAACTACAAATTTGTAAAATATGTGTACTATGCATAAGTATCTTCAAATATTGCGATAATTTAATAAATGAAATATATTTTCATACACAGATTGATCATTGAATAAATATATTTAAATTTAGAAATTTTTTTGTTATATTCTAGCATACATGAAATACGAATTTTAGTGAATAAAATATCTTTTTTGTATTACCTAAAATCACTGATTTTAAGATATTTCGATCATCAGTAATATCCAAAATAGAATACTGAAAAATATTAAAATATTTCTGGACAATTTTAATTCATTTTTTAAACATACACAAACCATAACAGTAAGAACCGTAACCCATAACAATAACTCGGTATTGACTGTTTTGTTATACATACTTATCGTTTTAAAATATTTTATTACAAAATTAGCAATGATTTAGAGCGTGTAATAGCCTATTTTAACTGCTTTATTTTTCAAACATTCTAGTATAAAGGCTTTAATTACGAATTCAGTTTAAAGCGAACATTGTACTTTTAATCAGTTAAGTCAAGTTTATTATATATTATAATTTAATCAAGGTCTCGCGTTACACTTACAGTAATATTAATCTTATAATTACCTACAACAGTGTTATTCCGACAGGTTCTTACCTCCAAGCTTCCAAGACATGTTTACGTAACTTACGTGTGTCCACGAATATATCGGATGATTGATTTTGTATGATCAACGATGATAGATGATACTAATTACTCTTCATATCTGGTATATACTGAAGGGAAGCCTGGCAAAGGATTAAAACTGATTATATCCTTAGTGGATCATCATCGGTAATGAATTCTGGGTTGTCATGAAGGTAACTAGGGCTTGTGAAAGTCATGAAACTAAGGGAGAGTGTTCAGTCATATTCATATACAAGAAAAATCGCCTTTTTGAACTTTCATGATAATTCAAAACTACATCAACACTTTTAAAGTGAGCGTCGTTCATGGAATAATTAAGTTGCTAGTTATGCATGAGAAAAATCCCTCAAGAATATTTAGGATTTAAGGCGACAATGGACCATGAAAAATGGACCATGAATTTTTTTTATTTATCAACCAATTGCTATGAAATTTTGTATACTTATACAGTGTTGTTTAGAGATGAAAATGCCAAATAAAAAAAATCAGAATGTAATTAATTAAGATATTAATTACAATCAGTTTGTTAATTACTATATTTAAAAATGCTCCATGTGCATCAATATTTGTCTCAGATATCTAATTTTCTTTCTTAAGCTAGCTTTATATAGTTATAATAAAAGTTAGTAGCAATATTTGATTTACAGTCATATTTATAAAAACTAGAAAAAAAATCGATAAAAATAGGTCATTTTATGCAAAATTTTATCAAAATTTTTTTTTCATTGTAAAAATTTTAAGGTGTTTTAAAATAGTATAATGAATTTATTACTAAGTTTTATTCTAACATATATAAATAATAATTTTATGAAATTTTATAAAGTTCAAGAAAAATTATGCTGCATGGAACATTTTGAACTCACCGGAACGACATGAAAACTTGTTTTGAGAAAATAGCATTTAAAGTTTTAATTTAACGTAACATTTCCATTGTTTACGTTTGAAAAAATACTTATAACTCGGTTAATAATGATCGAATCAGCATACTTTTTTTTAATTTAAAGCTGATGAATTGCAGTATCATTTTCTGAAAGAAAAAAATCGTTTTGGGAACATATTTTTGTCAGTCTGAAGGTCCATTGTCGCCTTAAGATCAAAACTACGGAGGGAAGGGTTTAGCAATATTCTTTTATAAAATGTGGCCTGCCTTTTCAGAAGCTAAAGACTGTGTTTCATAACCGTCTTAAAACTAGAAAGACGGCTGCCGTCATTTTGACGGTTTCGGAAATACTATTGAGTGCTATGTCCTCAGACTTCTGAAATTTTTTGACTTTTTCTACTTTTACGCGAAATATGCACACACATTTACAAACTTATATTCGATAGTAAAGAGGGGGAGAAAATGTATTGTTTACCTACTAAGACTGAAAGCCGTTTATTTGACCGTAATATAGAAAACAGGAAGATATCTTTAAAATAATACCGGAAAAATGCTAGTTATTTTTCGTCTCTTCCCCCTTTTGCAAATAACAGAAATATTTGCTCTTCGGAAATATTGGTGTTGAAAAATAAGGACTGCACACACCATGCATACAGTTTTACGGATAAACTATACAATGTTGTCAGCTCAGCATACCTGCATAAAATTATATATCTAAATATATGCTAATTTATTATTATATAATGGCATGGAATAGTTCAAAATTTAAAGTATTTAACCATTAAAAAAATTGTATTTTAAATAAGAGCTTGTGGCGGCCCAGTGGTACAGCGCGCTAGTTTTCGGTGCTGAGGGTGCTCGGATCGAATCCTGGCGTCGCGCCACGAAAGATCCCTCCATCCGTGTCGTCCCTTCATAGGGGGTAATGCCGTACGTCTATATGGTGCCCCCACAATAAAATTACGACGTCGTGTAGGCGAATGTTTGACGACAAGTGCCTCCGCATTGGGTAAAAAAAATGTAATTCTTGATTTTATTTTTTACCGTCAAAATCTTTCAGTCTTTTTAGTAAGAAAAAAATTTCCGTCTTTCTAGTGTTAAATGACATATTTGCTAAGTTTTATTTATAGATCAGACAAAAATATGACTTAATGTAGCATGACATCAATTTATTTCCATTTATTCAAATTGAGTTTTACCAGAAACGTTTTCTGTCTCTTATCAGTAGGTGCCTTTGCGCCTACAGAAGCAGTATGTGCCAACACACCACTTCAGTGCCATCCCGCTCAAGCAGTAAGGCTACTAATCCCTGGCCTACGCAGAGGTTCTAACTAATTTTCGGGGTGTAGACCTGCTTGCAAAATGGAGTGACTTAGGACACTTTAGGATTGCAGAAAGGGAAAAGAGGTAGACTAGAAAAATATAGGAAATCTAAATTTGAATGTTGGTCGAATTTAAGTTTCTGGATCTGAAAATTTAATAAATGTACGTACTGAAAGGAAAGTCTAGCACTAGAACTACAGAACTTACTGCAATGCCTGATCAGAATCGTTTTAATACCTTGTTCAAATTAATAATATTATTCAGCAATTGCATTTTTAATCAAAAATATTTATTTTCGAAATATTCACAAATGCAAATTAAACTCAATTATTTTAAATTAAATTAATTTAAATGCCATTATTAATCTGTTATGCACTTTACGCAATTAACCATTTTCATTCCACACATTTGCCGCCTCTGCATTTTTGGCAAATATCAGATGCTTATTTCTTTGACAGTTACCAACGTTGTAATTTTGGTGAGAAATAATAAAATTTTTTACTACATCTTGAACAGTGTTGGATTTTTTTGCGTCCTAAATACTGGGACCGTAATTTATCGCATAAAGCAAATATAAATTATTTTGTACTAATTTTAATCCTCCTAATTTTTTGGTAAAAATTCCCAGCATTTATAGCAACGTAGGCAGGCCATCTTCGTGAACAAGATTTTATATTGTACATTTGAGCCATGTTATCAAAAACATCAACGCCATACTTTGTGTTATTGAAGTACTCTGCTGTTTCAGGAGGTTTTTCTTTTTAAGTATTATCGGAAACAGTAACATTTTCATGAAGAGAACTCAGCAAAAGAACATTCTCATTTTTACCTTGATACACTGTCAATGTAATATCTTGATAATTTTTGAAAAAGAAATTAATAATAACGTGAAAATTTTGTATTTTATATTTTCTTTGTAACTTCTTTTCCTGATAGATTTATCATACCGGCAACTGAAGTTTTCCTCTTTTTCAGATCTGTTGCCAGAAAAAGTAAAGTAAAGGAATTGTCAGTAGTTATGTTTCTATATTTCTTTTAGTATGGTTCCACAAGCCGAAGAACTACATGTCCTCCTAGGGATTGTTAATTGGGAGAAGTTATGTTTTCCGCAACTATGGAAAAACCTCGAGCACATACTTAATTTCTACCAAAATTTAATTCCGAATTTGTCCAACGGCGACGCTTTACTTCAATGGCATTCTTAGGAATGGAGGTGATTATGAAAATCGCTGCACAAAGTCAGCAAGCTATCTCTGGAGATTTGTCAAACTCTGTAAAAGCTGAATATTAGCAGAATATTTGTTTATCAAAGAATAAAGTGATTCAGCAACACTGGAGCTGTTGCTTGTTAAAATTAGTTTCAAAATACCTTCATAATTCATTCCGAAAGTTGTAACAGTATCTATGGGAAGACTAGGTATTTTAGAATTTATGCAGAGGAACTTACCTCAGTTCGAATATTGTTTTCCGTAAAACACTCTAATAACTTCTGAAAACAATAATGGAGGTTATATATAACTACAAACAGATGATCAGAACATTCGCACCAAATTATTATATTTATTTTCCCATAATATATGAAATGGGTTATTTTGAACTTTTCCCGGCGTTTTAGGTAAACTAGGTTCTAGTATTTAAAAAAGAAAAAAAATATATCTTTAATTTTAATAAATGAATTTTTTTGGAAATGTCGTAGAAAGCTAGATTGCTAACATTTATATAAAGAAAGTTATATAAGGCTAAATCTGAAAAAGGATCATTTTGACCTCCTCCGGCGTTCTAGTGTTAACACAAAACACGGAATGAGGTCAGAAAGTAACAGTAGAGAAGCCGTTAATTCATCCTAAAGATCTATTACTCCAAAAGACCATTGCCCAGGGACCCAAAAATATAGCTCTGGGGCTAATTTCTTATTAACCTTTAAATAACTGAAGTCAGATTATCGAAATTACGGATTTTTCCGCGCCGTTTGAAGAAACAGGGAGCTTTCGGGACGATTGCACGTGTTCCTTATGTGTCGGTTGTCCCAGAGCCGGAAGGATACTCGAATTTCCGAGATTTGTGTGAGAATGGGGCGATACGGTTCCGCCACCTCCGCGAAACTAGTAATCTCGCCGTTTGATGTCATACCGATAAAATTAATTACCGATAATATTAATTCTTTATACTTGTACAAATCTGACTATTTCCTAGTTGCCGCATATTTTTTCTTTGCCACTCTATGAAAGCATTGTGTTCCACACAATACAGATTTATTTTACTTAACCAAAAACAAATAACACTCCTTCAAGGTATGAAGACAATTAAAATGGGTTTAAACTTTATTTTAATTTGCGTGAAAAGATACAAGTAATCGACACAAATACGTAAAGCGTATCCTGCGTTCTATTATGATTTACTTGTCTTAGATAATTGTGATTGATTTATTCTGTTATTCGCTCATATTATTCAAGCCCCATATTAATTAAGGCTTAAAATCCCTTATCTCTAGTAATTTGTTATTGGCGTGTTTTCCTTTCGTGCTTTGGCAGAGAAGAAAATGAATAACACAACATAATCTACGCTTCTCAATATTGTAACTGAAACATCTTATTAGACAGTTCCTTAAATGATGGATTAAGTAATTTGTGGGGATATACAGTTAAGATTTTTCTATGAACACACCGTCTTTGATTCGAAAATTATAAATTTAATTACGTATGTTTTTATGTTATATTAATTTTATCTATCTAGATTTCCCTTTAATCTTTCTTCAGTAAATCTTTAAAGCGATAAAATTTAATATTACAGTTTAAAATGGAAAATTCTTTTATTTTGCTTCAGTCTAAGTTACTTTGAGTTTATGAAAACTTTACTACAGTGTCACAGGGCGTTAACGTGGATTGACTCACTAGCTATTTGTGCCACAAACGAAATAGCAAGTGATAATTTGTTGCAAGTGGCTGCAGACGACCTTCTGCAAATGTTAGGAACAATAAATAAGTGCTCAGATGTTGATATGGAAGGTGTCAGTGCGTGGCTGGAAGACAACAATGATTGTGGCTACGGCACTATGACGAAAGAAGAAATTGTAGCGGCATGCACATTTACAGCAGACAGTAAGGAAGAAAATGACTTGGCCGAGGAGGGAGCGATCACACAGCAACAGCGGACGACATATGCAAATGCTGCTGAACAGTTGATAAACATCATGGCGTACTTGGAGCGTCAGTCCGACATCACTCCAGCTGAACTATTAATGATAACGCGTTTGCGTGACTGTGCTTCATTTAAACGCCACATGTGTTTGAAACAGAAGACGGTGGACGAATTCTTTTGTTAAGAAATGATGTGAAAAGTTATTTTTATTTTTTTGATGTCTTGTAAACAATACCCTCTTCGGACCCGAAGTAATAATAACAACTTAAATATCCTTTCATGGCTTTTACACTCATACATTGACATCAAAGATCGCAAAAAAACATTTTTCTGAAATTGATAATTTAGGGGGCTAGTAATTTTAGGTTCACGTGTGTGGACCTCAGGTCTCAACGGAATAAAACAGCGGAAAATTTCCAAATGATTAAAACACTCAAATTGGTTAAAAATGGCTTAAAATTCAAACGCTAAGTGGTTAAATGAATTGATAACTGTCTTAATGAATATTAATAACAATTTACAGAAAAAATAATTGAAATTTTTTCGACTGATTTTAAAATTTATACTTTTTTAAGCATTTTTGTGTAGAATGATACTTTTCAAAGGAATTATTCCTTACTGAACACAAATAAATGTTACATTTTATGCATACTACTCCAATCCTTGCATTGACTCCCGATAATTGGCATTTGGAAGCATTTTTATCATCCATAAATGTTGGTAAATGTCCTACTCTATCTAGGCGCACTTCCTTAGTTGGTAGGTTCGCTATAGCTCTGTGTTTCACAGGCATTTTTTCATCATCATTTATTGTACACAAATATTTTCTCTTCTGTTTGTTGGTTTTGTTTCCTTCGTATTTCAGGAGACCAAAGGTAACTGTCATACGGTATTCCAATAGTGACATGTATTGCTTAATACCATTTATATTTTGAAATCTCCTATATTGAATCCAAGAGTTGGATATGGCAAGATCTATAAAATGACTAAATACAAAGAGGGGTCATTTCTTAGTTTTGACAGTGCATCTGTAATATGCCAAATATTGGTCACTTAAATCTGCACCACCCATATACTCATTGTAAGTGTGCCCAATGGCGGGTTGTGGTACGCTGGTCTTTCTTTTTTGGACCATCTATTGCAGCTAGAAATAGGTTCACGTCCAACACATGAAGATAATAAAACGACAGATCTATTATCCTTCCGTTTTAAAATGCAGATATTTTTAACATCCCGGACCCATTCACCTCTCTGCATCGTTCTATCACCTTTTAACTTTTCTTTGACTGTTCCTATTCTGTTGCTTCATACAGTTCCTGTAAGAAAAATATTATTTTGGAGGTGATATTCTGCGTATGCTATTTCCGTAAAATATCTATCTGTATATATAACATGATTTGAGTTCTTAGGAATAGTTTCAGCAAGGCGTTTTACAATACCGCCATTTAAACTGAAAGTCTTTAAATCTTCTAGGGGAACACATCCTTTTCAATCATAAATGGCAAAATCCAAGACCAAACCATCCCTGGCTGACAGAACAAAAAAGTAAAAGAAACTCCTAATAATAAAATACTTGACATAAACATTCTAATTAGATTTAATTTTTTATTATGATGCAATATAATGCAATAATTGCAACTAAAAACTGTCACTTTCTATTGATGAAGAAAAAAAAAAACTCTAGTATATTTTCTTGTTAAATAAAAAAAAATACATACTCATAATTATCTAAAAAATAAATTAAAGTTATAGGAAATATATTGTAAAGAAATAATAGTAAATTATGATATAATTGTGAAATATACTATTATTAATAAGTAGGTTTAATTATTTCCATGATCACAAAAGATTATTCGATGAATGCAACATAGAAACTGGAAATTTCCAATCAGAAAGGAAAAAATAATCCATAATTCTTGTTAAATATGAAAAAAATATATATTTGAAAGCTCATAATTACTCCACGAATAAATTAAAGTTATATTAAATACATAAAAAAACAATGGTAAATTATAGTAAAATTAATGGACTTAACTATTAGTGTTTTTTTACTCCATTGAGAACTGAGGTCCACATCTGTGGACCTGTACATAAATCACTACACTGTTCGCAAATATCACACATTTGAAATTTTAATAGCTTTAAATAAGTTAATAATCTATAATGCTACGAATTTTATTGCGGAAAGTATCTATTTATTTTTTATAATTATGAAAAGCACTTTCTTTTTCGGTCACGCTGTCCGCAAACCATTTTGCAAAATCGGATGAAACAAGAATTTATCTAATGTGTAAATCCAGTTTGGTGCTGCCATTTATTGGTATCTCTGTAAAGCAAAATCATTAATCTTTTCAGAAATGCGCTAAAAATCTCAAATTAAGAGGTGTAGGTTTTACGAGGCAAAGAAGCGATGTCACAGACATATATATATATATATATATATATATATATATATATATATATATATATATATTCAATGCGGAGGCACTTGTCGCGAAGACGTTCGCCTATAATTTACCGCAGTTTCGCCGGCCATTTTACTATGGGGGCGCCATATAGGCGGACTATAACATTGCCCCCTATGAAGGGATGACACAAACGGAGGAATTTTAGTGGCGCTTCACCAGGATTCGATCCGAGCACCCTCAACACCGAAAACCAGCGCGCTGTACCACAAGGCCGTCACGGTCCCCCCTCTCTCTCTCTCTCTCTCTTTATATATATATATATATATATATATATATATATATATATATATATATATATATATATATAGCCATCCCACAGGTCGAGGGTTCGACCCAGCGACTGGGCAAGGTCGACTCAGCCTTTCATCCCTTGAGTGGGTTGATAAAATGAGGACCAAACATGCTTGGGAACAAAACTTTGGGTGTCCCACGTCAGGTTGACCCCCCTGACTGAGACATACGCTGTATGGCACCCCAAGCCCCAAGGTCAAGAAAGCGGAGATGGGTACCTCCGGTCCTGGTCTACATCGGACTGTAGCGCCGTGAGTTTATATATATATATATATATATATATATATATATATATATGTCTGTCTGTGTATACTTGAAATTCCTTGCGGGAATTATAATCAGCCACTTTTCACCATGTATGATTACGCAACTCGCAAGCTAAATATAATGAAGAAAATAAATGATAGGAATAAATAGGGAAAGAAATGTCAAATAGTTTCTTCCTTGTCCTTGTACCTTCTTTAATATATACTTTTTTATTCTTCAGACTATGATGCAAAAGATCTATTCATAGCATATACTAACAACATTTTCTCAATTTTGAAAAGTATAAAGCCCAGTAAAACATTTTATCAATATGTATTTTTCAAATATATTTTTTTCTCAAATATTTATTTTCCAATACATTCATACTTACGTTCTTTTTAAAAGTACCAACCAAATGCGGTTGTGAAATACATTATTTAGAATTGGATTTCTCTAAAGACATTTTGTACGATATCCAAAGTATAAAGCTTCAACATGTCACTAAGAATTTTGGCAGAATTCGCAAAAACCAGACCCTTTAGGAGGAAAATCTCAATGCTTGGAAAAACCTGTATGGACTAAATATTGACAAGTTGGTAGACAGTTCTTATTGAAAGGATAACAAATATTGAGTGGTATAAGCTATTTCAAGTAGTAGCGTGTGACATTCCTTTGCGTTAGATTTTGTTTTGGGAAAAACCTCAATTTTTTTTTTCCTGTGCGGTATGCATTATTACAGAAACTGTCAAATCGATTCTATTAGTCTTAACGGAAAGCGAATTTTCAACGAAACGTAACACATTGACTGCATGGTACGTTTCAAATATTAGACTTACATTCTCTGAGGCAGAGAAGTATTCTGTTAGATCATAAGTAACGCAGAAATACGCAGAAATACGCAGTTTGGTTAAAACAGCATTTTTTATGCTGTTTTAACCAAACAGCATAAAAAATGCTGTTTGGTTAAAACTGGTATTGATGCATGCCAAGGATGACAACAAATGAAGATCAATTAATATTAATATGCCGAACGAGTCCCAAATGAATTTGGTAAAATTGGCCCATCTTTCCCGCAAGAAATGTGGCAGATTGTATAAACATGATTTTATAGTATACTAGTCGCTGCGCGACCAGCATGGTCGCTTTTAGTATTATATTTTCTTTTGCAAAACAACTCAACTGAAAGAAACGTATGTAAGGAATGTTACTATTGCCTGTAATCATAAATATACGTTGTTAAGTGGTAGTGTATATATATCTCAGCCAAAAAATTTAGAATCATTGCAAAATTCTCTATAAGGCTGATTCTAAAACATCGGGATTAAAAAAAAAATGAATTTCCATTACTTCAGAACAGAGTTAAAGATAAGACTGAGAAACCCAACAACAAAGATTTTAAAAATTACATTCCTCTATGTATGTAATATTTTTCAAAATTAAGATATCTACACTTTATCATTGCATCAAATAAGAAATTGTTACAGACAATTTTTTTCACTAAAAAAGGAGTAAAAAATTCAGCATGTACTAAAATATAGTGTGGATTACATCACTCTCTATATGTATTATTGTTCACAATTAAGATATCTACACTTAATCATACCAAATAAAAAATTGTTGGAAAAATTTTTTAACTTATAAAATGGAGTAAAAATTCAGCAAGTACTACTAAAAAAGTGTAGACAATTACTCTTACTTAATATTACTATTAAGATATTATAATACAATTATTAATATTTTACTATGATATTCCTCAAACTTCTTGATATACACAGTTGAGTATTTCAGAAATAGGAGATACTACAGTGACAGAATCAAAACAACGGACTCTAGATAAACCTACATACAACTGTCCAGGACTAAACACTGGATTTGATAGGTCTAAACATATTTTGTCAAAAGTTTGTCCTTTTACATACATTTAGAAAAACCGATGGAACAAAAGAATAAATTATCTTGTGAATTAAAATTATTCACGTGTAAAATACAGCAATTAAATTGCACCAAATTACGTGCTATCGTCGAACCGCTACACACACGCGGTTGGCCGCTAATGTTTACATCTGGTAGTTCCAGCCGTTGCCATTCGGACTGTAGAAATATCGCCGATTTTTGTGCCGCATACCTACGGGTTTTATATATATATATGTTTTAGGGTGTCTCGCTGACGGAATTACTGTAAGATTTTAATGGAGGGCAATTCATTATCCTCGGGGATTCTAAATGGACATCTAGACTCAATCCTCACCGTAGAATAGAGTTATCCCACTGTCGTTTCATTTTTACACAGCTTGTTACGTGTATGACAACGTGCACACGCTTGGTGTAGTTACGCACTGGGCTCATAAATACAGCGCGTGTGTCGATCGCAGCCACTGCAGAATCAAAAGAATCACAGAGTACCATTCAACAACACATTGGGTCTGTCGTGTCTGCCGCGTCAACCCCTTTTGTCTTGTTTCCGCTACTTTTCTCTCAAGAAAGCAGGGGGTGTAGGGCAATGATCCCGGCTCGATAAGGTATTCGAGATCATAGACGATGCCCCGTGCAAAAGGCAGGGGACGTCAGATACTGTTGTGCCCACCCGAGAGAAGGCGTGTGGCGTTTGGTCTGCTGTTGTTTGCTCGAGGGAGCGGAGCAGATCAGAATAAACTGCGTGGGTGTATTGAGACCTCGAAGACGCACTAGGTCTTGTTAGATAGCAGTCAGAATCTAGATGATTGACCTAATTAGATATTTGTATATAATTCTGTAAAATAAGTTTGTAGATAACTGTGTTTGTGCTTGCGAAAGAAAATAAAACTTTGAATATTCACTGGTGTGGTACTGAACTTTGTGTTGTGAAAATTTACTTGTGTACCACTGCAAACGTCCTGAAAAAGAAACGAACCAAAGCGAACCTGTAGAAGTGAAGAGGGTTCGACAGGGTCTTTATTACAAATAAAGATAAAAGACTGGTTAGCGGCTAGAGGAGTAATACTTATCATGTATCAGCGATCTTTAAAATGTCTACTAATGACGTTTCGTTCATTTCCAAACGATTTCTTGAAGGATTTTTAAGCCCAAACAAGCCTGCCATATGTTGAGAACCACGCTTACTTTAAATACACCTGTAAGAGTTCTATGGGTAGTTCTATGGAACAATTATGGTCGGGTTTTCTTGTTTCATAAATTTTTCAATACTTATTACTTTGTATTTCAATTAGGTATGGTACTGTGGCTCTACTGCGGTGCTGCAATTCTTAAGGTTAAGTTGCTGACTCTCCGTTACAACCGCCACTTCACTGTTTATTGCAGTAGGGTGAGTATGCCATTGTAATCCTCTTCTATTCATTTGTGTTCATTTTACGATTGTATTTTCTATTGATTTGACTATCTGTTTACATGTGGGGATCTCGGGACCTTGGGATGTCTTTTGGCTAGAGCTGCATCATATTCAGAAAGTTCCCCCCTTGAGGTAACCGATTCGGTAAGAATCCTTATGAAGAGACCGGTCGTTTGCCTCGTTGTATTGTTTCGTATATGTTCTATCACAGCTAGAGAATCTTGCATTTATGGTGCTTTTAGCTCTAAGTGCAGATTTTCAGTTAATTTCATTCGGCTGTCAGTGCCTTCTTCCTGTTATATACTATCTTATCTTTCTGGTGAATTATTTACAATATACTACGGTATAGTCATTTGTATGGGTATAACTAAAGTTTTGGAAACATTTATGGTGCCTCTAGAGGAAAATTTGATCGTCGAATGATACGTGATTGACAGCACAGGAATTATTACCCAAGCTTTATGACAGTGATTTCTATGAGCCCTTATTTAACGGTATACTGTAACACTCTCAGAAGGAAAGAGTTTCAGGACTATCTGCATATTGCTAATGAAAAAATATTTATGACCACGCAAAGATTATTCCCGTAAGGAAATTTCTGTTTGCATTGTTGAAAGTGCTGTCTGTACTTCATTATTTTTTCCTCTTGGTATTTAATTCTTCGCATATTAAGTAGGGTCTAATTTTAGAAGATTATTGTTTAAATCCATTTTGTATGTTCTTTTCATAAATAAGTTTACTTATCTAAATAATACCTCGGAATACATATAATACCTTTTTATGAACTTATATGCTCATTTTGTTTTACTTTAGTTCATTTCTGAATACCCAAATTTGCACAAATATTACAAACAACCACTTAGGAGCACAACAAAGACATAAGATATATTTGTAAATAGATATTTGACATAATGCACACAGCCCACACTAAAAGGCCTACAATTCACACAGAGCACCTGAGTTTCAACTAAGAAATGAATGAATGACAAATTTTCTGCAGTTGAGTTCGCCATGCTTATATATCCTTGGCAACATTCTCGATTGTTCTAGAAAGGGAAAGTTCTAGAGCTCGATAATCCCCCCCCCTAAGTTTTCCTTATTGTCTCTCCAGGACAAAAGTCGTCAAATGTCGCCAAACTCGTTAAAAATATCGGAAATTTCGCTAAAGGGTAACATATTGAAACTTTTTTGCTCAATGATAGTAAATAAACGGTATTTAATGCAAAGTAAACATAAATTAAAGAGAAATAGGGAATATTTACAAATATTTAAACTATTTACAGATATTTACAACAATTAAATTAAGGTTAAAAATAATTTAACACACCTCAGTTGTTAAATGCCAAATTGCATTGTTGCAACTAAGAAATCGAATTAGTGCTCTTTATAATGCTGGAAACAAACTCTGAAAATAAAATAAATTTAATCTTCAAACATTAAAATTTAGCATTACAAGAACCCTTTTTATGAGAGTAAAATAATATCTTCTAAGAGACTCTTACAACGATAAAATATTTTTCAGTCCTAAAAAAATTAGCCTTCTCAGAGTCATATGATATGACATTTTCTAACTACATCGTGGTAAATAGGTAGGTAGAAATCCCGGGGTTTGGAGACTAGCCCGTAAGAGGCTTTTGTTACAGCCTTTCTCCTAATGTGTGTGCATTAAGCAGTAAATCGCTTTCTGAATAAAGTGTCTAACACGTAAACAACATATTTTAGGTCAATAAAAGTTGTGTGGTACTGGCATAAAAAAGTTATTTTAAAAATATCATCTTGTCACAACAGAATAAGCTTTCCTTTCTCGAAGAATAGAGTCGAATCAAGTTTCCTTAATTTTACTGAGAAAAAAAAAATGGTATAGTGTTCAAAAATAAATTGTTAATATTCTAAGAAATTTCTCGTATGTAAACACTGATGCAGTTACATTATAGCAAGCGTAGCCTAACATAACATAAACCTTTTGTCGGCATGAATTAACTATTCTTGTAAATAACTGTATGTTTCTAACATTTGTAAATATTATGTTTATTTTGTGTTAAATACCGTTAATTAAATGTCACCAAGTGTTAAATTTCAACACGTGACCCTTTTGTGAATTTTGAGAATTTTGGAGACATTGGTAACGAATTTTGATTTAACAACATTTGGTGACTTTTTGGGTACGCCGAGAACCAATGAGATTTCACCAAAGCGATGATTATTGAGCTCCGGAATTTACCATTTTTAGAACAATGGAGAATGTCACCAAGGGGTATATAAGTATACCGAACTCGATTTGAAAAGTTTTTATTTAGGCATTTCTCTCTTATCTAATCTTCTGTAGGTTTGTTTGTATTGTATAAAATCTGAAATCTTTTTTCTAAATTTCCCTGTAGACCTAAGTGATAGTTTGTCATATTCTCAACCTGTATGTGAATAAAAAGTAAATTAAATTTCTGTAGCTATTGTCTTCAATTGTCAGCAACAAATGGAGTTGAGGTAAAATATGCATTATTTTCCAACTCAAATATATTTTATGACATACATAAGTATTTTGAGTTAAAGATTTTTAGAATATGCTTAATATGTATGCAATTAAATTCCTACTTTTTTTACAATATTTGACACTATTTTGGGGTAAGTCTATAGAACTAATTAAATGCCGCAGAAAAATGCATGCAAAAAATAATAACAGTGACGTACTCTTAAAAAAAAGAGATAACTTTTGGATTAGAATGATAGGAAATTTAAAAAATATTGTATTCTTATTTTTGATTTAAGGATGAAAAAAACATTAAAATTAAAAAAGCTGAATGGCAACAAACCTGAAAAGAAATGTTACTATAAAACTTTAATGGATCTTACGGGCTTTTTATCTTCATCTAAAGTTTTTGTAGCCTTTAAGTGTTCTTTTATTACTTTCAGTTCAGAAAGTACTTAAGTAAAATTTTTCTGTGTTATATGAAAGAAAATTATCGATATATGTCGAGAAATATGCATACATTAAATCATCAATGCATTGAAAGTATACTTGACGAAAAACTGTTTCTAGATACTTAAAAAATTTTAAAATGTGATGCAGAATTTAAAGTATTATTATTACTGAATTTTCAAAAGAACATGCTTTTATTGTTAAACAATAATGCTTTGTTTTAGGCAGTATCCAATAATAAACGTTTAATGTATGTGCTTTTTTTCTAAATATATACTGTTTTCCGAAATATTTAATGATTTTCGGGTTATGATATATATATATATATATATATATATATATATATATATATATATGTTATCTAAAATTATGACTGATTTTGAATTATATTATCGGCTTTATAATAAGCTATATGTTTTAGCAAACAATAGCTTCTTCAAGTCAAATATTAACAACATTTATTGTAAAAATATGTATTAAATATCTTTTAGCAAAATTACAGCAGCACCATTATTTCTTTTATGACATGAATAAAAAGCTAAACATAATTTGATATTTATATGCAAAATTTAAAATATCTACAGCCGGGAACTGACAAATTTAAATACTGAATGTAATTAAAAAGAAACAAAAAGCTTATAATGTTTAAAACAAAATATCGCATAATGTTTACCGGTACGTTAGTGAGCTCAGATAATCTATTCTAGATAATAAATTTCAGATTTACAGTGCTTACAAGATAAACATTTAAAAAAGATATGCATTCAACATTTGAAGATATAATTTCAAAATGGCCGAAAGTAAACAATTATTATTATTTCATATTATATTGCTATTATGTTTATAATAGATATTTGCAATGTTTATAATGAAAGTTTTTAATATGTTATAAAAATTTTAACATTAGTACCAAATGGAGATTTATGGGCATTTTTTTCCTATAAGTTTTTCAAAGAATGATTATATAATTTCAACATGAGAAGGCTGTTACTTAAAAGCTAAATATCTTCCATTATAGTGCCAGAAATACACTTTCATGAAAATTTTGCTGTGCTTATGCATTGCTTTTGCATATAAAATTGTATATTATCTTTATACAAAGAGAAAAGTTATTTTTGTGACTGTAAGAGGGGAATTTAAATTTATTGCTACAAAAAAATTTTTCAGTAAAATAACGGTCTTCCCATCACATTTTTTATGATACACTAAAGTAATTTATCACTACATACAATTTTACTAAATCAAGAATTTTCATTTACTTTTTTTGCATGGAAAAGAATGTCATAACTACAAAGAAAATATGTCTTCAAGAATATCATACTTCATACTGCGGCTGTATATTATATATTACATTTCGAAGAAATTTATTTTCCTGAATGCACAGTTTTTTGATGTTTTGTTTATGAAAGAGTCATATTTGTTTTGAAATAATGAATATTCTTCAGTTGAGGATACGCCTTTGGAGATATAAATAACGAAAGTCTAGAGAAATAATGTTACATTTATAAAAAGGAAAAAAAAAATCATCAAACCAAACTTTTTTTCAGACATGACTCAAAAGATTAATGCTTTTATAAGTTTAAAAACAAACAAACAAATGTTTAGGAAAATATGTATCAGTCACGACTTTCTTCATTAAATTTGATTTTGGGGGAAAATGAATCATAGTACTCATTCATATCGGGTGAAAGTTTGATAGCAATACTGAAGCTTATGCTTAAGTTAGCTTGACTTAGCTTATGCTAAACGTAGGATATGCTGCTATTATATTCTGAACTTTTCCTCATCTATATTCCTCCAGTTAAGATTTGAGAAAACCCAAATGTGATTCACGTCGTTCCTACTTTGAAATTTCGTTGTAGAATCTTTATTGGGTTAGCGTGTACTGCAGTGGAACCTTATCGCCCTGGACGACAAATTAGTTAATGTTTGGGATCGCTTTGGAGCCTTGTTAATTACTGTCTGCTTCGCATTACTAGGTCACGTTTCGGAATATTTTGTTTACTGATAACAGGGTCTACCAGTGTTTTTCATTATTCTCTTGAGATAATACTACATGACAAATGCATGTATATTAATTCGCATTCCCTTTACAGATAATGTATAAAAGAAAAGGCCGTAACATATCAGGATTGCCACTGTAAGCAATTATCATTTTATTAAAGAGTAAATAAAAATAAATATCGAAAAACTATCTTGCTTAGAATCACGTATTTAAAAGCATATACTTAATCTATGATTATAAATACAAATTTTTGTAGAGGCATTTTTTATTGGAAGTACTGTCGAGTTGAAAGGAATACGTATCATTTTTTAGGAAGAAAAATTATTATTACCCATTACACTGACTTCCAGAGTCATGCGCGATGAATATTTGCTCATTTTATTCAGGAAAAGTAATATAATACATGTAAGATTTCTGTCTTGCTCAAAAATGAACATTCTCAGTGGTGTAACATTATATTAAAAAATAGAAGATAATGCTATTAAAAGCAAGTCAATGCGACAGTATTTTTTATGGGTTTTCATGTATAAAAAAGTAAATTTAATTAATATAAACAGCATAATAACGAAAACTATGACTTAAGAAAACTTACAACTACTTTATTTTATGTTATGGAATTAGAAATCCAAACGAATGTCATGATAAAATTTTTGAAATCTTATTTTTATACAATTAATTTGTTCAGCCTGCAATATGTTTTTTAAAAAATGCAATACTTTAATTGTTGAATTTTTTAAAGTTTTGTATATAAAATATTTTTATTGTTCCATTTATTTTTCTATTCGTATTTCTTCATGCATAAACGTTTTCTCAACATTTCTTTTTTTTTCAATTCTAGGTCGTCTAAAACAGGGTTTCTCAACCTTTCTTGCTCTGTGCCCCCCTCCTTTGAACATCGATGTGATGTTAGACCTCCCCTATCACCACCACCACCACCATATGGGGTCAATACAAGTAGTACAATCGGAATTTGAAACTGAAACTGGTTATCAAATGAAAATATAGAATATATAATTTCATACACAAAATTTAATATTACTACTCATATCTTTATTTGGAACATATTATTATTAGAACATATGAAATAAAAGAATTAAATACAGATCAAACATACTTGAGGTAATCAAGGATCTAGGTGAGTTTGGCATGTAATACCAGTCATTTTCACAACATTAATGAAAGGGCTGGCACTGTTTGACCTTGACAAGTTTTTGAATATTAAGTTGTAACTGTGACAAAGCACACCTCAGGTCACTTTCAACGTCCAGCTTTGCTCGATATTTTGACTTTATGTATGGTAATGCTGAAAATCCAGATTCACAGAGATGTTGGATGAAAACTACACTAACAACCTCAAAGCTTCCAAAGCAACTTCTGGGTAAACAGGAAAATAGTGTAACCAAAAATTTTCACCATCCATGTTTTCGAATTTCCCGTTTGCTGGAGAATCACATTTTCGGTCGATTGCCTGTTTCTGAATATGATCAGGAAGTGCAGAAGGTCGTTCGCACTTTATGGAAACGATTTTGTAATTTATTTTGCGTTTGCATTTTGAGATAAATATTTTGCAACTTCAGAATAATCGTCTGCTATTGTTTGCTTTGATTGGAATGTAAATAAAAGATTTATTTTGAAAATGGTTCCTAAAACTGATAGATGGCTCGAAGGTTAAGTAACTGCACTTTCCGGGGAGATATATTCGTATCAACAAATTATAAAGCGGTGTAAAAATTTCAGTTATGGCATTTCAAAAATAGGTATTTATAATATATTGAATTTGAAAGGTAAAAAACGTCTAACTGAAAGTAAAAATGAAAACATGACCATTAAACCTCATCCTAAGACTGTTCGAACGCAGGTAAATATCAAGAAAGTGATGTCTCTGATCCTAAAAGAAAATACTCCGACTCAAAGATCCATTGCATAGAACCTAGTAATGTCTTCTGGCACTGTAAGGAAAATCTTTCATAAAGATTTGAAGTTAAATAGATGTTTAAACATAAAGTTCATCTCCTTTTGCCAAAGTATGTTGCTGGAAGAAAAACAAATTGTAGAAAATTATATGAGAAACACCTAGATGCTGAAAAATGGAAATTTGTGGTAAAACTCTATGAGACATGGGTGTATTTAAGTGACTGTGAAAAAAAGATCAATTTTCTGTTGCTCAACTGACGGGAATGACTGAACGAAATGTCTTCGTCAGTGTACAGAAAAGTTCCCAAAGAGATTCATGATAGTAGCAGGATTTTGTTAGAACGAGAAATTAAAACTAAAAAATGTCTCAAGTAAATCTAAAATTAATTCACTCTACGATCAGTAGAATAGATTAGAACCAATTTTTGAAGAAGGAATTCCAGCCTTATATGCAAGGGACATTGATAAAGTCAAGCTTCTTATGTACAAAGCCTCAAGTCACAAGTCTAAATCAACTGCCGCTGATTTAGCAAAGAAATAATTAGAAACAGGAATAAAATGTATCCCATTTAATGAAATACCTGTAAAATTACCTGACTCTTTTCCAATATACTTTTGCGATTTCGGTTTTTAATATGAGCCTTATGGAAACGGCATCAAATAACACTGAATGGACTTTGGAAAACGGTCCAAGAGGAATGAGGTAAAACTGACATGACAGTACTAAGAAAAAATCTACTTTCATGGAAAATTCGAGCTAGAGCTATTGTCAAAAACCATGGATATCAGATAAAATCAAATCGCCGCATACAATACGCCATTTATACATAAAACTTAACTATCAAAATCGTTTCCATAAAGTGCGAACGACCTGCATATCCACGTCGATTTTAAAAGGATCTCTTGTCAACTTAAAATCCCAGTTCTCTGAACTAATATCTGAAAAATAGTTTGTAATTCCATTTTGCAGTCCTACCAAATGCCCTGATATAAGATCCTACAATTCATTTATATGTTGCAATGGTAGTTTTTTTTTTTTTTTACCATCGAGGAGGTCGTTTAATCTTGGAAAGAATGAAAAGTTTGGCTCTTAACACTGAAGACGGCGTTGCCAAAGATATATTATATTTTCTGTGAAACCCTTAACTGCCTCATAAGTGTTCAGAAAGATTTTGTGACATTGTAGCTACGACAATTAATCGTGTGTGACAATTATTGTGTTCGTATGTCGAAAATACGTTACGGTTACATTGTGACCGCAAAATTGAGTACCGTATATTACAGTCAGTTTTACTTTTTTTTAAACTCACGCCTCCCTTGAAATTCTTCTAGCCTCCCCAGGTTGAGAACCGCTTGTCTCAAAGGTTTTAAGGGGATGGTGGACATTACAAAGCAATTTTTGAATTTTTTTTCCTAAGAGATATGAAATATTCCTTATGTATTCATTAAAGTATATATATAACAAATACCTTATAAAATTTTATAAATATTAATTTTTTTTATATATTTTAAAAATTGAAATTTTTTATGTGGTTTAAAATACTCCCTGCGATCGAATTTTTAACTTTTACCCTTAAATTTGCATTTATATTGCTTTTAAATACGTTTTTAAACAGAGGTATGCATTACTTTATGCTTTCTTAGAATAGTTAATTTTTAATAAATATTTTCATGCTTGTACTCTGATTTTTCGGGAAATTTTTGTACTTTTCTACACTTAAGTTAAATTTTATACTCTGAATGAGGTCAAAACCTGAAATGAATGCATAATTTTATTTTTATGTATTAGAGGAGTCTTTATCATAGATTTTATAAAATTTCGTCAAAACATTATGACTCAAGGATTATTTTAAAGAACTGCAAATATTGAAATTACGCATATTAAGAAAAAGCCATTTAAAAGATATTTTTTTAACCTACCTTTAGTATTTAGTTTTCTAAAGCCACCAAGTATTCATTTTAATTTTCAATTTTATAAATGCGTTTTATTGCAATATTTACACATTTTTATAACGTTAATACATCCCAAAACATTCCAATTTTTGTTCGATTTTTGGTAATTTGAAAGTCCACCATCTCCTTAACCTGAAGTTCACTGATATTAAACCATTTATGATTGAACATAGTATCTTTTCAATATATTACATATTGGAATATGATATAATATTATATATTATGAATATTATATATTTATATAATATCCATAGTTTTATTTTACAGTGCTGTAAATACAGTTTATTTAAAATTGAATATAACAAAATTACATGTTTTGGACAAAATTATTTGTTATTACAATAGGTAGAGGCTCTAAAATATGCATTCTAAGTATATATTATTAAATTTAACTGCACATTTTATTAACTATCATGGATAACAAATTTGCATTTAAACGTTCAAAACCTTTTAAACTTAAAAATACATTTTAATGTTTAATGCATTTTATACTTCATTGTACTAAATAGTTAGATAAATGTTTTCCTGTTTAATGTAAAATTGAAATGCTTCTGTTTTAATTTGACCATTAATTATATTTTAATTCTAGCAGGGCTTCTACAGTGCATGTTTACGTTCGAATCCATAATAAGGCATGGACGTTTCTATTCTATCCCCTGATAACGAATATTGGTGCTCCCGAAATAAACCAATAAATTCACGTTGATGGATCGGTTAATGTTCCCAAGGAAAGTACCTGCCATGTGGAAAAAAAAATTCACTAATACAGGTTAAAGCTTTAATTTTTATAGCAGTAGTTTAAACTTCACTATCTACATTGATTACTATAAAATATAATGTACTGGATACACCAAGTCCTGTAATGCAAAAGAAAAATACAAGTATACGATGACACGTTAGCTATTTTTTATGTTTTGAATAAACTTTGTAGATTTAATTGGGTTTTATTAAAATAATCATGAGACTTATACATATTTCAGTTTTCTTGTAGAAATATGTCTAATGATACTTACGAGCCATGTAAACATTCTTTCGGATAGTTTGCATTTCTATACAAATCTTATTTTGCGATGCACAGAAAGTTCTCAAACGGGCCATGGATCGTAAGCAATTTTCTGAAAAGTTTGCAATGCATTGATCAAATATCTGCAACAGCAAAGCCGAGTGATACACGAATGATAAATATAACACCATTAATGATACTTGAATAATGAATATAACCCGAATAATATGTTACATGATGATCGATTGATATACATGATGATCGAAGGATATTTTATAAGAACTGAGTGATAAGCGACGATCATTGAAATTCCCAACCCCTTGAATGTTATACAGACAGATTGCCGAAAGAAATGCAGGTTTGTTGTTGTTGTTGATGTTGCTTATGCCACTTGACAGACAGTAACATCAGATCAAGTCCCAACGGCTATGGGCGATGAAGGCGCGGCTCCTGTTTTTGACTGCCACCACAAGGGTCGCAATTCGACTTGGCCAGAGGACCAATCCAATTGTGAACCGAGTCAAGTGACGAGACCAGAACACTTGATTCCACACCTCCAGAGGTAATTTCGAGAACTTGGAGGACATTGCAGCCACGACAGATTTTACGTGTACACGGCAGTGGATTTCTCATCAACGAGCATCGAACTAGTGACTTCCAGATAATTAGCCCGCTGCTCATGCCAACTAGGCCACTGCGCCCAAGGTTTAAGTGATGAAATAGCCCGATATGTCTTCTAGGTTTATGTCTTGTAACATATCAGTATTTCATCTAAAAATGAGTGATTTCCTGCTTTTTTACGTTTAGACAGGAAGATTACTGGAAGCATTTCCTTTGGCCCCCTTACCAAGAAAAAAATATCAAAATCCAGCTAATTTATGATAGCATGAGCGAATCAGAACTAAAATTTAAAATGTCTTCAACAAAAGAAGAGATTTTAAAGTTAAATTGCTTAGAGGAATGATGTGGGTTCTTCAGAAGAATATAGATAATTCATGAATAGATTTTCTCCCATTGGCATAAGGTATACCCAATTTTAAATTTATGAATGTAATTCACAATACATATGGTTTGCGGTAGGCTTTAATACTTGGTATTCGGTGCAATTAATTTCCTCGCTATGGATGCAAGAGCAGCTGTTATAACTTACCCAATTGAATGATTTCAATGTAATGTCCTATTTTAAGACACTAGAAACTTCAGATGAGAGTCTCTCTTTTGAATTTACATTTTAATATACATCCATTTAATTATATTATAATATGGGCTGATGTGGGTAATTAAGTAATGTTTAATAACTTTGTCTAATTTCATCAACTATTGCTAATATTTTCAAATTTGTCCAAGTAGAATGCTATTTTAGTTAAGATTGATTATTAATTTTGAATTTGAATGTGATGCATGTTTGTATTTATTTTTTTGGATGTACGGTGTATAAAATGTACGGTCTAAGACTGAATGTTTTCTGCATGATTAAACGTATCTAAAAATATCTTATAATATTTGAATTTATACGAGATATTTACAACTTAAAATGATAACAACATCAATGTATTCTAAATATGCTGTAATAAAAAATTTCATATTTTATAGCAATATATTTAAATCATGTATGGGCATAGCGGAAAGATTTAAAATCTTCATAGATTTTCCATAACTATTAATAAGGCACACGTTTGAACTGCAGAACAGAGAGGTTTCATAACGTATATGTTGTTATTCTTCAGCATTTATAAGTATGCTTTTAGGACCCGAAGTTACCTAATGGGATCACGTCGGCTTTCTGCTCCGAGGGTGCTGGGCTCAAATACCGACAAGCGTCATTGGACAACTTCGTGTTTAGGCCGGATATGGGCCCGTTAAATACCTAGACCTGAAGTTAATTTATGAGGTCAGAGAGGGTGGAAGAGGGTAAGATTCCCCAGGTAGCCCTTGAGGATGCTCGGTCAAAATTCAAGTGGCACCAGTGGCGTACGCAGGAGGGTGGATTGATTAGGGTTAAAACCCCTCCATGGTTCTCATTACATATATTGTTTAAATAGGTTTAAGCTTTGCTATGATTGCTCAAAACTACTCTTTCATAGTAACGCCCCCCCCCCCCTTTGAAAATTTCTGCGTACGCTGCTGAGTGGCACCAAGCTAAGGCGGACAACGACCGTTGTGGTGATATTGTAAACGGGAGCCTCACTCCTCAGTCTGCATATATGGATCTGGTCTGGAACACTTCCGTCCAGGGTCATTAGCAACAACAACAACATCTGCTTTAATTACCCAAATTGCAATGAGCTTCTCAGTGAACATCTTTCATCGTTGCTTAATGTTTTTGAATTATCTTAGTCAAACTGCACTCGCATCGATTATCTTTATCTATATGTGTGTGCTTATATGAATAAGTTTATACCCCAAGTAAAATTATTATATTAATGGTGGAAAATAAATCCCAACAAATAAAGATAATGTTGCTGTAGAATTATAAACCGTTCTGTTGATTTTGTTACAGCTTTAAAAGTTATATATGTCCCATTTATTTATTTTAAATAAACATTCAGTGATATTTGCAGGGCTTTGCATCAGTTATCTAAAGAGGATAAATAGAAGAAATAGTGTCAAAGCAATTAATCACTATGTTCACTGCAAATTTTTAATAAAAGAAATCATTTTCAGTAATTATAGCATTATGTTTTAACACTTGAGGGACGCCGTTTAAACCGTGCAAACGCCTAAATTTAGTATTTTTTTTTCATTTGCATTCAATGTATTCCAGTTAAATGAGCATAAAAAGGGTTACTACTGCCATCTGTTATCATTTTAAAAAGGAGTAAAAACATTTTGCAGCCTTAACTGGAAATTTTTTCAAGATTCATTAGTTTAAAACATTGTTGTTAGGTTAACACATGTTGACCGGTATCGAGTAAACTCGTGTTTTTTATACTCAAATGTTGAAGGCAATTTAGGATAAAGGAAAGTCATCTTGGAGAAATTTTTCACCAAGTGAACACTTCTTTACTTTAAAACTATTGTTATTGTCACCTGAAAGAGTTTCTGACAAATCCTCATATTTTATCATTTAAACTGGGAATCTAAGATTCCCCCCATATAAAAAAAAAGATTTCGAAAATAAAAATGCCGTACTTAATTCCAAATTGCAGCATTTATATGCATTTAAATAAAATTACGAATTAGCAATGTGTTCAGTAATTTAAGCATATTTTATAATTTGCTTCTTTATAAGCAACCTGTATAGTTACAAGAACTTAATTAATTCCGTTTTGCTTTTATTTTAGAAATTAAAATATTTAATTTATTTTGTACTGTGAAAATACATACATTTAAGCAGTTTAAAAACATTTCGCTTTATAAATAACGCAAAATTTTTTCAAGATATGCACGAGTTAAAAAAAATATTACCTCCCAGGGCATAATTTTGTAAGCATAGTTAAGTCTCCCATAACTCAACAGATTAATTTCACTATTATGGTAATGTGTACATGTGAAAGCCAGTGACAAGAAATGCATACTGTAATATTTTCCCCCAGCGAATGCCTTTTCAAAGAGTTTGAGAAATCCCAGATGCTCTCTAAGCGTCGTCCCCGCTTTGAATTTTCATTTTGACGTCCGTACTGGATTAAATATAATACGGTTGTGCCTTACCGTAGCACAAGAAATTAGTTAATGTGTTGTAGCTTGTTCAAGGTTCGTTAATTAACGTCTCTTCTTAGTGTCTGGTAACGTTGTGGGATACTCTTGTTTGAAATTATTAATACCCTTGCTTTAATTTGAAATTTACAGCGTATGTCTAAAGAAAAGAATAAGGAATAGCTGTAAAATATTTAAATATATTAATTTCGTCTATTTTCAAACCACGCGTCAATACTATGTCCCAAACGGACTGCTCATAATTTTGGTATATACACTTGTGTTATTATATGTCACTAAGTATGCCTATATTATGGTTATTTGTAAAATGTTCTGTATTAATGGAGCCTTAAACATGATATTTACTTCAGAAACCTGCTGCCAAGTTTAAGACTCGCAGTGAAATATGTCCTTCAATCCAGTAATACATGAAAATATGTTGGTTTTTTAATCGAAAAAATGATTCACGTAATGGGAATACAAGGGATTGTTACAGACATAATCAATAAAAGTGCGGAAAAGTTGGAACCAGGGAAACACCAGTTAATAAGAAAATAGCAAACGTTGTTTTGATTGAATCATTCCCACAAACACACATGAGTTCTTCGTTTTTAAACATGATATTTTGAACGAGATATTTAAGAAAAATAATGATGAATGGATCTAGTTTTTCTTATTGCTAATTATATCATATGAGCCTATTGCAAAAGATTTGAAGTGATCCCACCATAATTATATACCTTAAAAGTTGTTTTGATATTGTCGCTAATGCTTCCTGACCCGAAAATGAAAGCCTATAGGATCTGGTCCAGACCAAATGCATAGAGGTTTTACGGGCTCAGGAGTGCGGCTCCGGTTTCCAATACCATTACAAGGGTCGGAGACCGTCTTAGTAAGAATACCTCCTCAATTTTGACCGAATATCTCCAGGGAAGACCTCTGGGGGGGATGTACTCTTCTGCACCCTCTGTGACTTTCCGGTCTGCGGAGTAAATGTGCCCATATCCGGCCAAAACATAAGAGTTATTTAATGGCGTTTGTCAGGGTTAGAATAGAGAAATTCGGCACCGAAACCAGACGCGCTACTACAAAGTTACTTCGGGTCGATATATAACTTTAAAAGTCCCCCAAATACAATTTTTATTTTACTTTTAAATTCTTTATTTTTGATAAATGATGTACTGTTTATTAAAAACACTATACAAAAAAGTTTTCGAACGACGTATAATTGCAAGAACACTCGGCTTATTATTTATGGATGATCAAAGATGAATTAACCCTTACGTCGGCTCGTCGGTCTAGGAGACCGCGGTTGCACCTGTTCTGAAGGGTAGGGTGGTGGTGGGGGTGATCAGATTCTTGAGATTTGTGAGTTCCTGAGTCGGATCCTGACCTTCAAGTACAACACATCGGAGATTTTCGCCCGCTCGTATTTTGTCGGTAATGTAATATTTGTAAAACATAGTCGGTCTTTTGGACCGATGAGCCTTGAACTGATTTAAATTTTTGCCGGTCTGTATAATCGATAAGCCTTGAACCGTATTATTTTATCTGTGCAGTCTGCATGCATTCTATTTCAAAGATCTTTGTTTTTTGTTGTAGCTAGCATGGCTGGAATAATTCCTCCTGTTTCACAACGAGCATAAATTTTGTCTCTCTCGCGCTATCACAGATTGAGGAATCGGATTCTGGAATTTTTTTTTAATAATCTATTTTTTATTTACCTCTTTTAAGAATGAGAGGTGGCAGTAGTTTTGAATTAATGACTTATAACTGCGAAAATATATAGAAATAGGAAAATATCCTAATTTTATAGCGTGGTGGTCTATGAGACCTATTAGCTGGGGAATAGTATAAAGACAGATGAGCCACCGTAAGGGTTAAGGGAAGGTTTGATTTCAGTACGGATATTTCCATTGGTGAGAATCTGATTAATTACTATATCGAAACGTCAGAAGAACAATTTAAAGTTTTCTTTTTTTTCCTATATAGGTTGCAACAGAAGACAATGGACAGTCGGTTGACCTTATCTTCGGATCAATTAATTCCATGCAAGTAAAGGACTACAAGAAGAAAATGAGTACAAGACTGAGTACAAGAGAAAAATAAGGGTTTTCAGTTCTTATTTTAGTCTGTAACACAGTTCTCGCATTTTTCGAATCGTGACCCTCATCAATTATTTTCACGTATCCTGGGCTTCCCCCCACTTCTCACCTACATATTTTCATTAAAAAAGGACTTCTAAGACATTAAAAAATAAAAATAAATTGAATTTTCCATAATTAAAATGCAACTAACTGTTTAATGTAACAAAAAATAAATTTGTAAGAAATGGAACTACCTTAAGGAAAACTTAACCCCTCACTCAACGATGTGTTAAAACAGGAGATTTCAGTAACGGTAAGAACAGAACAAAATAAAAAAAAACAAGAAATATAATGCATCTACCGTATTGAAATAGCTAAACTCTAAACTAGATAAATTGCTTTATTCTGCTGGGGAAAATAAAAAAAATAAAGCCAAAAGTGACAGCTCATACAGATGAAATATAAACTGACTTTTAGAATTTGTGTACTGTACGTAGTAAGTAACGGTGATTTTCATTTACCCACCAAAATAAAATCGGTAGATTCTAACCGACTGAATTTGCACTTTGAAGGTCAATTTTTCCCTATAAATGACATTGCTGCCATGCAGTTTATGGTAAATTAATATCGGCAATTTTTTTCGCCAAAAACTACGCTTATAAGCTATTTAAATTTAGTAAAATCATAACCATAGAAACCACTTCGAGGACTACATTTGGGGTCACGACTCACAGGTCGAGAATCGCTGTCTATAGAATCGACCATTTCAACTGAAACATGAACAACAGGATAATTTAATAACTGAAATGTTTTAAAAGAAACACCATACAAATCTTTCCTCAAAAGTTATGCTGAAATATCTGGGGTGTTTTTAAGAACGTTGTATCAGGGCTCAAATTGTATGGATGTAACCTGATTAAATTTAGCGTGATTTCTTATATTGTTTATTATTATTATTATAAATATTATTATTATTATTATTAATAAACAAATACCAGGCCATTGACCATCAGGGCATCAGGCAATGAGCTATACAATATTTTTGACAATACAGTTCACATCATTTATTGCAGAACACTCGTCTAGATGAGCAGCAGTCATGTCTTTTCGAGAGTTACACAAGATACAATCAGGTGAATTAGTCAAATCAAAATTAAACAAATGGGCACTAAGACAATCGTGTCAGGTCAAAAGTATAAACTCGGCCACTAAAGCTGCACGGGGTGAATCCGGGATATTGTTTAACTGCGTATTGTTAATCGTTTTGTTTAATTTTTCATATTGTTTAATTACTTAGCATCTGTATAAGCATTTTTATATCGCGAGTTATTGACGTGATCATTGTTATTAGGTCATTTAAGATATAAAAAACATATAGAAATGTCCTTATGTAATTGAAATAACTGAAAATTGCTCTTCTGTAAAAGAGAAAAGATTAAAAATAATCTTCTAGGTAGGAACTTAATATTTTTAATTCAAATACTTAAAAGTCCTTAAAAGCCATAAATGTTTATTTAGATAAGAAAAAAAGATGAAGCCATTATTTGAAATTAACTATTGATCCCCCAAAATCACCGCTATAAATTTGTTGCCCAGCAAGTCAAAACATTTAGAGGTAAATATTTCTTTGACTTGGGATAGATTGAATTGCCCTCTATTCCTATTTCAAATCCCTGTCCTTCGCATCTAGGACCTGCCACTTTATTTGTTCTCTTGAGGCTCTCCTAAAGTGACTTTAAGATTTATGGAATTTTGCTCGAGTCCAAGTTCCGGACAACTGAGTAATGTTCATTGGATTTTCGTTACAAATTAACTGTCAAAAGGTAAAACTTAATTTACTAGAAAAGGGTCTGCGTGGATACGGACGTATTTATATGTGGGATGACAGAATCTTTTGATCACACGAAATATATCTTCCATAATTGTTGGAAAAAAGTATGACCTTACAATGCAGACAATTAATTATACCACCAAGCTTTTTAATAGAGAACATTTTACTCAGCTTTAGAGTCTATACCATTCTACCTTGTGAAGTGTGTTCAAACATTTGGAAATAGGTGTGTATTCGTATCAGTGAAATCAATGAAGTGTTAACAAAGACCAGGTACCTTTCAAGAAAACCCTATGCTCTACAGAGAATATATATATATATATATACACTATCTTGCCAAAAGTATCCGGACGCCAAGTGGTTAGGACTCGAAGAGTCCTGAGGCATATATTAATAGGATGCTGGTCCTCTTTTCCATCGATGAAATCCTGCACACGTCTGGGGAGACTTTACACCAGTTTTTGATAGGTGGCCATAGGAATTGACTTCCAGGCGTCTATCACAGCTGAAGTGAGTTCTGGCACTGAGGATGATCAATTTGGCTGGCTACGTAATCTGCGTTCTAATTCGTCCCAAAGGTCTTCAGTGGGATTTAGATCGGGGCTCTGAGAAGGCTAGTTCAGTTTTTGAACACCCATTTCGTCAAACCATGCCTGTGCAAGTCTCGATGTGTGAATGGAGCAGTTATCCTACTGGAAGAGAAATGGGCCTTCCCCGAAGTATTGCCATAAAGTTGGGAGAGCAGAATTGTCCAGAACATCTCAGAGTTCATGTTTCCAACCACACGAACAAAGGAACCCAGGCCAACCATGAAAAACACCCCTACACCATGATGCTGCCACCACCAAACTTAACAGTCGACAGAATGTAGTCATGTAAGAAGCGCTAGTCGTGCATCCCCCAAAACGCAGCCAACGTGCCAAACGCAGACACGGCCATCGGACTACCAGATTGTAAAGCGAGATTCATCACTCCAAGGAAAATTTTTCACATGTCCACAGTCTAATGCCGGTGAGATTTGCACCATTGCAATCTATGCTTCGCATTCTGGGGTGTCATGTTCGGCTTGTGAGCGGCTGAACGACATGGATTCTAGTCTTTTTAACTCTTGGTGAACAGTCCTGCGGTTAGCACTAACGCCTGTGAACTTTGGAATACTCTGATGATTGCAATCAACGAGGACTTGCGATTTTGTTTCACTACCCTTTACCGAGTTCTACCGCTGCGTCTACTATTTTTTTTCGGCCTGTCACATCATTTTTCTGCAGTTTCACTGCCTCGTCGTTTCACTTCACGATTTACATCACTCATAGCGGATTTTGGCTGTAGAATTTCCGAAATTTCACGAACTATTTCCCACAAAGGTGGCATCCTAATATAATGCCACAATCAAAGTAACTAAGCTCCTTTTTACTACTCATTGTATCACGCATAAATATGACCTGACAAACCACTACCAACATTTACTTTTATAGCTTTCGGTTACGCATCAAATTACGTCACCTGCCAGATCAACTTCTTTAGGGAGGTGTCCGGATACTTTTGGTCAGATAGTGTATATCTATATATAACTATATGGAATATATTTTAAAACTTTTGTTCGCTTAAGCTAAACTTATCATATTTTATCTACTATACTTTGTTATCTTATGATTATAAAATAACATTTATTTACTTTGTTAATTAAAAGAGGATTGTTCGAGGAAACGTTGATTTTGTTAGTTTCTTCAAATGTCCTGTTTCTACAACAAATTTCTATCCTTCTTAACAGTTTTTGATAACTACTTTAAAGTTTAAATTTGAATGATTTCTTTCAATCGGTGATGATTAATTGAATAATTTATATTTTGCTTCCCAATCTCATCAGTGGGATAGTTAAGCCGACTGATTAGGACCTCAAGCGCAGAAAAACTATGTTCGATTTCTGGTTTTGTAAGATGGATCTGGTTATCTTTTTCGCATATTAATTGATTTACAATATTTTGTTTAAAACTTGAATTAATTATTTTGAACCGGCGGTGACTCTTAATAATATGGTGCTACTATATACAGCCGAAGATATTATTCATTTTTGAAAATTGTCTCAATTTGTAGATTAGAAATGAAGCAACAGCTTATTTATTAAATGCATTCAAAGAATCGAACAAAGAGCACAATTGGACATAACTAAATGAAACTGAACAGTTTAATAAATTAAAATAATACTAGTTGGTACCCGTCAAAGCATGATTACTAGATAGTAATTAAATGTACTAATACACAAGTAATACTCAACACATAATTGCCAAATTTTGAAAATCTTAATATGAAGAACAGAGAAATAAACTTTAAAAAATTGCTATTGAACCCAATAAAACGAAATATGGTTACTTAACAGCACAAATTAACAATTTCCGCCAGGTTTAATTGTATATCTCACAAACATAATTAAAAAAATGGCAGAGAGAGAGAGAGCTAGACGGATTCCTCGGAATAAACAAATTAACATGTTTATGGGGCCTTGCGCTTATTAAGTATCTAATCCAGACTTAAACATATCACTGCGCAGGCGCAGAAACAATTAATGTGTTTAAGTGGCCTTATTCTTAGTGAGTAATCAAAGTTAGATTTATACAATCACTGAGCATGCGTAGAAAGCAATTTTTTAATAGTAAATTATAGCTAATTAATAGAAAGTGGTTACAAAAACCCAAATTTGACACTTCTGTAGATTAAAATCTTTCGTGTAAGCCTAAAATGTAGTAAACGAATAATTAGTTTTCTCTCACGGACTGCCTAAAGAATCGGTGTAGCAACTTAAATATTCAGATATTTTTTAAAAAAATGAACACCGTTAGATGTATGATACATTCCCCATATATGATAAAATACGAATTTTTTTTCTAGACGTTCTTACACAACTTGTATCGATCATGTTATATTATCAGTATTTAATACGAATAGACAAATCCCTATGTCTTGGGTATAGGTCTTGGGTATAGGTAAAAGTTAATTATCAACAATCAAGAAATTTACTGTCTGAGCATCTAAGTTTGTACTTTGAAAACTCTCTAAGGCATAATACTTGTATGTAAGTTGCTAACCTGCTCGCATCGAGTATCGAATCAGATAAGTTGTTTATTAGCTATTGGAAAAATAAACAAGGACTAGAAATTGATAAACACTAGAAATTGCTTTGTTACGTTACCATTTTTATTTAAACAAATAATTTTAAAATACTTTTCTAAAGAAAAAAATGTAATTGTTTTCTTCGCTTTTAAATAAATACACAAGCATTTCTATTAAAATTAATGCTTTTATTATGCAATGAATGGAAACTGCATATTACAAATTTATTTTGCAATATTCAAACTTGCGATGATACAAGGTGTACGCATTTGCAAGTTAATTCAACTGTATTGTTTAAATGAAACTTTCTAGATTAGCGAATACTCTAAGGAGAATAATTTCAATTTATATCAAATATTGAGAATAAATTTGCTCGTTCTTGCCTCTGTATTAGGAGTATCTCGGACATAAATTTCAAGTGCTCTGCAGACTCTCGAAATTAAGTTTTGGAATCATTTCCATATTTTGCTTTGAAGCGAGGAAAATTTGAAGAGTGGCCTCATAATAACTATAAGCTAGAGAATGATTTTAACATTTAAAAAAATTCTTATATTAGTATTAACTAGTAATTGTCTGTTTAGTAGTTATTTAGTGGTTAAGTGTGCAAAGAGAACACTTAAGGAGAAAACAAAAAAACAGAATCCATGATTAAACTTGCAGGACATAACTCTCATTTTTGTTTTATGCATACCATTGCTAAAAATTATCTTCCTCTGTAATTATTATCTATATATATATATATATATATATATATAATATATCTATATATACAGGGTGTCCAAAAGGTCGTTTACAAACTTACATGGTGGTCTGTCTTATCATGATGAACAAGATTTACATAGGAACTTGTGTCCGAAAATTCAAACTGAGACCGCTAGGAGGGCAATAAGTGCGGTTTGGATGAGGAGAAAAAAATTGATATCGAACAAGCGGTGTTAATATGATTTTTATTACAAAACATCATACATCACAGCAATGTTCAAAATTCCTTCCATTTTGCCACAATGCACGTTCACAGCGTCGGCGCATGGGATACACGAACCGTTCAAATTGGCCAGGAGTGTCACGGACACGTGCTGCCGCTTCCGCGATCCTGGCGATAAGATCCATGTCCGAGTTTACGGGTGTCTCGTACACTATGGACTTCATGTGTCCCCACAGGTAGAAATTCAGGGGAGTCAGGTCGGGGGATCGCGGTGGCCATTGGGACTGGTCCGCCTCTACCGAGTCCTGCGATTAGGATAAGTCCTATCGAGGTATTCTCGAACAGCGTAGCTAAAGTGGGCAGGCGCTCCATCATGCTGAAACCAGATGTTTCGGCGTGTAACGGCTGGAACGTCACCCATCAGATCCGGCAAAACTCTTTCTAAAAAAATGCGATAGGTATTTCCGTCGAGGCGTTTAGGTAGAAGGTAAGGGCCAATCAACAGTCACCGATAATACCAGCCCAAACGTTTACGGTGAAACGTTGTTGATGTGCATGGGCACGTGTACTTCTTGGGTTTTCATGCGCCCATACGTGCATGTTGTGCAGGTTCACGCATCATCCTGTGTAAAGCAGGATTCATTAGAAAACAAATTCACGATGGAAAATCTGGCTGTGCTACCCGCTGTTGCAAATATCAGCGTGAGAATGCAATGCGTTTTGGATAATCGTCGGCGCACAATGCCATGTACCTTTTTGGATGTGGTAAGGGTGTTGCATGTCATCGTGCAGTATGCGCATTATGGTGAAACGACTACACCAAGACACGTTCGCCTTCTCGGAGACTTGTTTGCGGGTTGATGGAAAACTCCTGTAGCACGGTTTCCTCTACGCAGGCGTGCGTGTAGCGCGTTCTCGACCAATGTGGCTAAGTACTGCGAAGCAAACTGATTCACGTAATATGCGGTCAATCGTCCAAACAAAACATGACTTGGCTGACGTCTGTTGGGAAGCGCTCAAGGTACGTCCGTGCCGCGGCTCGTCCATTTCCATCAGCGGAGCCGTATACGTATTGCATGTCGGCCATTTCTTCGTTACTAAACTCATTCATCCTTCTCCTTCAACGTCCACGCCTGAAATGATTGTTGTTCCCACTCTCCTGTTTTCGTGCAATTATCGACCTCTAACGGTCGCAGTTTGAATTTTCGGACACAAGTTCCTATGTAAATCTTGTTCATCATGATATGGACAGACCAGCATGTCAGTTTGTAAACGACCTTTTGGGACAACCCTGTATATATATATATATATATATATATAGATTATATATATATATATATATACATATATATACTGTAACGAGGAATTCCTTACAGGTTCCTTATTTGATTAATTTAATTTAATTGTGTAGTTCACTTAAATGAATCTTCTTCTGCTCCTTTAATGTTTAATGTTTCTCCTCCTCAGCAAAATAGGTATTTCTTGAGGTCTACAGTTTTACAGTGATTTTTTGGTTGTGTGTTAGGAGAGCTCCCTAATATCACTTCTTTCTTTCCTTCCAATGCTGGCGTTGTGTAGGAAATTTTTTCCCCACTGTAATTTTGTTTCTTTGAGTATATTCCTTTTTGCCAACATTATTCAAAATTCTAAAATTGTACTGCTCTCTGAATGTTTACAATTGTTTTCTTAATAAAGTAAGCTTCTATTAACTAGTTCCAACACTTAATGTTGAGTTACTTGATATGGAAAACCTTAATATGCTCAACTAATGTTAAATTAAGTTTTATGCTTCAATGGTTCTAAAGAAAAGATTGATTTTCCTTCTGTTCCTTTCATACCTGTCAAATTCTTGCTTCATCAACATATGATTTCAAGGTTATAAGTTGTAACTTAGGTATAATTTTGTTATGAAATACTTCAACAGATATAATTCTCTAATGTAATCAACTTCATAGTGATATTATCACTTATTAGTGTAATATGTTGCACATTTTGCTTCATCCATTGGTTTACTTTTATCAATGTTATAATTTTTGTTTTGCTTAGATATTTTGTTTGATTTGATGTTTGTATTTGGTTGTTATAATGCAACGATGGCTGAAAGTATTGGTATAAGGCATTAGCATTAGCATTAGCAAATAACAACTGTATTAGTATAATGTAGCAAATAACATCTGTATTACTATGGTATTGACATATTTTTTATTACTCTTCACTGAAAAATATTTTTTTTTTGCCTTGACACAAATTTCTTTTGGTATTACCTGAGAATGTTATCAGTCACTCATTCAATTGGTAAGATTATGCTTGTACATATTACATGGTGTATATTAATGGTATTGAAAAGTCATTATCTTCTACTTAAGCTTGTTGAAAAACAAGGTATCAATGTAAACAAATGATAGGAACCAAATGATTCCATATCAACTCTATGGACATTCATGTATTTTAATATATCCTATCAAGATCTTTCTTTCCTATATTTTGTTGTGTTTAAATTATACAAGCAAACTTTATTGTGTATTTATGTGTAAAATCCCTAATGCTTAACTGAACTATTTTTTATGTGTTATATTTTTTGTTATTTTTTTATACCTCACTTTGTCAATTTTTGACAAGTTATCTTATACGACTAGGACTATCCTATACTTCATGTTCACTACTACCTTCCCTCTTTTTTTTTCGAGTGTAGTTAGTTCCATAGCCCTAAATTTTTTGCAATGTAGTGAGATGTACTCTAGTTCTGCAAACCACTTTAATTTTTATTTTTCTATTATTTTTACTTTTCAGTTTCCCCTAGTGTAATATTACTACTTTGTTGTTTTCTATTTTTTTTGTAAAATTAAATTTCCACGCGCAAGATAGAAGTCACCAACCTTTTTCAGACAGTATCATATACTTTCTTTTGGCCAAGGAATTTTATGTGATTCAAGCTCTGTCTTGGTGTAGGATGATCTTTTTATCAAGTTTCATTTTATTTTTAACCCTTCACTTGAAGTTAGGAATTGACTTAAGGCTAGGTGTCCTAGTCATTCTTCCTTTTGCACAGCTTTCCCCCTTGAGTGGAGTCTGTCTTGGTGCATATATTTTGTTAGGTTTCAGGTGTCATAATCCTTCGCGGAAACATTACTGATCCTAATTACCTAATTTTGACTTTTTTATTGTTTGTACCCAACTGGTCACTTATAAACTTTGACAGTTTGTGGTACATTCTTATGCATTCACTTTTCATTTTTTGTTTAGCTCACACTTAAAGCATGTGCATGTGCATAAACAAGATAAGGTTTATGTTTTTTTATTATATTATTAGCTATGAGCATTTTGGCCATATAGCATATTTAGTTGAGTGACATTTTTTTTTCCTTCCCCTTGTGGATTTTTTTATATATTACTAATTAAGTAACTGTCAAGATTCGAATTCCCATACCTCTGGTAGGTTAAGTTGCCGCAATAGACTTCTTAGAATCATCGTCTATGTTTCGTGGGAATTCTTGTAGTATTGTTACGACAATTATGTTTGTTTAGTTCACTCTGTGTGTAGCAATTTTGATGCATATTAATGGATATGACATCTTATATATATTTTTTGAATGGAATGGATATTACATCCAATTTTTTTAGTATGAATATATGATATTCCACATTGAATATTATAAAATAACATCCAATATTTTGATTATTAGTGGATATGAGAACCAATCTTCTTCAATTAGATATATTGAACTCATCATTCTTGGTAAGACCAAATTAACTTACCTTCTTGAAATGATATGAGATTTCAAGTGTTTAATGTATTTGTTGACTATGATATGCAACTATAAGTTTAATTAGTACAAATGTGCATAAAAATTTTAAGATAATGTGTTACGCCATTTTTTTGTCAAGCATTAATCACTACTATATTTGTAAAATTCACCATGCTTGTATGAATTACTATCTTTGTATTGATACTACATTTATAATATCCTTATATATTACTTTTTCCCTTTGTATTCACTATATGCATTTTATATGAACTTTTTTTTGAGATCAAATGTGTCTCACGTATTATGTATGCTATTGGTTTTTCCACACATTAATTTGTGGTGATTTGTAAATTTTTTTCATCTCTGGACAGGGGAGAGTTCTGTAACGAGGAATTCGTTACAGGTTCCTTTATTTTGATTAATTAATTTAATTTGTGTAGTTCTCTTAAACTTTAAATTATAACTTTTATTTTAATCTTAAATCTGCTAGTAATGTTCCTTTCCTTATCTGATAGTAATTTATTTTTTTCCCAGGCTCTTAGTCATGGGAGGTCTCTGTAACTTTAAGTCCGTTCGGTCGGTAATTGAGAATAGCCTATCTTCTAACATCTGGCAGTGCAATTTGCCGTCCTAGATTCTTTAAGTCTTTGTCAGCTAGGTCCCCTAATTGCTAGCCTCGTGTCCACGAAATAAGATGTCTTTTCTTCCCTGTTTCCGTATTTTTGTTAACAGCATTGATGGGTCTTTTTAAGCTATTAAACTCCGTTTATGCTAAAGGCTCCTGTTTCCCCTTTCCGCGCCTGCGGCGAACGTAATTTATTACGATTCTCTTGCATGGGAAACAGTTTTTCTCAGAACAGGCGCTTGGGCTTCGCGCTGTTTGACCAGCTCCTCGGATTGGTTAAGCTCAGCCAGTCTCGGCCAATGAAACTCCTTATAAGGGTTCTTCTGCAAGAGGAATGTGGTACCTAAGGTTTCCAGTTTTGGCGATGCTTCGCTTATTTTATTTATGGACACAAGGTGTTGGCAATGTGTTGGGGCGCTGTTAAGGTTGTCTTTCTCCTCTCCCTTCTGCACGCCTTGGCGAGATTGGTTGTACGGCAACCCTTCTCTCCTTGCGTGTCCAGGGCTGAAAAAAGAGATGCGATGCAGAGATTCAGAATTTTTTTGGTAGATAAAAACTTGCTCTAAGAGACCCTGATCCGAGCTATCGGTCCTTTTGTTTGGCCGTGGCTTGGTGAGGGGGATTTTTTTTTTTGAATAGGATTTAGCCGCTCGTGTTCCTGTGTTATTGCACTAGAAATTTGTGTCCGGCACAACGTACTCCGTGAATATGATCGTGCTAGTAATTTTTTTTTAAGAGACTGTACTCCACTATTTACAGCTGAAAGGATCGTCATAATTTCTTTTAATTGGTCCTTCGTACACTTCGTTAGTTTCTAAATCTTCGGAACCCATCCGGCCATATTCACCGTTTGCGTGGGAGTTGACGATTGCTCCATGCCTTCCAGAAATTCATCGTGATCAAATTATAGACATTCATCAGTATCTGTTTGCAGTGTCCGGAGTCTTGGTCCCATCATCGCACGTGATTAATATTGCAAGAACAGTTTTTAATGAATTTAGGTTTCAGAACTATTTAGGGCCACTTGCCTGCCTGAACTTTCTACGTAGCCATAGTATCCCGAACTTTTGTCTTCATACTGCTACAAACAATTTATGACTCCGAGAACTTCAAGTTCACTGTTACGAACTATTATAAATATCATCTCCTTTATTCAACTATAATTACTATTGCCACACTTCAGCAATAGTACATATACACATACACACACACACACACACACACACACATATATATATATATATATATATCATATCCTAACAATACGACATCGTTATGAAAGGAGGATTGTTAATCCTGCTGTTCAGTCTGCTTGCAATATTAGCAATTTAAATTAATGATATAATTTACAAAAAAAGATTACATTGACAGAAATGTAAAAATGCATTTCATTTAATATTTAACAAAATATATTAACTGAATAATTTGATAAAACATATGACATGTAGAAAAACGTAATTTCTTTTGGAGAGTAAGCGCTTCAAAGATACAAAATATGTTTTTACAGATAAAAGTGTTCTTTTAACTTGAGTGACATTATTTTAAGAACTCTTTTTCGGCCTAACAAAGAACTTTCTTACAAAGCTTATACTTAATAAAGAGTAAATAATCTTCTTGTGCGTCTAACTCGGGTTACTTTGTAAAAAGAATGTGCAGCCATAACACAAGGAAAATTCAAGCGATTATCCCCTCTTCCGACGAAACTGTAATCTCATATTTAAAGTTTGCATCCCGCTAACAGTTAAGTTGCATTTTTTATAGGAACATACACGAAAAACCCTAGCACGAGTACTGAGGGTTACAGCAATATGATAAAAATATTTCTTTGAGTAAATATATTAGAATTCAACATAAGTTTTAGGACATCTGAAATTCATTTGCATTCTTAATATACAACTCAACTTTAAAAGGGGAAGTATCTGGAAGGCAAAAAAGCTTCTCAGAATATAACAATAAAATATTCAGTAATAGAGCCAGTAAAATATGTGCTGAATTTTTTTCCGTAGAAGTATGAGAAAGCGGTGTATAAATTTTATGTGGAATAAGTCTCCAAATTCGGATATGAGGCGAACTTAAAAAAGCTAAACAACTCTATTATTGATCACTAGTGGCAACAGGGTTTCTCTGAGAACAAGGCATTTTAAAAATGCAGTAAATATTTCTTTGCTAAATCTGCTTGGTTAAAGTTGCAGTTCATGTAATCTAATGAACTCTTTTTAAAGTTAAGCTATACAAAAATGAAAACTTAACTACAGGAATCAGTGATGATTACATGTACTCACCACTCAACACAAGGATTTTATGTGCGTTATCTATTTCGCATAAAAGAAAAACGTAGTTAAAACACAAGAGAAAATAATGTTGGTTAACTGAGAAATGGGTTTTGAATTTATTATTCTATTCTGTAGTTTTCATTGTTATATATAAACACATTTATTTAAAATTAATATTTAAGTCATAAGTATAAAAAGTTGCTAATCTATGAGAAGTGTTTTCAATAGTTTACTGGGTATATTTTTAATATTTATTGTCTTGTACTTTCTGATATAAAGTACAAAAATTCTTAATTACATCGCATTTGAAACTTTAACAAGATTTTTAGTTCTCCACGAGAATTACAGCCTATTTTTAATACCGAATTCTTGGTGCCGTGACCAGGATCAAGAATGTAGTATTAAAAATAGTTGAGATGCATATTGCCAAATAACTGGGAATTCGTCCTCTGGAATAGAAAAATGACATCAAGAAAAGATAAACGAGGAATGACGACCCAAAATTATGACCATGGAAAATATTTATTTTGAGGGAATATGAAAAATTGCTTAAGGCCTTAAAAATACAGGATGTTAGCATTCTATGCGCTTATGATGATCGGTGGAGGAGTCTTGAGTCCCCATGCGAAAAAGCACCGTTTTCGAAGGCCAACTCGAAAACTGTGTCAAACTCCTCTCATCTCAGGCATCCTGTCAAGACCTTCTCTGGAATCTTTCGTCCAACGGGTCGGAAGAGATCTCTGTTGCAGGTGGTTGATGAGCTTCGCATCTGTCCATCAGTTCGCCAAATTTGGCGAGAGCGCTTCGCCAAGCAGCGGCGAGAAAAACTGCGAAAACAAAGCGACAAAAAGAGAAGCGATTATGCCTGTGTATCTCGGGGAGGCGAAAAATTGGGCCAAACTTGTAGCGTAATATCCAACCCTTACTCCCCCTCACGAGGAATTTCAAAGATAAGAGAGCGGGGTGCGTTCTTAGCGCTAAAAGTAGGTTTTCGGTTGAATAAAACAGGGCAGTCAAGGGGCAGTATCCATATTTATGTGGTACGCGCAGCTGTTAGGGGAAAATCCTAGAAGAAAATGTAGTTTTAAAGGGTGGTGCAAAACGTTTACAACATATATATATATATATATATATATATATATATATAGATATTATATATATATATACTATATATATATAATATATATATATATATATATATATATATATATATAATATATATAATATATATATTATATATATATATATATATAATATATATTATATATATATATATATATATGCAGGTGTGAAAAATATATTCTAATTTATTAAGTGAATAAAACCCAGATATACTGCTTTTTATAAGCACATACCTATGCAAATTCCTTTATTTAGAAGTGAAATATATTTTTAATCTCTAAGTGTTCTTAAATATTTATATATCATGATTTTTAGAAGTTTTATGTTGGAGTTTTTCTTTCTTTCAAGAATGAAAATGCGCAGTAAAACCATGCAGCGAATTTTATCAAAGTTTCTTCTAAAATGTTTCAAAGTAAGAAAAAAAGGTACTTTGTAAAAGGGACAGCGAAGTATAATGTGTTTTTCAGTCATAACATGTAGTCAATGGTTATTTATAACAGTAAACACAATCCGAATTCTTCTGAAAATATTTTCGAATAGGACGTTACTAAAATTTCTTTCTCCTGCTCATGAGATGTGGATTCTAAACTTGTACTGTGAAATAACAATATTAAAAAAAAAGTTGTTTTGAAATGTGTTTTTATACCCACATGGTAGTATCCGGTATCTAACATTCAGTATCGTTTTATGTCCCTTGTGTACACTTCTGAGAAAGAAAGTGTTATGTTACGACGTTTGCCATGTTTGTGGATCACAAAAACATAATTCAATAATACTTTGAAATAAATAGAATTTTTTGTAGTACGAAAAGCTTTACATCAGATAATAATATCCAAAGTTGGTTTTCCCCATTCTTTTTACTTCGATACTGCGTATGTTTTTTAATGTCGTATCCAGACAATTGCTTTTAACGCTGAATACGTTCTGACATTGTAAGAAACACAGAACTGGTTATATTAATTTTCATTTCTGTAAATGACATTTTAGAGGCATTCTCACAAAGATAATTTTTCTAATTAAGTAAACACTTGATAGAGGCAGAAACATCTCTTTTGTCTTATTCATATAATTACAATATACAATTAAAATTATAAAAAAAGACAACATTGATGTCTGCTTATCAAAACTACAAATATGTTTTCCCACCATTTTTTAACGTTAAATGCAAATTTTACGCAATACACAGACAGTCCCCTCATTTATAAAAATAATTGCATCTTGTTTATCCTCTAGTTGACCAGGTTTTGTGTTTCCGATCATACATTCCTATGTGATTCTGTTTTGTTTTTGAGCTTTCTACCTCCTCCAGAAAATTTATTTTTAAGCTGTTTTTAACGCTTAATGAAATATTGTAAGTCGGCAATCCTGTTTATAAACCGATGTAAAGAGGTATATAACTGTAATAATATTTATAGATCTTTAATGTGCCTTTTTTGTATTGTTTAGATGGATTTCTTACGAATAAAATTATATTTTTTAGCTATCGATCAAATTAGTTCAATGTTATTGATAATTTTCACTTTTATTGCTGATATGTTTCCCAGTCTCATAAATTGGTCTTTTCAAAATATACTCAGAATTCACTATTTTTACGTCATACCATGGATAACAAGTTATCTTTTCCAGCTTATCAGCTTCTATTTCTATACATAGAGCATAGTCATGCATAAGATTTTGAAATCATGACCAAAATAAATATTATCTCTTTATCACAAATAAAAGTGCTTATTCCCGTGATTTCGATCATTATTAAGATTCATATAAACTTTCAAATGAAACGCCGGTATACCGTGCAAAATTGAATTAAACAGAGTGCCCGCTAGCACAACTTCGACATTTCTGATCTACTCACTATCTTAAAGCCAGAAAAATTCCGAAACAAACTATCCATTTTAAAATCAAGAACTTTTAACCAAAATAAACTAATTTATTTTTATAAATCAATCTATCAATCTTTGCCACTGAACACCTAAAAATTCACCATCCGATACCTTTGTGTTCTCAAGCGTGGAAAAACTCTTCTTAAATGCCTATTTTTAGCGCAGTTTTGTAGCTTATTTTGTTTATGAAATACGACGCTAGATATCTGTGTCGTAGCCGTTATATATAATTCCCGTTGAATATTTATTTTTAGCTTTATGCACAATTATTTAATTTTGATTGTTTATATAAATCAAACTTTATTAACATAACTTCTGTAATATGGTGATTGTTGTGTTTTTCCTAATCCCCCTGCCCGGCAGTTCGAGACCGGGTCTATATGCCCTTCGGGCTTATGTGTGCGGCTCCGGTTTATATAGCACCAGAGGGTCGGAGCCCGTCTTAGCTAATGGTCATTTCATTGCGACGCGAGCACCCCCAGGGGAGAGATCTGAGGGAATCGTACCTCCTCCCATCCTCTCTGACCTGATAGAGGGATTTTCGGGTTCACCGGAGTTAACAGGCCAATCCGGCCTAGACACGGAGTAATATGGTAGTAAGTCTGGAGGATTATTTTCAAGTCGTTAATTCTTTTTTGTGCAGTACACTGTGCTTGAATATGAGAAATATTTTATACATTTGCCCAGGATCGTATAAAGTAGGTTACAGCCCGTCCAAATTACTACCATACGTATTCTTCTATGAAATAGCTGTTCTGGGGAGTTTAAATTAACCAAAGGCTCTTCATATAAAGTAAATTTTTTATACTAGTATGAAACAAACCATTTTGAAATATTTACACGTACACTATCTCTCATATGCGTCAAAGCTAATATATTATAAAAGTCACATTAGAAATCTACTTTTCTTCCATGGTCTCTGCTCCATACCTATTTCAGCTATTATGTTATCCACCCACTTCATTCCTTATTTATTCAATTTTTGAAGCTGTATTATTCTTACTGTAATTTATACAGCGTAAAAAAATGCTTTTAAAATTTTCTTTAGTTTCTTCCGTTTAGTGTTATTTTTCAAACAAACTGCGGCCATAACCTACCATTTAAAGGTGACGTAGTATTCTATTTATCGTCAACTTGATGGATGACTTTCAAAGATTAATCGTTTTGCTAACACACCACTTACACTGTGGATCACAAAGCAATATAGGTCATATTGTGTCCCTCGTATGCAGCATTTTGAATGATATCGTACTTCAGAGTGTGAAGTTCATAGTTTGGGGTCCTTACATATTTTGTTTAAGATATTTTCCTTTTTTATACACTAGCTGAAAACCCGCACTTCGCTACGGAGTACGTTCAATTAAATACTACGGTCAATGTATGCAATTAATGGAAATATATATACTATATATAATATATATAATATATATGTATGTATAATAAATACGACGATCAATGTAAGTCATTAGTGTAAAAATAAATATGTTTATAAAAAATCGTTTGAGATATTTTTGTAGACAAAGTAATGTAGAAGAAATATTCAAATTCAATCTAATAGACATACTAAAGAATAGAGTACAGTTTGAGGAACATCCCTTTACAGTATTTTAATATTTTTTTTTTGGATAATGTCCAACCGTCTGCAGCATTCGCAAGGGAAAAAATATTTTTTCTCTATTTCGTTGTTATGGACCTGACGATAAATTTTATTTAAAGTAACAGAAAAGAAGTCACGTGATCAGCATTTATAAATTAAATTCTAAAAATTAATTTTTAAAAATTCACCAAAAATAAGAAATGAGGTAAAAATTCGAATAAGATTTCATTTTAAAGGAAATTTTATGATCTTTCCTCGAGATATAAATTTTATAACCCTCAAATTATTATTTTAAATGCAAACTTTTAAAAAAAGTTGCTAAAACAGCTTAAAAATTTAATTTTAAAAAATCTAAGAAGAATTTTTCAAGAATCTTTCTTAGTGTACCTGTACACCAATGTTGCCAACCTCTACGAGGCGACTCCCCCTAGCGTCATCATGAAATCCCCCTGTTCCCCCTCACACCAACTTGAGATCCCCCTAGACATTCCTAAAAGAAATCTGGTTCCAAATAGGCATCCTGTTTGAGAGATAAATGGAAATAAGTAGGAAATCTACACTTACATAATGAAATGGAGATTAATTTACATTTCATATATGTATGGAACTTATAATCTAATAAAAAAAACGCGTCTCGATTGTACAAAGTATTAAAAAACGTTCCCCCACAAATGCCCGTAAAAAATGCGGCCTCTAAAAACACCCCCTTTTTATCTAACTTACCCCCAAATTTAGGGGGGAAACCCCCAAGTTGGCAACACTGCCCTACACTATAAGAAGAATCGCCATGCAAAATTTTGAGTCCTTTAGGTCTAGCGGTTTGGTCTGTGCGTTGTATGTAAGTGATTCAGTCAGTTATGGACCTGTTATATGTATATACCAAATAATTACAAATGTAGTGATTTCTATGAATTTCTTAGTTTGGTTGGAGAAGTTCTAACGTTAAAATTTTCATAATTATTTTCTTAACTTTCTTTGAGTTGTTTAAATATCTTTTTTTGTTTGTTAACCGCATCATATGCTCTCCATGGATATCTTGGAGCATAACGAACGACTCAAATTACACAGGTTGCTGGTACGAAAGGTTAAAGGTAGATTCAAAGATAGGTTAGGCTATTCATCTAGACTATTCATCTAGTTCGGCGAGCACTGCTGGTTGAAGAGGAAGAGGGGAGGTAGGAATAAATATTTCAACATGAAAATATTTATGCAATATAAATTTTTAATACATAATTCAAAATTGTATTTAACCCCTTTCATACCAGCATAGTGTATGAAGATTACATGCAAAACCAGTTTTTCGGGCATTTAGATTTAAAATATCAAGTATAGTTTTCAGATAAATCAGATGCTTTTATTCATATTAATAAAAGAGATATAGGTATCGATATTTAAATCGATATATATATATATATATATATATATATATATATATATAAATCGATACATATAGAAATATAATGATATTTACATCGATTTATGTAAAAATTACATAAAAATGTTTACAGTTTTGTTACCTTTATATATCAATATCTAAATCGATACATATACAAATATAACGATATCTAAATCGATACACATAGAAATATAACGGTATATAATCGATACATATAGAAATATAACTATATCTAGATCGATACACATAGAAATATAACAATATCTAAATCGATACATATAGAAATATAACGATATCCAAATCGATAGATATAGAAATATAACGATATCTACATCGATTTATGTAAAAATTACATAAAAAAGTTAATTTATAGTTCTTTCACCAGTGGATCCATACGTGGATCCACTCGTGTTTGTGAAGAATCAGGCCCTGAATCCATACGTGGATTCACTGGTACAGAAAGGGTTGAACAAAACAATCTCAAAATTGATAATAAATGCGAAATTTGACATCGCAAATCTTTGCCTCTCTCGTTGTAATATGGCACATAAGTTGAATTTCCAGTTCTCAGGCATTGGTAAAAATGAGTGTCAGTGAGGCTTTATTGGTACTTTGATTTTAAGTATTTCATATTGGTAAACAAATATTCACAAGTATATGTAGACGCGCAAAGACAGTTCAATTTGAGAGCAAGAAAAACAGGCTGACGCACAACGAGGGGAGAGGCAATGGTGTCGAGAGAGCAGGCTGCTCAGTTTTTGACTTTTATGGATTTTACGATTTTAGTTTGTTTTTTCGTAACTAAATTTATTCATTAAAACTACTAGCGACTGTTATTCAAATATCTAAAATTTGGACATTAGAACTCCGAGCACTGTAATGAAGCTCTTTTAAAAAATTAAAATTAATATTTTAAGAGAAAATAAACAGTTTGAAAGCTTGATGCATTACATTTTGTGTTTAAGGTCGGTAACGTCTTTGATGCCGACGTGACTATAGGGCATAGCGTTTGTCGGCGCCGTTAGCCAATTTACGAAGCCTAGCGTATGTGGGGTCTGAGATTCTAGACGCAGATAAGAGGAGGATGGCACCAATTGTGACGTTATTTAACAACGACTCTTTTTGGGTGATTGATAGAGGGGATCTTTAGTGGACCACGAGGTTTAGCGGTGTTTTGTGGGTGGTCATCAGCTGTTTGCAACATTACGTTAGAGGGGCGTTTTTGGTTAAGAAAGAGGTTAGTGAATAAGAGGTTTTTAAGTGTAGAGACTCAGAAAACGAAAAGATGTGAATTTCCTGAAAGGCTGGTGAAATGGTTCCGGATCCGGGAACGTTGAGAGAATTAAAAATTTGAAGTGTTTTTAAAAAATCGAAAGAAAAGTCATTCGGAGTCCAGGAGCCCGCGTTCTGGGTCAGCTGAAGAAAATCTACCTCTGTTTGACTGCACAAAGTCCGGTCGAATCTTTCCGGAGCTAAAATAAAACGAAGGAGATTTGATACGTAGAAACTCGGTGGATCCTTCCCGAGAAAGAAAGCCTGTGTGGCGTGGAGACAAGTAGATTTTCCCGGATCCAAGATAGAGACTTCCTGCTGAGAAAGAGACTACAGTGCCCCATCAATTGAAAAAATGAGACTACAGTGCCCCATCTTTCGACGTGAGTCTATAGTGCCGCACCAACTTCACGTAAGAGTCCCCTACAAGAGAGGAGAGTCGACACCTAACCCCAAGGATTCCCTCAACTAAAAGACGTGAGTGCTCTTGTTTTTGTCTAGTTCAGATCTCACGTTTGCTATTGATGGTTAGTGCTGGTTTACGTGATTGAAATATAGTACATTTTGTGATAGGAGATTTTAGAATTTTGTTTAGTTAGTGTTAGTTAGTGTTACGCTCCCTGAATCTAGAAGTTAAACTAAATAGAACCCTTTTTCATTTGCTGGTGTTTTTGATAGTGAGTAGATCAGCTAATATGTTAATTAAATTTGATGAGATAAAAATTTAAATATTAGAATAGTGTAAATAAATTATTTTTTTGTTTTAAACCTTGAATCAGCATTATTTATCTGTTGTGTGTAGAATTATGAGCAAAGTTGATTTAGTAGATCAAACTGGCTTTAAATTTGTTCGTAAATTGCTAATCACGTCCAGAGCTTTGGGTTACAAAATAAATAATTTAAAGCACAACGCACCCAACTACCCCTTTATAAAATAAATAATTTTTGTACTACCACAAAATAATCACGCACTATAATATAAATGGACGAGCAATACGACAAGCACTTTAAAATCATTTCGCGGGCACCTCGTTGTCGACCCCTGATCTAGACAGTATAGTCTTCAGTGTAAAATGTTTTTTCTCCCTAATGCGGGGCACTTGTTGGGATACATTCGCCTGTTGTTATTGTCCGTGAAGTATTTCTGGCTACTTTATTGTGGGAGCACTATTTAGGTGATCCAGCATTATTCCCTATGAGAGGACAAAATGGAATCGACCAAGTCTTATTCTGGATTTGATCCCAAGCCCACTGCGCGGAAGCTCACGACGCTAACAACTACACCATATAGGGGGCCGAGAAAAATGAATTGAATCGTAAAGATTCATGAAAAAAAAACGACCTAGGTGGTGAGCCCATACGGCGAAAAATTATCTACTGACTTCTGGTCGCCAAGATGGCAACTCGCTCGACTCCGGATCTATAGGTCCAATCACTGGCCATTATCCCTGCCCCGCGTCAGTGGCGCACTTCGCTCCATGTCCTGTCAATGCTACTTGACACCATCCGCTTAGTGGTCTAAGAACCTGAGCCAACTGAACATCCAAGAACCTGAGCCATAACTATTCAAATTTAACTTAAAACTGTTCCATTCCGCAGCCACCATTCCTGCTAAGTACATCGCTTATCAACTTTATTGCTTAACAGAAGACAGAACCACTCGTGCAGTAACAACATAGACACCAATCAGGCTGCTAGACTTAAGCAGCGAGAACATAAACTTCAAACTCTATATAAATAAATATTAACAATCAACTTAAAGTTCAATCATAAGCGGAGGGAGGAGTCCCAGTCTCTCTAAGTCCATAGTCCGTTATTCTCATAATTTTCTCTACTTCGGCTTTATATCTACTGCAGACTTGATCCGTCGGTAGATGCTTTACGTCAATCTCTTTTCCTGTCTGCTTCCTAAACTTCTGACAATTAGTACAAACGGGTTCACTCTTGCAGGGCTGCCCCTCATGGCGTTCTTCAGCGCAGACTTTACATGTCTTATTGTTCCTACAGTGTTTGGAAACATGACCAAATCCCCAGCACTTATAACAGATCGTTGGTTTTCTGTAATCCTTCCATGGGCAGTATTTACACCCCACTTTAAGACTCGTACTGTTCGCAATCTTCCTATATGTCTCTCCCTTGAGTATCAGTATCCAGTTAAACAGTCCTCTCTTCGTCTTATAATTGGTCATAATCCCAATTTCATCGTTCACCAGATCAGCATTCTGCTTTTTTAGTAACTCTATCATTTCATTTCTTTCGTATTTTCCTCAACATCATAAACTATATTAAATGGCTCTATCATTTTCGGTGAACGTGTATAATATAACGTGTAGACCTCATTTTTTTCGACAAGTATTAACGAAGATATCAAGTTCCTCTTTCGTCTCAGTTTCAACCGCTATTCTACCTCTTCCAATCATTTTACATTTCTGTATTCCTATTCCCAATTTTTCTGGTTTTATATTCTCTTGGTTACCTCAGATTCTCGCTTATTCATTGGTATAATTTCAATTTCATTTCTCACCTCTTTCTGTGTTTTCTTCACCTGCTTTTTCCTCTCATCAGTCTTCCTCTTAACTGCTTCAGCTAAGTCTTATCATCCTTTCTTTCAAGGACGCTTATCTTGCCTTTTAAATATTGAATCACTCTTTGCTTGTCCTTAATTGAGCTGACTAGCTCCCCAATATCATCATTTATTTGCCTTTTAACTTCTACAGTTAGCTTGGAAGTGCTGATAGCATTGATCAGTCTCTGATGCTTCAGCTTAACTAATTCCTCAGTGAGCTCGCGTAACTCCTCCATTTTCTTCTCCTCACTTTCCATGCTTGGCTGCTTAGCTACCTACTGATACCCACGATCCTCCGGTGTTAGCGACTAGCCTTTCGGCTAGCCCCCAAGACCCACCACGTGGAGGTGCCTGAGGTGTACTTTGTAAAAATTTATGCTAATTCAAAAAATTAACAAATAACGAGCCAATAACCTTAAATTTGCCACGAGTAAGTCTTAATAATAATTCAGCGCAATATCTCTATTATTTAACAATAGCGTGGGGTTGGCCCCTGAATTTAATCGTAAAATAAATTAATTGAATTGCGAGGTTCAGAATGCTTTCTCGAAGAGTAAATATACGCCCATCAAATTAATGCGAATCGTACGTTTGGTAAACCTTTATCTGAAAAAGCAGTCCACCATCTTGTGATGCCAGTTTGTCCCCTCAACTATTTTAAGCTTTGAATTAGTTACGAAATAAATGGAGGACAAAATTTTTAAATGAAAAACAAGTAACGAGATTTTTGTACAGAATTCAGGCATGTACACTGAAGCACAGAGCTCATAGATAGTATCTAAATCTTTCATCAGGTCAACTGAACGTTTGGGATAAAATATTATGTGAAACACAAATTTGAAAATTGCAGTTTCAAAATACATTCTTCACATCACATATTGAGTTGATACTGGATCATTGGTCAGATACCAACTCTATTGCTGGTTATTTTCATGTGCAATTTCCAACCCTCGCTTGCTGCCTGCGTTATCTTGCTGCCTGCGTAGAACATCGTATGCCCGAAAGGCAATTGAGACAAATTGTCTTTTTATGGAAAGTTTTAAATTAAATTTAGACACTGAAGAAAACAAACGGAAAAAAATAAACCATTGCGTAAAGCGTACTGAGTTCGTATGAAGTTCTAATTTTACAAATTGCTTGTTCTGGTTTTAAACAATCAGAATCTTCGATTGCAAATGAAATCTCAAGGTGAGTCATTATATTAGGATGTTCAGACAAACTCAAGATTAACTTTTGAGAAAAATGACTATAACTAGTACTTAAAAATGGTGTTAGGTTATTTTGGATATAATGAGGGGCAAAAGGAAGTATCAATTCTTAGAAGTTTAAATTGTTAAATCCCTGCAACGATCTGAAGCGTGTTTCCTTTGGTGAATTCTCCTATTGCATGTACGATCGGGAATTAATAAAATTCAAAACTGTATAATATTTGTTCAAATATGATTTAATAAATTTTTTTAAATAGGTATAAGTTTTTGAGTGATTTAGGGTATAGGTTTGATATGTCTGTACCCACTAAACACTCAGATCAATCTGTAAACTGAATTATTATGAATGTGTCTTCATAACTTTTAATGCTAAGAATGCAGTTATTGACAGCAGTTCTGCCTATTTTATTAATCCAACTTTGAAGGTCATTATGTATTAATTTTATCTATTGATTTTGTCTGATAATTTTGTGTTCTTTACTAATTTATTGCTTCACGATACTCTTTATTTCTTCATTTCTTTTATCGTGTTGCAAATGCCACCTTGGCAGTTGCGCTATGGTAACATTCTTCGTTCGCCATTTTCCCTCTCTCTGTTTCAGTGCACGTTTTCATGTTCAGCTCCAAATGAATAAAGCTGCATCAGCTTACAAAATTCACGAATCCATTACAGAAAAATCTTCTCTGGTGATTTTTCTGTAATGGATTTCTCGTTCGACAACCCTTTATTAGATTTTATGCTTTTTTTCTACTTTAGTAGTTGAAACCTTATCAAATTTTCGTCTAATACTTGAATAATTCATATGCAAATGAAAGATTTGTAAAAGATCTTGTAAAGGTCTTCCTTCATTTTCCGAAAATCTTTCATTTCCTGTTTCCCAAGTGTTCGTTTATTGCGGAAGCTTTCGCGAATGAAAAATTTTAAAGTATTCATATAATACATTAGTTTTCATTATTAATTTCTCGTATATGTTCAGCTGCTGTTTTTAGATTTTAAGTAGGTTAGATCAAATAATATTTAAAAGGAAAGGAAATTTATACAGATATTACAGATTTCCTATTCTGCCTTTGATAAAGATTTGATATCTCTAGCACATTGTTACAATATATTAGACTGAAGTAAATAATTGTGGAGAAATTATATGGAATAAAAGTTTAAAATATAGCAATTATAAGGATTATAATATTTATTTCACTTTAGATACCTACTTTAAAATCTCTTTTCAGTTTATTCATCTAAAATCAAACTTCCATAATGCCGATGACTTAAAGAACAGTTTAGTCTTCCTCCTCACTTAATATACATTTTTCTGAAATGAGTGATCCAAAACAAAAACATGTAACTCCTAATCTAAAACGGGGAAGGAGAGTAATTATTTATGGCTCTGAATGACAGGGTGAAGGTGAAAACTGTCAGTGACAGATAATGCATATCACTTGATGCAACACCCCTTACTGTTATTAGCTATTATGTAACATCCATGTAGATATCTAATAAAGTATATCCTTATTCTTAAAGTGTTGAAACTATAAAAGGTTACGTTAACTGATAGGTGGTGAGCCATGCTTGATATGCCAGTTCGATTAGAGTGTATTTTCAAGAATATAAAATGTCGAATACGTTCATGCTGACCATGAAGCACATAGCCGCCTTTCAGAAGATTGTACGGAATGCTTGTTATCGAGCCTGAGTCTAATATTAATTAACCTACTCTAGTATAGATAGCCCTGACGCAGGAATCGAACACGAGGGTAATTTATAGTAATCATTTGAAAGGTACACAAGAAGGCTATCAGATATGTACCCCAAACCAGTATGCCGGTTTCACAGAAAACAGTCTTTAATCTTTGTGTATAAGGCTTATATTTGAGTGATAATTTACTCAAAATAATATTTCTCAGTTACATCTTGAACTTTCTCTAGAAAAAAAAGCTGTTATTAAATCTCTTCACTGTAAAAAAAAAAAGTTGCTCTGTAGCTGTTAATTTTATAGATAGGAAGAGTTTTGTGTTCTTGATTTTATGCTTGCCTACTATTCATTTTGGAATAAAATACATGTAAACATCTTTAAAATATATTTTAAACATATTAATTAATTAAGACCACGCATATCTCATTTACAAACCGTGACTGTGATCCTGGGGAACAACAAAAATTATTTAAATTTGGTATCCAAGCTCCGACCCTTTTGCAGTATAATTTTTCTTACTGGTCTCCTAATTGTATGAGAACGAAATTCACTAGAGTCAGGACTCTAAGACAAGATTAAACAAATGAAATATTTTATTTAAACTATTTTTTAATTACAAGTTGAGAAATACCTACAAATAAAAAAACCCTTAATTATATGCTTGTACTTTAGTTACTTTGTATAACGTTTACGCGATTATCTTTTTGGTAGTTTTTCGTCTTTTTTATTTATTTAAATACAGCATGATGCAGACTTTGTTATATTGTGCAACGTTGATCAAAATCATCAGAAATTATTTGGGTCATCCTTTGAATATTTTATACAAAAATGTCCTCCAATTAGCCATATGTGCGGAGTGTGAAAGTACCTTGCAAAAGCCCACAAATCCAGTAAGATGCGCAATTGTGTCTCATATGGGAATCAAATGTGCATAACTGCCATCATATATTTTAAAACTACCCATAAGAATGAACAAACGCCATGCATTTTCAAATTCAGGATTTCAAGAACTTTTGATCAGTCTCTATTAAATTGCACATTACAAATAGCAAACAGATGTAAAGCAAAGGTGAAAGAACGTGAAAAATCACTTCTCTTTGTAATATATAAACCGAATTTCATATCACTGCCATAATGTTACGTTTCACCTGAAACCATGGTTTAAAGACTAGGTAACTCGGCAGTATGTTAGTACATCTCCGAGATTCTAACTCTATAAAATTAACCATGTATTTGTAGCATCATATCATTAAATCCCCAAGTGGATGGGGGAGGAGTTGCAGGAACACAAAAGCTTACTGACCCGTAAATTTCTCAAAAAAAAACTGTAATTGATTTGATCTAGTAAGCATTACAAACATAATGAGTAATGTTTTTCGAATATAACGACAAATACCATACATAAATGAAAACTATTATTATGAAATATCTATCAAAAATCAAATATTATTAAGAATACATCATTAAGAAATTTCAATCATACATCATGTTTATTGACAAAAATTTGTAAGATTGAGGAAGAGGCTGATTAATTTAAATTGAAACTTCCAAACATCCTCGTGATGCCCTATAGGAAAATTTACATCAAGTTAGTGGATTAGTTCTGATCTCCTATTTTTTATTTATACATTTATTTTTTCAAGATGGCTGTTAAAACCTGAATGAAAGCCTTAAAATATTTTTTTTATTCTAAGTAGGATGATTTGGTGCGAATAAATGTTATAAAAGAGCTTAAAGTATGATTCACCTCTCTACACATGCTATCTAAAAATCGACGATTCCGATTTAAAGAATCAAATCATCATTCGAAATAGATCAGTCGATTACAAGTTCGGAACCTTTCCCTGATAAAATGAGAAAAGTAGACATCGCTGATTTGATGCAATTCCCATTGAATCAATAGGAAATGCATTCGAACAGAAATAAATTCTCGCAGATGGAACAGTCTGAGAGGAATCCACAAGGGAAGAACAAATGTAAATGCATGGTACAAGAGATTCTACATTTAGATCTCACTAAAGTTTATTTAAATGAACTGACTGGAACTGTAAAACACTTTTTATCAGTTTTTTATACTTATCTAGCCACTTTAAGCTAGTTTGGTAGTTTGACAGAGTTTTTAATATACACACTAAAAATGTAATATATATTATTTATAGCAATAGCCCTTGGAATTGACTTTCAACGTAAATATTAAACTTTCTGTAACAACTTGTAATTTTATTTACCGTATGCTTCATATGTTTGGAGATTCCACATTTGTTCATCGTAACATAAATATTAAGTTCAGAACAAAAAGAAATGTTAAATATTTATTCTTCGGCAATCCATAATTTCTTAAACATAGTTATTAATAAATTCTTCATTTTGATAATATATTTTCATACATTTTCCTTCATTTAGAGTACTGTTAATAAGGATATATTTTCTGTAGCTTCCCCAGGTAATTTTAACACTCCTAAAGTTTGCTCCAGATTTTTCTTTTTTAACACTACTATGTTTCCTATGCTAAAACTATTTTAACATTTTGTAGCCACTTTCTACAGAACTAAAGAGGGACATTCGACTTAAAAAAAAATAATAATAATAATAAAAAAACGCGAATTTTAAAGAAAATTAATTTGAACCAACGAAGAATCATATTAAAAAGGATTTCATACCAGAATCATAAATAGAATAACTAATGAAAAAAAAATGCTTTTAAATCCGCTCATTTTTCTAAATTTTTGATTTCCCCGACCATGCTACAAAGACTATCCATTGAAATTGCAACCAAAAAATGTCCCATGTTTATGTAAATTAAATATATATGAATATTCCTATGTATCAAGAATATCAATATTGTACTTCATTAATGTCCATCGCAAAGCTTTTTTCAGTACTAGATACCTATGCTTTGCCAAATACGTCCCATAAACGAACACGGGGTCGCAGGTTTCAAGTTACACGAGAAAGCGAATCAGAGAAACCGCCGAAGGAGTTTATCGTTTCTTCGACACATTATTTCCAAAAAGTAGCAGCTTTGAAGCGTATAATACATGCTAAAGGTGTATTACTCCAAAAGTCCTCTTCCGAGAAATCCGAAAGTACAACGTTGGCGCCGATTCCGAATTAATCGTGAAAGCGGTGACGTCACATTATCGAAATTACAGATTTTACCGCTACGCATCGAAGGAACAAGGAGTTTCCAAAACGATTCCACGTATCCCTCACACGTTGGATGTCTCAGAGCCGCAATGATACTCAAATTTGCGATATTTGTAAAATCCCGAGGAGAACGGAGTGATACGGTTTCCGTCACGTCCGCGAAGCCAGCTATCTAGCTGTATGACGTCATACCAGCTAAAAGCTTATTACTCAAACATACCTCTTCCGAGAAAGCCGAAAATACAACGGTGGCGCCAATTCCGAAATATTCATGAAAGCGGTGACGTCAAATTATCGAAATTACCGATTTTCCCACTACCGATGGAAGAAACACGGAGCTTCCGGGACGATTCCACGTGCCCCTAAGGCATCGGGCGTCCCAGAGCAAGGATACTCGAATTTGCGATATCTGTAAAATCCTGAGGGGAACAGGGTGATACGGTTTCCACCAGGTTTCAAGTTATTCGTGAAAACGATAACGTCAGAGAACTCGCGGAACAAGTTTATCGTTTTTTCGGCACCTTATTTCCAAAGAGTAGCACCATTGACGCGTCTAATTTACGCTAAAGGTTTATTACTCCTAAAGTCCTATTCCCAGATATCCAAAATTACAGCGTTGGCGCCGATTCCGAACTAATCGTGAAAGCGGTGGCGCCAGATTACCGGAATTACCGAATTTCCCGCTACCGATCTAATAAACACGCAGCGTCCGGGACGAAACTGCGTACCCCTCGCGGGTCGGGTGTCGCAGAGCCACAAGGATAATAAAATCGGCGATATTTTAAAGGAAAAACTATTTTACTGCCTATAAAATAGTGTTCTTGAAAATCTAAGTTATTGTTGGAGGGATGGAGAAGTTTTTTTTCTCCTATGCTACATAATTTCCTTTTGTATTCTCTACTCTCTTCTATCATTTCATTCTGCAGTTACCAAAGGTGGTTTTGGCTTTTGTGAATCACTTAGTAAAACAACTTTACCAGAAAAAAATATTAAATAAATTATTAATTATTTTCTTTCAAATTAGTTAATCATTTTATTATTTCTAATAAGTAGTCAAAGAAATAATTTGATTTTAGTTAGGAAATTAGATTAATATTATTATTAATTAAGAAGTATACCAAATTTGACATATATTAAATATCAAAGTGAAAAAATTCCACAGGGAGGCCTAATAAAATCTGTTTTAAATTATGTTGGTTTTCCGGAATGTAGATGTATAAAATTATACTGTGGTTTTGGATATGTTTCTTTTATGCTTCCCATCTCATAGACCCTACTATGATGAAATAATAATTAAATTTTAGCATAGGAATCATAAAAATATTTTAAAAAATCAAGAAATGTAGTTCTGTAGTGTAGAATTATGTTCCCTAATGAACACAATTTCTAAAACTATGTTATACGTCAGACGTATATATTTCACTATCACACCTACATTAGAATTAATTTTAGTAGCTATCATATCAATATTAATATAAATTTTCAGTAAAATAAAATAAATATTTGATGTTTTGAATCTAAAAGAGAGCTGAATAAAATACGTTACACACACGGTCATTTTTTATGCATTTTTAATTCTAAATGGATCATTGATTTATGCAAAAAATATTCTTAAAAAGGAAGTAATTATTCAAAATTAAACCTCTAATAGCCGCACAATTTATCAAATGTCTGCCATCATTACATAGACTCATTATATTGGAGATAACGGTTGTTCGCGTATTTTAGGGATTTACATTGATTTTTTTCCCTATCGTTCATTGAAGGATCTCAGTTTAACTAGAAAAAAATCTGCCGTGCCTTAATAATGCCTTAGTAAGTAATATGTGGATTAATTTTATTTAAGATAATGTTTTTTTTTTTTTTTTTTTTTGCAAATGTGAAACATTTAGAAAAATCCGTATGGTTTAAAATTTATTTTAGTAATTCTGATGAAACCAAAATAGGATTATTAAGGGCTATAAAAATTTAAAGATTTATAAAGTAATAAATAATAATATAAAGATTATAAATATAAATATATTTCTTGGTCCAGGAGAACTAAAATCATATCTTATCTTGATTATTTCTATGTTTTTCAGATTTTAATTAATCTCATAGAACATTTCAAGAATAAAATTTATGACGGAATGTTATAATGGAAGCTTTATGTAAGTTATAAATTACTGTTTTTAGCTTTTGATTTGTAGGCATTGATTTATTTAATCGTTTAAAATGTTAATGGAGTTAAAAAATTGTATAATTCCTTTCCTTGCATATCACTCAATATACCGGGTGTGTCACAATTCCATCCGGGGTTTGGAAGGCTTATAAAAAAACATATTACCAATACAGCAACACAGTTGACTTTACTGGAGAAAGAAGCATTACAAGTTTTGTTTCACAAATGTGTCAGTAGATGGCGGCACTAGGTCTGATAGCAGTATGCAGAGTTCATGCATGGTTTCGGAAATTTCAGGAAAGTGGTTGCTTGTGTGATGGAAAACGAACTGGTCGTCCAGGCCCTTCGGCGGAAAAGCTTACTCGTGTACGAGATGCGTTTGTGCGAAGCCGGAGAAAGTCAATTCGTCAAGCGAGTGCTGAATTACAGATCCCGGGAAAAAGCGAGCGAAACAAGAATTTGACTTTAGACTTGATATCTGCCGCATCACGAAAGGATCGCATATCGAACATTTGTGAAACAAAACTTGTAATGTTTCTTTCTCCAGTAAAGTAAACTTTGTTGCTGTATTGGTAATATGTTTTTTATAAGCCTTCCAAACCCCGGAGGGAATTCTGACACACCCTATATAGTGCACCCAGAAACATAAAAGTAAAAATCTGACAAACTTTAGGAATATTCGGCTTATGATAACTGGTTTACGCTCCATACGCCTACGTAATTTGTATCTAGAAACTACTACAAGTTGGACATTTCAGCACTTTTAGTCACTGGAAATTCAATGAATGAATATGTTAAACAATGGGGAATTTTGCTAACAGTACTTTTCAAATCACAACTAAGGCATATTTTTTAATTCCGTCCGCTTATGAAAGTAGACTTGCTTAAATAATGAAAGTGCAATTTTTATTATTTAAGAATTTACGGTTGTTAATTTTTAGAACGAGGAAATTCCCGATATATGACGCTACAAAATTATATATACAGCTGAAAATAACTACAAAAAAGAAACTCTTAAAATTTCAAGAATCTCGAGTCAAATAATAAATTAAAAATAGGAGAATAATAAAACAATATACAATTCATGATTCTTTATACAGACACACATATACACACACACACACATATATATATATATATATATATATATATATATATATATATATATATATATGTATATATATATATATGTATATATATATATATGTATATATATATATATGTATATATATATATATATATGTATATATATATATATATATATATGTATATATATATATATGTATATATATATATATATATATATATATATATATATATATATATATATATATATATATGTATATATATATATATATATATATATATATATATATATATATATATATATATATATATATATATATATATATATATATATATATATATATATATATATATATATATGTCAAATTGTAATAAGGAATATTCCATTATGAAAATTAGAGATTAAATATATGTACGACTTTCTCCAATTTGTAAATAGTGTAGATAATATCTGTGTGATAAAACTGGCAGTCTAATTTACGCATTAAGCAATGGGATTTCAGATACCTTTTAATATTTTAGACTCATTAATCAGTGTTAAGTTTAAGAGCATTTCTACAATATTCTATATTTATTAGGGTAAATATATACCAAACTAGCAGTTAAAAGTGGAAAAAAATATTTACATGGTTTGTAAATGCATGAAAGAAAATCCGTAAGGATTCCAGTCTAAATTTTTCTCGTAGTGGTTTCATTTTCTGATGCAAATGCCGGATGTTAATAAAAAAGTTGAAGTTGCTCGACCCTAAATTTAATGCTATAATAATAGTTCTTTGTTTGAATTATCATACAAATATACATTTTAAATACACCAGTATGTGTTAAGTGTAAGTTTTAATTCATAGAGGTGTTATTCAAGAATTCGTTTTTAAAAATAAATTTGCTTACGTGTTACGTTATTGCAATACTGAAAGCAGTAAAGTTACGAATATAGTATACGTTACAAAAAATGTACTTTATTTCAACAGAAAATTGGCATATACTAAAAAAAATTACAATATGTATTTTCCTTAGTCGGATTCTAACATGTTCCGAATCTTCTAATTAATCACGCATAGTACAATTATTATGTCAGTTTTGCTTTACTCTACTATTTTAATTTTTTCTATAAGAATTTCTGCCATTTGCAAAATTTTTAAAAGCTGCAGACATTGTGTTGCGGTCAACGCCAAGAACTACTGTCGAAAGTTCTGTGTCTGTGAACCAGGCCAAATCATGTTTTAACCCTCATAGGACACCATGTTATTTCACCTATTGAGTGCACTTGTAAAATATAGCCCACTGTGTTGTAAATGCAGAGACCTTCCACTCAATATATACCTACAACACTGGAACAACAAAAAAATATATATGAATTAACTTTCTTTGTCTAAAAATGTGAATACTATACTGTCGTCATGTGATAAAAGATAAAACTTATATAATAATAGGTAAAAGATAAAGAAAGCATAAATATAATGTTTTGTGAATAATAAAATACCTAACGAAGAAAACTTTGAGAATTTTGATTTCAAACATAAAGGAAATGGGAAACAATTTTTGATTACAATTAATGAAACGAATGCATATTTAAAAATTAAAAACTCACATTGAAACAATTTGCACTTTCTATTCACGTTTTGTTCATCGAGAAGGAATTATGCAACTGCATCTTTTGTCAAAATAACGGTTGCGAATTCTTTCCCAGTTAAAAGTGTGATATAACTAAGAGGAACGAATTTCTTTTACTTATTCAAAGTATGTGCTGGAAAGTATGCTCCTACTTTATAAATTATTAATATTAAGTACGAGAAAAGTTTAAATCCTTTTGTCTGTGATGTCTGGACTACAGAGATTGAGAATAAACTTTTGCAAATGCACATTCTTAAAGGTATTACTTCTGAATACTAATTTGTTAAACTAAAATTCATTTTGAAGATTTAAAATAAATTATTGCTATGTAAAAACTTTGAAAAATATAACCGATATTTTCTTGGGACTTTATTCGTGCTTTCAAAGCACGAAGAATGCAATATTCATACTTTCAATTTTTATAAGACATTCTGGGGAAATTCTTTTGTAGTTTATTAAGATATAAGTTTGGCGAACTGCTCTAAAAGTTTGGTTTATATTCCCGTTACTTCAGTATGAAGTTTTGAAATATCTTATTAAGTAAATATAGTTCAGGATAAAAAAAGTATATGCAAAAATGTTTTTGTTCCCTTTGTTTTAAAAGCTTATGTATAATAAAGAGTATTTTATCAAAGTCAGCTTAAGTTAAAATGTTTCAAGATTTATCACAGACTGTCAGAGGCAAAAGTTTGGGGAAAAAACATACTAAGTAAGCACATGAAATATTTCATCAATTTCAGTTTTCGGTTTCATTTGCCATCATCTGAATACATTAATCATTGGTGAAGCAAATATTCTAAAGAAATATCAGGAAGAATCTTTAAAACTGAAAATTCTCTGTAGGATATTTTCTAAATTAATAAAAATTTGTTAAATTACTTTAAATCAAATGTTCTATCATTATGCATATATATATATATATATATATATATATATATATATATATATATATATATATATATATATTCATTCGAGGAAATTTTCTATTATTTGAAGAAGTCATAAACAAGAGCAATCTCGGATGCCATTTCATAGACTTACTTAGTGTCGAGCTTCAATTGTTGTCTACTCTATGAACTCTATTTAATAATCTGTAAAGATATACTTTATTGTGGGTTAGATAACATTGTATTTATGTATCTATTATTAAGTCAGAAGTTTCTTACGGTGTTTGGCTGTTATAGGAGTATATATGTTATTGCGAAAAGGTTTTACAGCAATCGTGTTATGAACATTCTATTACAAAAATACATATAGCATACTCAGCTCTCATAGATGAAAAATTAGAAAGTAGTGAAAAATACATACATATTATAAAAATTTATAACATCATGGGAGACATCATGGGGCGATCATCATGTATCTTGGAAAACTTATAATAAGCTAAATTTTGAAAGGTGCCGCTTTAGTCAAAACCCTTTTCAATTTTTTAATTAGTTCTATCATTTTCAGTTTCGGCGATAAGGTCCCTGAAGATAGATAAACGAGGATAGTTTTGTCTTCTGTTAAAATCATTAATAATTTAATTTGAATACTTCGATACATAATCAACTACAAAAGAATGAAATGTTTATTATATAGCACACTACAAGTTGTTTTTTCTCCATAATTATCTTCCATACAATTTACATTTTCAGGAAATTTAGAAAGCATGTTCGATGAGAAAAGTAACCATCCGGATTCAGATCTTCAAATAAGCAATCAATGCAAATTAAATGTAGCAGCAATAATTGCTTGTACATTTTTATCCTTTAAATATAAAAGAATTGTAACAAATACATGCTGAGGATATTTTTAATATGAAACAGAAATCCATGAATAAGTATTTTAAAACATACCATCCAGTTCTTGGGAACAGTATAATATTACTCTAGAATTTATTGACGAACATTATCTATCAATAACGATGTGTTTTGTGGTAGAAACTGCGTCAAAGGCTGTACCTCTTGTCCGAAAATAAACCATTCTGCCCCGCAAATGCGCTAATTAGAACATATATATGGTATCTTAATATAAATGCAAATGACAAATTTTGCATATTATTAAGTACTAAACTTCCACAAAAGGATGGACTTACAAGAGTACGGAATTGAAAATGTTGCTGCATTGTTACAAGTTGAAATTTAAAGTATAAGCCGCAGTTGCACAGAGGAATTAGTATTGAGAATCAATGCAACTCTAATGCAGGGGTATTTATTTTAATTTATGCATAGTAATATTCCCTGCATCTTAGCAAACCCTTATAGTATTTTTGAATGGAAAGTTTTGAAGAGACATTACGTATTATTATGCAGTTTTTTATATATCTATAATTTTTTAGCCTTACATACCATTAACGTGCATATTTTTTCATACCATAAAGTAAAATAAAAAATTTTCCTCCATGGATATTATACAAATATTTCTTGTGAAATGGAAATATTTCGAAACACTTTCTTTCTTAGATGGAAAAATATATATATGTCACTTTTTGAAACTGCTATGAAAGATTTTTAATTACTTTTGACGTATTAAGCCTACTTCCTTATTATTCAGAGTATAAATGTATCAGTAGTGGTGATGTATAATTTTTAAAAGGAATTATGGTGCAAGGGACATTAGATATTTAATAAATAATTGGTAATACGCATGCCATTTCGAAATACGTATTAGGGAAAACATGTTAATGTACAATATTTATTTGTGAATACAATATCTTCTATAAAAACATATTTACTTCGTTATATTTAAGAAATGATAATGCATATATATATATATATATATATATATATATATATATATATATATATATATATATATATATATATATATATATATATATATATATATAAAGATAGATAGATAGGGAGAGAGGGAGAATTCTTCAGACAGACCTTTCTGACGATATTCGGAAACAGAAAGAATGGGCATTTAGGGCTTACTGGATGTAGCTTCTTGGTTTAACAAGTTGTAGTCAGGGTTTAGCAGTACCAAATTCAGTCAAACAATCAAATTGATGGGATTAATACGTTATGTGTATGTGTGCGTGTACTGGCTGAGGAAATAGCTCGTTTCCACCTCGTAACAATACCAAGCATACATAGTATGGGTAAAACCATATTTAAAAATTGTGCAAAATGTGACGTAATGATAACATTTCCCCAAAATCAGGCGCTATTTATAGATAAGTTAATTTAATATATGAATGTTTGTCGCGTTAGTTATGATTCAAGAATTTCATTCGATTATTCCTTTTTTTATGGAATATCAACATTTCGGAGATCAATGTATCAGTTTAATAGTAATAACCAAATATATTTAATTTGTCTTCTTTCAAAGATACTCGGAAATTTACCATTTTCTACTTAACAAAGTCTTATTGAGCCATTTTACCATGCTCAGTGTATCTATCTTTGAATAACATAAGTTCCCCTCAAACAAAATATTTCTTTTATCTACATTACAGAGCACGAAAATTTTTTTATGAACTCTTGTTTCTTCTATTATTAATATGAAAATAACATAGGGTCTGATTGCAGCAAACTTGTTTTATTATCTATCTACATATTTTATGAATATACAACTCTTTTGAATAGTGTACTTTAGCCTAACATTATGATACCTTGATTAGGTAAGTCATAATTTAATGTTATGTATAAAAGACAAAATTTAAACATATTAATATTTAGAAAGATTAACTGGGAAGTTTTCAAATAAGAATTATATGAAGTAGCAATGTAGTCAAATTACATTAATGATAAATACAGACACTTTTGCATTTAAATCCCTTCCTTGTTTATACGACGGTAAGAGAAACTCAAATATTGAAACAAGAAATGTAATCTAGCAACATTTTACACAGATAACTTATCTCCTTTAATGCTACATGGCATATAATATATTGAGAAATGGCAACTTTGTGTATTTTAAAGAAACGTTAAGAATCGCTGAGAAGATTTTTTAATGATTGAAAGATTCCTTAAATCCATATACTAATGCATATTTTCATTCATTAATGACTTATTTTCACAATAAATCATTTCATAGAGAGTTAAAATTATATAATATAATGTGAAGGAAGAAACTAAAGCCCACTTATTATCACTTTTAATTTACATAATATAAATGCAAGCCGTAAAATAATCTAGAGACATTTTATAAAATATCGCTATATAATAATATCGCTATAAAATAAGAAACATTATAACCATGGTAATTTGTTGCATAGCATATTTGATTGTTTTGTTAAAACAATAAAAGTAATTATGCTGATTTATTGACAAGATGTAGGTTTATTTGCAATTAAAAATACCCACCGTAACAATAAAATAAAAGAATTTGCATCGCAATTTCGAAGGAAAATTGCTACATTAAATGTCAACTTAATCTTCATTAATATTAATAAACCTTGATAATGCAGGAATTCGGCGCCAATATTTGCAAATAAATGGCTGGAAACAACTGTTTGTTCCCTTAAGACTACCACCTACAAATCTGCATAAAACTTTTTTTTTCCCGAGAGAACAAAACATGTGTATTCTAACTTTCTTGTTTAGATAAGTTCCTCTCCTGACACTAACAAATTTATTTCCGTAACTGATTATAATGTGACATGTCTTCAGAACTTATTTATTCTCGAACATCCAAATTCTAGTAAAGTGCTCTTTGTGAACTCAAAATGCGAGAGTTTTAAAATTAAGGATTATTTTTCGGCACGGTGGATAAAGCCTTTGTTTTGAACTGAAACTTTGTAAAAGCCGCGAAAAATGCATAATTTAACACAACTTTATTCACTCTTTAGCGGAGTAATTAAGTGTGTTTTACTGGAGGATAATATTTAGTATTATAAGAGGCAGATACAGATACAAATAATTTTTATAAAAATTTATATATTTCTGCTATCGAGGCTTGTTCATAATTGATCTTCTCGAAATAGGAATTGATATGTGACATAAAAGAAAATTTTGTTTTGCCTTTTCACATGTCGAATGATATTTGTTTCTGTCTAAATATTTGTAGACACATATATGTAATTGTGTCAGCAAATTTAAAATATTGCATCCATTAAAGGTTGGATTAAAATATAAAATTATTAATTATCCATTAATAAAATTATTAATTATCCATTAATAAAATTATTAATTATCCATTAATAAAATTATTAATTATCCATTAATAAAATTATAAAATTATTAATTATCCATTAAAGTTCCTAATGCATCCATTAAAGGTTGATAAATATTACAAGTTGGTATTTCTGATGAAGTCTATTTAGTTAACAAAGCTCCACTTATGAATGTTTATAAAAATATTTGAAAAGTCATTTTAAAGTTATGTGTTTGAGACCAATGCTATCTCATACAATCTTTCGTTAAAACTTTATTGTGCAGTTGAGACATGCTATCCTTGAATATGGTGTCTTTCGTTTACAATATACACTTCTGCAACAAAGTGTCGATTCGGAGAAGGAATGATAAAGGTTTTCTAGAATATTAGATGAAACTTCTATAAAATCCGTCTTTAACTTTTGCTTGGGGTTGAATGTGCTTCCCGTTCTTGAATAAATCCATTGGTATACCATTGCTTTGAGATCAAAAGAATGTAGGCAATTTTCAGGAATTAACTCGATTTGAGGGAGATGAACCTGCTTTCTAATGTTCTGCAAGATTTTCTTAGAATATTGTTACTGTGTAGGTCGGTAGGGGGCAGGGGAACTTAGAAAAGGTATCGCAAATTTTTCAGGTTGACAAGTGCATTTATAGCCACGTCGCAAGTTACCGGTCACCAGAACCAAAATGTCCATAATATCCCCACACTTAAACAGTGAATGCAAAAAGGACGTCTTGCATGACGTATTTTATTTTCAAAAACTTGCAGCAGTCTTTTTTTCCGGTTGTGGATGATTCTCTAATCTATAATTCCTAGTTTATTTGGGAATGACGACACAATCAAATCCTCTGAAACTATGTTCTCCATGTGCGGAATATTGTCTCTCTTTTACTACTTTGCGGAAACTGCATTAACTGAGGAAATTTTTACTGATACGAGAGCGTCAATCCAAAACATACAACCTGATAGGAACAGATCTTTAATACACTGCAAGCCTAAGCACCTGAGTTACTGTTCTGTATTTTGCATGAATTACCAGTATTCCATGACGAGGTAAGACTATTTGATCTTTCCTGGTGGTAATTGTTAGCTATCTTCACATGTTAGTAAACCAAATGCAACGAAAACAATGTATTTCGCAGTGTGTCTGTGAAATATTTTCACCGTACAGTTATTTAAACCCTTTTACGGGACAATTTTGAGGTTGCTGGAGGATCATATTTGTGTTTGTAATCCAAATATCTGCCTTGAAATCTTATTTTAAGTTTTAAACTATGAAGAGACTGTACTAAATGTTACATTGTCTTATGACTGATAATTGGCGATTGTTCTGATCGCAAATGAATAAATATTTACGTGATGCGTGCTGCAGTGTTTCTCACAGATTTTTGTTACAAACCATACTTTGAATATCGAGAAATTTTTCTCATAGATGTAAACGATTCCACTTCATTTTTGCCGAACCTAACATCCACACACTGAGTGTTCATTCCATAGTTATCACATTTCAGAGACAAAATTTAGCTTCAGATACTGTGAATAATTCTGTGATCAAACCTGCAACTGTAGTGTTCCTACTAAGAATTGAGATTGTTAAGATTTTATGCGATTGTTTCCCTTAATTAAGTAATAGTTTGGGATAATGGTCAATTAGGCGTTTTGGAACGCTAGTTACTTGCATTAAAAAAATGAGAATGATTTAAGCGTGCTATCATTTTGAGCAAAGTACCTACATTTTAAATTTTTTGTGTTATATTAATTTCCATCGCAAAATGTAAGGAGTACAAAATGTTTTTACTGTTACACCTGATAACTATGCATTTATATAAATTCTCTATGAGTACTTTTAAAGTTTACATATAATAAAACATTATTATAGAGGAATATTTTTTTTTAATTCACCGAGTTCATTTTCTTATGCAAATGTTCATACATTGTGAACTTACACATTTTTCTTTTACGTTTAGTTTTCGTCATTATTTATATTCTTACTTTGTGAAAATATTTTAAATGTATTCTTTATATATATATATATATATATATATATATATATATATATATATATATATATATATATATATATATATATATATATATATGCATGCATAATACAAGAATGGGAACCACTTCAGTAAGTTTAAATTTGCTTCAGTAAACTTAAATTTTCATGGAAATTTGTTGTTTCCTCTTACAGTTGTGCATTTTCTGCAAATTAACTGTTCTGAAAATTCTCTACATCAGCCGAAAATATATACATGGTTAAATGCTTCCTCTATTCAATTTGCCATAAACATTTTTAACAACAATGTCCATGCGAAGAATATTCCAATTTCCGTCTCAAGTATATTGAGAATACCATTTCAGTTGTGAAAACTTTTGCACAGTTCCGTAGATTTATTGAAACTATAAAAGTTTTATTTTATTTGCATAATGCTATTATTTGGTATGGAATAAAAATATTCAAGTTAACCAAGTGGAAATTTGAGAGTTGGATTATAACATTAGACTGGGGGAACAAAGGAATATTGTTTTAATTTTCTTCCAGAGACTGCGAATTGTCTAAGAAAATAACTCCCTCAAGCGACTTAAGGTTCTTATTTGCACTTTATTATGCACGAATTTGAAAAGAAAGGGTCTTTCTCGAAGATGAAAATTTTAACTTCAGAATGGTTTCAACGAACTATAGAAATTACTTTCGTTGTGTGCAGATATTATATTTCTGTAGCTGTAAATAAATGTTCTCTCCTTACTCCCTTTCTAATAAATATACATACACAAACATACATAGGCACACACACACACATATATATATATATATATATGTGTGTGTGTGTGTGTGTGTGTGTGTGTGTGTGTGTGTATGTATGTGTGTGTGTGTGTATGCACTCGAAAATTGTGGGAATTATGACGAACGACTTTTTAATATGTATAATTAAGCAACCGTGAACAAAAGAAATGACATTTTTACTACAAGTATTTTATTATATATTTATTACTTTAAAACTTTCATTGCAGTGAAGCTGAATCTTTAAATAGTAATATTTAAAAGATTCATCTTTCAAATGATGCAGTTTTTTTTACTTGCAAATATCTGTAAATTCAAAAGGCAAATAAACAGATTTTCTTATACGGAGACTTTGTCAGAGACTTGTAAATACTAATTTTCCGTCTTATTGTGGCCCAGCATAGAATTTCTCGATCACAGTATTGCTTGAAAAATACTCTATCAATTGAAATTATGCTTCAAACTATTAATTTTGATTTCTTGGATTAGTAGTATTTGACTTGTTACTTCCTTCTCGGAAGACGCCATCACGGAGGTCACAAGTAGCCATGCGGTAATGCAACCTTAATGACGAATTTCCATTGCATATATGTTATCGAAAAATTTATTAGAATATAATTTGTCAGAAGACGTCGTGTAACCAGAATCTAACTTATAGTTTCGGAGAATTTTCATGTTAAGGTACATTGTATTTGGCAGTTTATGTAAGTCAAACACATTTTTTATTCTTTATTGTTTCAACTTTCCATGGATTTACTAGTATAAATACATCTGTTATATCGAAACACATTTAAATTCAGAATTCAAATATTTCAGAAAAATGTATTCTGCTCTCAAATGTATCTAAGTAAACATTTTTATGGCTTGTGTCAACACACGAATATTATCTTAGCTGTTCTAAAGAGTTGGTTAGAGAGGATACTGTCTTAGTCGAAAATTTGGTTCTACGACATTTTACTTAGAAAATAAAATGCAATTTTAGCATTTTATCTATGGCAGTAAATGGTGATATACGTATAATTGGTGGTATGTTTCTTTAAGACTGAAATAATTGCGAGAAATCAAGTTCTCTAAAGAGGAAGATGTTACAATCTGTATAACTTCGACGATAATCCTCCAGAACAATAACACAGATTTTTTATACCTTCATGGGATACTTCTTTCTGAGAAAAGAAATTATGCATACGATATTTCTTAGTGTTTTCTTCATTATGGAATTTTTTCATAATTTCTAATGGTAAGAAACAAACAAAAGTAAAAATAAAAACATTATTAGTGTAAAAAGAAGAAGGTAACAAGACATATTGATTACTATGCACTTGCCTATCAATATCGGCAACAGATATCCCAAGCCGACTGTGACCCATAGGTCTGGAAGTAGGAAATGTCCATATCCTTTATGACAAACTAGCTGAAAACCCGCGCTTCTTTACGGAGTACATTGAAATTAAATACAACGGTCAATGTATGCAATTAATTCCAAAAAAAAATAAATATATATATATTTCTAATAAATACGACGATCAATGTATACAATTGATGTAAAAAAAAACATATTTATAAAAAAATCGTAAGGGATATTTTTATAGACAAAATAAAGTCCAATCGTCTGCCGCATTAGCAAGAAAAAAATATTTTTTTGTCTATTTTTTTTTTTTGCACGTGACGATTAATTTATTGAAAGTACCAGAAAAAGAAATCACGTGATCAGCATTTAATAAATTAAATTCTAAAAATTAATCTTTAAAAATTCACCAAAAATCAGGAAATGGAGGTAAAAATTCGAAAAAAATTTCATTTTCAAGTATTTTTATGATCTTTCTCGTGATATAAATTTTATAACCCTCAATGTATTGTTTTAAATGCAAACGTAAAAAAAGTTTAAAAAACAGCTTAAAAATTTAATTTTAAAAAAATCTAAGAAGAATTTTTGAAAAATCTTTCTTAGTGCACCCCTACACTATTAGAAGAATCGCCATGCAAAATTTCAGCCCTTTAGGTCCAGCGGTTTGGTCTGTGTGTTGTATGTCAGTCAGTCAGTGAATGAATGAATGAGTCAGTTACGGAACTGTTTTATATATATAGATAGGGCAGAAAGGTATCTGTTCATTCATGCTAGATTTATAGAACATTTTCCCGTTTATGAATAACCCTTGCCCAGAGGCATTACATGTAGGTAAGTCTATCATGCTCCCTCATTTCGGAAGAACCTGTGAAGAAAACATTCATAGAATCTTAGAAAAAACCCAAGAATATATTTTCCTTAGTCTACTTTTGATTCCGAGCCAAAAGAAGTCGACTGCGAACAGTTTTTAAATAGTATCTTAAACATGAAATGTGTGGCAGTGAAAGATTTTTGACTTTTTGGAGGTCAGTAAGTCTAATTTGAAGATCTTTGCTACCGTAACTCTTCTTAAGTTTATTAATGCTTCCGACCACTCTTAATTTCATTGGCTCCATTGCAAATTGTTGTAGTCTTATAAGGGATTATTTTAAATAGTTTATTCAGTTAATTTAAATTTTCCGTCTCATGTCGTCGTCTACGAATGTGTCGAACGTTCTTCCTAATTGACCGAAAGTTTCTATCTTCCCCTTCCGTGGGTTTTTCCTTTCCTACTGAGTTTTTCGATGGCTGGCTGGCTCTCAGACATATTTTGTAGAAACCCCTAGGCTAATCCTATCGGCCTTTTTTATATCAGACATTTTTTAGACGTGGCTCTTTTTATGACCTATCATAAACTACTATCAGATGCTTCCGAGCAAATGTTGTCGTTGATTATACGAATCCCTAAACTTAGCAAAATACTGAGTATTGTCAGCGCTACGTCACATCTTCGTTCTTTCGTTTTTCAAGCAATCTATGTTTTTTAAATGAGCCCAAAACTGTAAATGATGAGAAAAAGATATGCTAATTAGTCCAATTCTATAGAAGTGAGAGACATTATAATTTTTACAACTACATGTGTCTTTAAGGTATAAATTGATTTATAACTTCGAGTACTCCTTCGCACTGCAAAATGTTTTCGAAACAAGGTATTACGTAAGGGGTTAAAAAATCAAAAGTTCCTTTTAAAATCTTTCTTAAGCCCTGTCAATACCATGTGGAAAATATTATGTTTATACAAGCATTTGCCAAATTTGTGCAAATTTTCTTTTTTACTATTAAAAGTTTTTCATAACCCTCAATCAGATTTCTATAATTGCCTTGATAGAGAAATTTTATTCTTTTGCTAACTACAACATCTCACACAGAAACAGGCCTCATGCGACACGTAATTTGCTAGCTAAAAAAGTTTTAAAAATTTTGAAACAACACATGGTATTTTTTAAAATAGCAAGTCAGATTTAATCGACTATCTCCAATTAGAATTTTATTTCCTTATCAATTTAACATTTTCTAGCTTAAAAGTGTCATAATTGAAAATAGCCGTATACCTTTTTAATTATGATCAAAATTCTTTCTTCTAAATCTAAACTTAATGTAATTAATTTTAATCCTGCCGAAAGAGCATTGTCCCAAAAGTTTTTTCAATCTAATAGTCTAGATAAAATGTAAAAAGGAACTCAATATTTCTTTTTTAACATTACATAAGAGTCTTATTTTCATTAATCTTAAACAAGATATCTAAGTATTTTTATTTTGTTTATTTTATCAGCATTAATGAATTTGATTAACTTAAAGTTTATTTTTCCGATAAATCCATGAATTTTTAAAAACAAACCTTGTGGTCTCAAAGACATTTTTATTTAAGCTTACTTCAGAGTTTCTGTTTTCACTGAAGTTATACCTTTCTTTATATTTAAAGCTAAAAGCATTTGTATTTTATGCGAGATATATTTTTCTCTTAAGGAGTACGTTTAATAACGGAAATGCCTTTAGGTTCCTTAAAACTTCTGCTGCTCCTAATATATTTATGAAAACTGCAAAATTTTTACCATATTTGCAGACACAGTTATAACTACTTCGGTGATGCATAATAAAAGAAGCACGTTAACAAAAGAAAAGTTGGAAAACTTTAAATACAAGATTATATTATTTTCCAAGTGTGATCTTATCATCTGGAATTACCTCGACACGCTGCACATTTTTATTAAGTAACTCCAGTTCACACACAAAGAGCTTATTATCTCTTTATTATGAACCAGTTTTCTAAGGAAATGCCCGTTGAAAATGAAAATATTTCCTTGAAGTGTTGGCGGTGAAGTTTAAAAATTTTATCAACTATCCGTCTTCAAAAAGTTTTTAAGGTGTGGTACAGCATATTTTTCCGGAATTACATTGTTAAAAATGTACTTCAAATCTGCCGAAAATTCCATGTATTGTGCTATCATTCGTGTTTATTGCAATAAATTCGTTTTAAAAAAATATATATGTAAGAAATTATAAAACCATGAAGCATTGTGCATTTTCTGTCAATCTGAATAGATTATTGGATGAAGAGATATCTCTATTTTCATTTATTATGTTTAAAGGAAGAATTAAATTTATTTGTATTAAATAGCAAAAGTTACTGGTAACTGAAACAAAGTACGTCAACCTTGCACCAAACTATTAACTATAAATAACAAGTAATGTAGCTTTGCCAATTTATTTATATATGCCACTTGACCGACTGCAACATCAGATAAAGTCCCGACAGCTATGGGCGAGGAAGGTGCGACTCCTATTTCGACTGGCACCACAAGGGTCGGAGTCCAATTTGGCCAAAGGACCAATCCCGTAATTTTGAACCGAGTCAAGTGCCGAGACCAGATCTCTTGACCCCGCACCTCCAGAGGTAATTTTGGGACATTGCAGCCACGAAAGATTTTTCGTGCACCAGCCGCCATTAGTGTACACGGCAGTGGATTTGTAACGACGAGCATCTGACCAGTGACTTTAAAATCACTCGCCTGCTGCTCTTGCCAACTGGGCCATTATGCCCTTTTAACCATATTCATAATGGGAAGCGTTAATGAACGTTTCTACAGTAAGTCTCTCCTGATTTTTCAAATTTATAATTGGATACATACTAGTTATAGTAAATCGTCTAAATAATTTTTCTAATGATTTATTTTGAAGATAAAAAATATTACTGCTTAAATTTCAAATAAATTAAACTATTTTAAATCAAATGGAAGAATTTATATTTATAAATTAAGAGAAAATCTCATGAAATTTTATTTTCTATGTTATAAATTTTAGTTTGTACAAATATTCATTAATAAAATTCTTTACCAACTGCGAAATACTAGCCTACATAAAATGAAATACTTTTATATTTAGAAATTTTTATTCATTTTCTACCTTAAGATACTGAATGACCTGACCACACCAAAGATTTCAAGAGCATGATGCAAATGAAATGTTTCTAACCCACAGGGGGTCTTATCTTGATGCTATCCTGGCGAGTTTTCAACACTGCGGGTCCCCATCAATTGATACGTTCTAGTGGATGAAGTCAATTACACTAGAGAAAGTATTCCTATCAATAGCTTCATGCATTATTTTTTAGCGAATATAAGACAAACTCCAAAATAATATAAATTTCTTTAAATCTTATTTGAAGTACTAAGTTATTCGAATCGTTTACTTTATAACAGAATGAAAACATATATTACGTTTGATAATAAAAATGCAGAGAATCTTGAAAAACAGACAGGAAAATTTCTCATAGCTGAACATGATAAATTAATACCTGCTTTGTCGAGTGATGTGCAAATTTAAAATTAAGTAGCGTTACATGAATATTTGCATTTCCGAATGAAGCACAGACTCAAAATTAGGTGGTACATCAAGAATCTTCAAAAATAACAATATATTTAGAGAATTGATATGATATGGTGCAAATGGTTATGTTTCCCAACTAAAAAAAGCTAAAAATGTCAAGTATAGCAATCTATAACAGAACTGTTTTGTATTTTCAAATGATTCATAATTTTGAATTGATGTTCGAGTGCCAGAGAGTCGAACACTGGTGGAACATGACGGTCACTAGTACTCGGAGCAAGAGTCTACAGATTTGAATCCCCCGAGAGGGACGGAGATTTCTGGCAGGAATCTCCTTTAAGTTTTACATAGTCAAATTAGCCCTCTATTGCAAAATATGACAGTATTGCTACAAATCATCGAATTATATAGGAAAACTACACATCATAACATCTGTTTTGTTTTTATTTCTTCTTTAGAGTTGATATTTTACCTTTGATTTTCTTCTTACCTTGCTAATTTAACTTTACCTTTTTTTATAACAAAGCGATACTTTATTCCAATAGCTTCGTTATTTCTTAAATTTGCCTTTAACTTACGCGTGAAGAAATACATACATTTATATGCTCAAATTTATATGATAGGTCCAAGAAACAACGGGAAAAGCCCCACTAGCCCCTTACGTAGTCCTATCCTTATTTGGTTAACCACTTCTCTTTTTAATCTGATAATTTTTTTAATATCAATGAAATAATGAAAGACTTAGAAAACTAAACGGTCTATATTAACAGAACAGAAATGTTTATAAACTTGGGGTAATTATTTTTGACATGTACTAAGGGGACAGGCACCACTCTCTCTCTCTCTATATATATATATATATATATATATATATATATATATATATATACTGTGGCTTGATACAAGAAGTGCCTAAGTCAGTTTTCTCCAAGATAAATTTGTTTGCTTATGTCTCTTTAGAAAAAAATATTGTTTTCCATTTAAGAAGTACCCAAGTCTGTACAATGGTTAAGAAAACACTTTTAAACCATTGGACAGATTGCAGGTACTTCTTACATTGAAAATAATATTTTTTAAACAGACATGAGCAAACAAAGTCATCTTGGAGAAACAGCATTTCATAAGGAGGTTTTTACAAGTATATTAATACATTTAATGTCACATAGTTTAACTGAAATACATTGTGATTTCTAATCTTTCGGTGAAAAAAATCTTATTTTTCCTGTCAACATTTTTCTAACGCTTGTCTAAGTAGGTTTTTAATATTCCTGCAGTTTTCTTTCAAAATATTTATGAACAAGCAGTTGAAGGACGTACATTTGTAGTTATTCAAATATATAGTTTAAAAAAGGCCTTTCTCGTAACAAATTCGGAGCACCTGTATATAGCTTATTGCAGTTTGCAACAAAAAATAGTAGTAACTTGTGAAACCATGAAACATTTTTGAAGCTAAAAACCGAAGTTATTTAAAACAGCAATATCATTTACATTTTCTCTGGCTGAGATAAAATATTTCAACATAATTTGAGATTCAAGCATACAGAGAACATTTTTTATTGTAGTAGAACTCTAACAAAAGGTTATTTTCTACGAAAAGTAAAATTTTTAGAAAGAATACAACACTTAAATTTCAGAAACTTAAATTTCAGAACTTAAATTTCAGAAGTAAAAATTTCTGAAATTTAAGTTTAATGAAAAATACAGATATTTTAAAAATATAATTTCGTTTTGGAAAATTAACATCTAGCTTATATTTTAAAATACTTTTTAACACTAGAAAGACGGCTGCCGTCATTTTGGTGATTTCTGACATACTATTGAGCGCTACGTCTTTATTTATCACTTCAAGCTTCTGAAATTTTATGATTTTTTCTAATTTTACGTGAAATATGCACACACATATACAAAATTATATTCGATTGTAAGCAGGGGAAGAAACTGTGTTCTATACCTACTAAGACCGAAAGCAGTCAATTTGACGTCAGTATAAGGCAGAAATCTTTAAAATAATACTGGAAAATTGTTAGTTACTTTTCATCTCTTACCCCTTTTGCAAATGACAGAAATACTGGCTCTGAATGAACAGAAATGCCGGCATAAAACTATATCTAAATATATACTAATTTATTATACACTGCTGGCCACCCAAATTGCAACACCAAGAAAGACAAGAGATATCACAACAAATGTTATTTTGTAGATAACATGTTGACCAAGTATCAAATGATTAAATTTATAGACTTCTGTGAAGTGTGGTTCCTGCCAAAATCAGTAGCCAGAGTAGCCGCCATTGTTGGAGATCACCGCTGCCACACGCCTCGGCATTGATTCAAAGAGACTTTGGATGAGTTCTTGGGGTACAGCAGACCAAGCAGCTTCCACACGTTGCCAAAGTTGATCAGCTGTGGCAGCTGGGGATGGAATCTGAGTCAAACGAAGAGCAACCATGGACCACGTGTTTTCTATCGGCGAAAGATCCGGAGAGCGAGGCGGCCAGGGAAGCAATTCAATCTGGCGATTGACGAAGAACCGTTGGACAATGCGTGCCACGTGTGGTCGCACATTATCCTGTTGAAATATGGCTGTGGGCAAGCCCTGAAGGTAAGGAAGGACAACTGGCTCCAACACCTCGGAGATGTAGCGCTGGCTGTTTAAAGTACCGGCAATGCGTACTAGAGGTGTGCGAGAGTGATATCCAATACCGCCCCATACCATAATACCCGGTGCAGGACCAGTGTGGCGGTGCATAACGCAGCTGTTCAGCATCCTCTCTTCACTGTGTTTCCAGACTCGAATGCGACCATCGTGGTGTTGCAGACAGAAGCGTGACTCGTCAGTAAAGACAATTTCATTCCATTCTGCCGTCCACATCCTTCTGTCATCGCACCATTGGCGACGGAGACGTCTGTGGTTCTGCGTCAAGGGTAGACAAAGCAATGGACGTCTTGCGGACAGACCACTCTGCTGTAAACGGCGTCGAATGGTACGCGCAGACACTGGATGATGCGTTACAGACTGCATGTGCTGTGCTATGGTTCGTGATGTGACTGAGCGATCCGTCACTGCCATGCGCACAATTTGCCTGTCATCACGTGAAGTGGTGCGCTGAGGTGGATGCGATCGAACACGCCGGTCCGTCGTACCCTCCTGCATCCAACGATCACATATCCGCATTACAGTTGTTTGGTTTCGTCCAACACGACTACCGATTTTCCTGAAAGATAATCCACAATCTCGGTAGGCCACTATCCTTCCTCTGTCGAACTCGGATACTTGATCAAAAGATGATCGCTGTTTTCGACGAGGCATAACTGATCGTTTTTTTGAAAAAACCAGAAGAAAAACACAATTGTCGAACTTGAAATCGTCCAAAATCTCCAAGACTTAAATAACGCTTTGAAGTGGCGCCACAGGCGCGCGTGATGTGCGTCTGCGCTGAAATTCTAATCATTTGCATATCTCACTTCCGCTAATGCATGTTGTAAATTTCATGTTATTTGCATGTTTTCTTCAGGGTGTTGCATTTACAGTGGCCAGCAGTGTATATTGATATGAAATAGTTTAAAATTTCAAATATTTAACCCTTTATAAGAATTAAATATTATAAATTCTTTATTTTATTTTTAACAGACAAAATGACGGCGATGGCGATCAGTCTTTTTAGTAAGAAAAATATTCCCGTCTTTCTAGTGCTAAATATGAATAATCATTAAACTGGTTACTATATACTAGAGGTGGGGGACCTGTTTACCATTAGAGGCCTAATGTAAATTAGGTAATAATAAAGGAGGCCGCATAAGTTGATGAACCTATAAATGCGACTTTTATGAAATTTTTATAGTTAGATATAGTTTTAACAATTTGTTGCATTATATAGAAAAATAACAAAAAAAAATTATGTCCTTATTTATTTATTATTTGACATAAAAATTTACAATATAAAATATTTTTATATTTTCATAAGGATAAAAACGTTTTATAACATTATTCATTAATTATTATTTTTTTGCAGAAAAAAATAATACGTTTAACGTACATGAAGTCAGTCACAACAATAATAGTAAGAAAACAGTTTTTGTGGTAGTGTTTCTTAGCAATACTACCAGACATATAACATGTCTGGTAGTATTGCTAAGAAACTCTGAGCATTAAATTACATATAAAGTGTAGTAAAGTATCATACAATCAAGGTAAACGAAGCTCATTTGGATAAATATACAATTGTAGCGACTTTAGACAACAATTTCAAAAAGTCGACTTTATTTTGGCCGACACTGTACATACATTCATGCCGTTCTTTAATTAATTCTATTGATTTGGAAATTGTTGTAATCTATATAATTAAATATTAATTAATACAAGTGCTAGCTTTGATGAAGGCCGCAGGAGAAGATCACGGAGGCCGCGCGTTCCCCACCTCTGCTATATACCATTAATGAATGAATGGGTTTATGTATGAGTCGGATAGACAAATGTACCTAATTTGCCTAATTATAATTTACAATTTAGTTGTTTCCATTTCAGACACTTTCTAAAAGTTGCGCAGAGTGTCTATGATGTTGCTTCACAACAATTCCAGTATGTACAAAAACAAAGGAGGGTAAACGATGACGAAATGCCTGGGGATGCAAGACTTGATAAGTGATACAAAAAAAACAAACTGATCGTCGATGAAGGCGAGGATTTGATAAAGGTAGATATCAGTGTTATCCAGGACATCACGAGTTTGCATTGCATTTGTAATTAATGCCAGATAACTTCAATTGTTGTTCAAACTCCAAAGCATCCATAGCGATAACATACAGTTGGTTATCAAAATAATGTAAACGCTAAGAAACATCATGAAAAATTTATTAATATGGCCGAGGATCATTTTCGTCCTGCACTACCACCTGATTCACCTTGGAATTGGATTATACAAGTCATGAATAGTGGTTAAAAATATATTATACAATTCTTCAGGGAAAAATCATGAAAGTTCCTGTAGAGATGCTGTGGTGGATTTCGATACCTGGCTCTACCCGCTGATACAGATCACAGTGGTTGAATGATATATAGTCGGAAGGATTGTACAGGGCAAGATAAGATATTTGACTTCTTTTTCATGCTCTTCAAACCAATACTTGGTGTATTTAGCTGTATGTATAGGGGGATTATCATCCTGGAGAACGCCATAACCTGCAAGAAATAATGTTTGCCCCATTGGATGGACTAGTGAGCTAAAATTTCAACATAGTCCTTCCAATTCAATCTCCCTTTTTAGGGTTACAATAGAGCATGAAGCAAACCATCAGATGTCATCCCAAACCCTGATAGATCTACCTCCATGATTGACAGTTGAGATGAGACAGCTAGAATCTTACGCTTGTGTAGGTGTTCTCCAGGCATACACGCATACTGTTGCGAGGAACAATGTGAACAATTATTTGTTGGACCATATGCCGTTTCTCGATATATTACTCGACCAGGATTTGCGCTTGTGCCACCATTGTGGACGAAATTTTGTATCTGCATCTATTAAAAGTGGCTTGGGATTAGCTACTCTTCCGTAAATTCTTTGTTTATGAAATTCCCTTCTACCTCTAATGGTTGATACCGGAACATGGAGATGCAGATTGAGCTCTTCGGTCATTTTGGTTGCAGTTGTTTTCTTTCTTCGTGTCACAATCCGCTTCAAGGCCTCGTCCGTCTCTTTCACTCAGCTCTCACTTTCGTAAACTATTCTGTTTGGCAAAGGATGTTTTTGCGTGCACTCTGTATGCTATCATGACTTTCGATTCCACTGCTCGAAAAACACCCATTAGCCTGGGTGTTGAAGTAGCAGATACTCCAATTTAAACGCGCTCCAATATTTGGTTCTTTTTGCAAGGTCTGCAAGGTTTGAAATTTTACGCTGTTCCCCACAAAAGCACGATGCCCTTGGTTTCATTACTTTTACTTGACAGTAGAATAATACATACACTATATTATATAAGAAAATACCGGTGGCCAGACTTTTTTTAAGGAATACGAAACACATTCATAAACACCATGATGCGTTGTGTTGATTTCTACAAACACAACGCATGATACTAATGTTTTCTTTTTGGTTGGTCAAACAGATAGTAATGAGTTAATTAATAGTTTGGCAATACACTCCAAATTAACTATTGTGACCAGCATGATATACGATCACTAATAATCCCTAAACTATTATATTTGGTCCCATGACTTTACTCCTAGCTCCCATTGCAACCAAGTCCATTATATTTGGTGCCGTGACCAGGATATCAACACCATAACGAACGTAGAGAGTGAATTGCAACAAAGGGACACATCGAGTTTAATTGAGTCAGAAAAGACATATATGGCAAATGAGTTAAATAAACAAGAGGCATTTAAGAAAATTAAGCAAATACCAGGGTAAAAGTTAGACAATTTAGCTAAACAGATTGAAGAGGTCACAATTCAGTATGTAGGAGTGAGACGAATAACAGACCCAGACATAGAGAAATTAATGATGAATAAATTCTTATAAACGGTACACAAATATATAAAACAAGAACTGATATCATTTAATGATCTAACGTTTAAAGAAATGGTAAGGATGGCTAAAGAAACTGTAGGGGTAATTAATGGAGAGGACCAAGAATATGAAGAAAGGAAAGTGAAGGGAAAGAGAAAAGTGAGAAATCCAGAATAGGGCACGAGTTTACCACGCGTCATGAAAAGAAGGAACGATTAAGGACCTCAAAGCTAATTAAAGGATTATCAGCAAGTTGAAATAGATGAATAGGGAACGCGAGGAAAAGATGAACGAAAGCAATGAACTCAGTCAGAACGTACTAAGAGTATAATAAATTTGAGGGAAGCTGAGGGAGCGTTGCAATGTTGGTCTGAAGACGATAACCAGAATTTTCAAAAAAAAAATGAGAATATAATCGGGTAATTACTTTCATGGATGAGAAGGTAATGCACAAAAAGGCATGCACGGGGTGATCAATGAAAATGTCACTGTACTGTAATAACATGAAATGTGTGAAAAGGTGATCTAGATCAAATAGAAATGCCAAAAGCAAATGGACTGACTTTAGAAAACAAAAGACTATATGCAGCCACAAAAAATTGGCAAGATCACACTCGGACAATATTGAGAAAAACATATAGACATTAATGTGTTAAATAAGTTAATAATAATAATAATAATAATTTTTTATAACATGTAAAATGAAGTGAAAATGTGTATGGATATGTTTAATTTCGTACGAAGGTATAGAATCGAGCATGTAGTATAATAATGTGAATTGAATTAGTATAGATATGTTAAATAAGTAAATGTTTTCTTTCTGTTGATTTAAAATGAATTGCAAGATAATGTAAGGTGTATGAATATGAATATGTTAATTTAATATGAATATGGTTAATTTAGTTTGAATTGGCATAAATATGAATAATTGAATCTATAAAGTAATAATGTGAGTTAAAACAGTATAAGATACATCAAATTAGTGGATTTTTTTTCCTATCATTAAAATGAAAAATGAAATGTAAATGTATTATAATGTGTATGAATATGTGAGGTGAGATGAAATGACATGAATAATTAAACAAGTAATATTTTGGTTGTCTCACTATAGGTGAATTGCAAATGTAATATAATGTGTATCGAGAGGTAATGTAATATATGAATTGAAATGGCATAAGTATGCAATAAGAGATAGAAACATGTAAGATGAGGTTAAAAGTAGGACCAGGTGATGAGATGGCAAAAGCGAAATAAGGGCAATAGGGAACGCACAGATGCCGAAGGAGCATAATTATTAACCACAGATTTGGAAGAGGAATATAGCGGAGAAAATGGGCGAAATCAAGGAATACAGTAAGATGGATGAAGGATGACGACGATTAGAAAGTCGAGATATGAAGTTTTCTTTTTATTTCAAGGAAGGAGGTGGAATGTCACGGGGTAAATTACCGCGACATTTGAAAACAGATTAAGAAATGAAAGAAAGAAGAAAGCGGGAGAATAGCAAAGCGGAATTGAAAAATGATTACTGCAGAAGACCGCGGAAAGAATTGATGAAGGCAGGAAATGAATAAACGATAGAGTTAGCCGAATTCTAAGGAGAATGATACTTTGGCAATTACGGATTAAAAAGGCACACCGCAAAGAGGAATGACAGATGTGAACAGATAATAAGTGAAGTAAAAATGCATACGAAGATGAACGATGTGTTGGGGAGCTTTGGCTAAGAAAAGACGAAATGTGAAACAGATGGAAGTCGTAGAATATGGGAAGATAGCCCTATGAACGGTGTGCTAATGACATAAAATGCCACACCTACGACAGGGTGGAGAGTAAGACATATGGCAGAAACGAATAATCCAAAAGAAGAGAAGTATAAATAGTGGTCGACTAATTGAAGAAAAAGGCGGTATTTTGGAAGCAAGGGCGAAATTTAGACCCAAAAAGAAAAGGGATATAGACATTTTTTGCGCTCCGATATAGAGATGTGTAGACTGGCAGAGAAGCAGGGGTATTTTTAGAGTACGAGCGACACGTAATGCAGAGAAAGATAGCTGCAGGACTTAGAGTGATAGCCAAATGAATAGTGGCAGATAGAATAGAAGGAGATGACGATGAGATCCCACAACTAGATAAGAAAGAATCAACTTCATAATTCCTGCGTCTGAATAAAGAAGGAAATAGCCTTGTTCATGATCGCAATCCCGAAAGAGCAGACAGCCCAGATAATCAACTCCCAGCTATCAGCTGTCCAGTGAATGAGGCCGAACGGACAATTGAATGAAAGGACAGCACCACTCCCCAGGGACCGATCAACTGACCCCATTATAGTTCGAGGACCACCCACCGATGACAGACCGTATTTTGATCTAGTATGCAGATTTGGAAGGAATCACCTCATACCCAGCGACGTTAGCAGACTACTGATGTTACAAGATCTACCAGCGAAGGTATTGTGCAGTCTTTTATTGATCCCTAATGAATGTGTATGTAGTGTGCCTCTCATCCTAAAGGTCAGTTTTTCTATGAGTAAAATATATGATGTTGAATTATATGAATATATTTAAAATGATTCTAGGGTACGTCACATCTTAAATAAATAATCGATATGAATATAATATATGCATGATTGGTGTATACGTAACAGTAATTATTAAGTAAATACTATAAGTTGCAATTATGAATTATATATGCATGTGTGAACTTTCAATAAATTCATCTGTTATAAATCAATCAGATAATCTGTGATTTCTACAAACACAACGCATGATACTAATGTTTTATTTTTGGTTGGTCAAACAGATAGTAATGAGTTGATTAATAGTTTGGCAATACACTCCAAATTAACTACTGTGACCAGCATGATATACGATCACGGATAATCCATAAACTATTATATTTGGTCCCATGACCTTACTCCTAGCTCCCATCGCAACCAAGCCCATTATACCCCACAAATATTGATAGGCGTTTCCATTATTTTGATAACCACCTGTAGATGTAAATTAGCAGTAACATAGGAGTATTGAGAGTGTCTAAATTTCACATTTTATTCACAAATATTAAAATGCAATCAATGCAAGATAAATTTTTATTCAAACAGAATTTATATTGAAGCTAATAAATTATTTTTTCTTTTTCAATTCGGTAAATTTTGAAGTTCAAGTGCATGGATTTTGTAGTAAAGTAATGAGTACTCCATGCAAATTTATTTATATCACAAAATATTTAAAAATCATTCTCGTGATTTGTCACTTGAATCTCTAAAATAAAGTTCACTGTAACGTTTGAACATGGAAAAAATTTCAGCTCAAAATAAATTTCACATTACATTTTTACTTATGATGGGATATTTCAAGGAATTGTTCATTATTTTTTTGTAATTTTTAATTAAAATTGAGCATATTCTTAATTTTTTTTAAATGAAACGAATTCGTATGTAACTTTTCATCACTATAAAATTCATTCATGCGATAAAATTTTCTTACATGTATAAAAACATAAATTGAAATAAAATCTAATGTCAGTCTCAGTTATACAATAAAATAAATCAAGTATAAGAAAATCTAGTTCTTTTATTCATAAGATTACGTCATAGCTTTTTAAGGAGCTTGATAATCAGAGTTATGTTAATTCCGAACCCACGTTGGTATTCCAGACTACTTTAATTAAAAATTACGTGTTTCAAATAAAATATATCTCCACATTTAGCATAAAAATCTGCAATACCTTTTAACAGGCTTTAAATATGTGAGAAAGTTTTAAAACAGTTACATTTTTGCCAATTTTATCTTAGCCTAAATATAAAAAATACATTCTTTAACATAAATCTGGATGCTCTTTCGAGAAATTTACTGTATCTATGATTAATGAAATATGTCGACATTGACGAATGAAACCAGGAACTGCATTTGATACAATGTTTTATACATCTGTTTTATAAAGATTCTTTTACTGTTGCTACTGACAATCTAAGATTAATCTGTAAAATCTAATCTCAATCTGGTTAAAACCTTTGTTTGTTTTGTTTTTCTCTTTTACCCTGGTTGAATGTGCAAAAAATGCTATAAAACTTTTATATAACCGTTTAGTTTTTGTTATGTAAGATTATTTCAATGGTTTTCTATTAGTTTTACTCTTTCCGTGAATAAAAATGCTAATACAGGTAATTTGACTAACAATAATTTCAACATACAACAAAATAATAATAATAATAATTAAGAACAACCTGAAATAGAGAAAAAGGTTGCATTAAAATTTTAAAGTGTGACAATAAATATTAAAAACTTTTCTTTTAATTAAAAATGCTAATTTTACAAGCGTCATTGATAAAAGACGTTGTCATTGTGAAATGAAAATTTTTTTAATACCTTTACAAAATTTTATAGATAATTAATTTTAAGTATCAAAATACATGAAAACACTTCTCATAATAAATGTATCAAACACGTTTGCAGAGTCTGTAAAAATTCTTAATAAGTTTGAAGGTTTTTTTTATAAATTTTAAACGTTTAAATCTTAAAATATATTGTTTACAAAATAAAATACCTGTGATATGGGATGTGCGAATTATGCTCGCACCCGGTGTGAGATTTGCAAGAACGCATTAAGTCAACTTCAGCAAGCACCTTATTCTACTCTGAACGCTCCCTGGTCACACGTGCGTAGTAACAGCGGTGATTTCGTTGTCGCGCTGACCGTAACTGGAGTAAGGAGAGAGCCTGCGCGGCGAACGTGTTTACGAGGCTCTGCGCAGCCCAGCCTGACATGTTGAGTTCTGAAGCGAAATACGGCACTTCTACCCGCTACGTCCAGTATGGTGGTGACCCGTCGTCAGCACCTGGTTTAGGCGCTGCATGTCAAGCTACAAGTCGACAAGATTTCTTCTAGTCCATTCGTATTCCGTCTCTCTCTCCTCTAACTAAATTAATATGTCTCCTGGTTTAACTTCTTAATTTAATTCCCCATGTTTAACGTTGTTCCTTTAGCTTTTTTAACTTCTTTGAATCGACCACGTGTCCATTCCATAGCCCTAAGTAACGCATAATAAACTCTCCTTTTTTAACCATCTCATTCACTTGTAGTGTCACTTATTATGGGAATGAAGTCCCAGGTTTTCTCGCCCTTTTTCCTTCTAGCTAGATGACGAACTGCCTTGGGTTATTGTTGGTATCAGGGTTAGTATAATTCGACGTTTTTTTGTACGATCATTTTTGTTATATCTTTATTCTCCGGCCTATATACCGACCCTATACCATAACTTGGTACCGCGACCATAAGTTGATTTTGAACTGCCTTCTAGCTTTAAGGAGCGAGAGACTTGTTTTTTTTATTTTAATATTTGCAATCAGCACGTGTTATTTTTTTCTTTCGTTTTTTCTGTTGCTTAATTTATGATTTTGACTATTTTGTTTCATGTGTTCATCAAATGGGTGAGTGATATTGTTTTGGTATATTTTTTTTAATTACTTGAGTGTATGTCATAGTGTATTGCTGTAAATTTAGTGAAATTGTGTTTATAAATTGTGTAGTAATATGAGTAGAAGATCTGTAAGTTCAAATGCTGTGCATTCGACGCAAATGTCCGCACAAGCATCAAATAATATTCTAAATATTCATGTTCCAAATTTCGATGGAGACTCAGAGCTGGTCGAGTTTTTTTTTGAACAAATAGAGGACTTAATCTCCGTCAATCGCTGGTCAAACGATCAGGCGGTGTTATTCTTAAAATCTAAATTATCGGGTGCTGCATTACGGTTGTATATTCAGTCACCGGAATTAAAAAAGAACCCTGAATTCAGTGTAATTAAGAAGAAATTTTGCTCCTTTTTCACTAAAAATTGTAGAAATTTAAGTTATGACTATAATTCGCTAAAACTCGAAGCTGATGAGTCAATTGTGTCATTTGCTCACAGACTTGATGTAGCCACGAGGAAAATGTACTCAAATGTAAAAGACGAAACTGCCCTAGAGCAGATTAAGATAGTAAAATTCATTGATGCTATGCCATACGAAATTAAGGTTAAACTGTATGAGCTGAAGAGTAACTGTTTTGATGAAAATCTAAAATGTGCTGAGAAGTTAAATAATTGTTACACATTGGCTAGCTCTTCAAAATTTGCAGTAGGTAGTACGAACAATATGTCTGACAATGCAATTCTAGAGAAATTGAATAAATTGGAGTTGAAATTAGAAAATCTGCAAAGCGAGAGAGTAGAATCTATTAATTTCACTGAACGTGATACGAATCTTGCCTTAAGCGACGAGCGTTCACGCACTCCTGCAGATAACCCTAGAAATTCTGAGCGCCGCACTTTTCGGAGTAGACCTAGCCGAGTAAGATGCTTTTTCTGCCGCAAGGTAGGGCATGTCGAGGCGAGGTGTTTTCTTAAGCGGAATCGCATGAATAGGGGTAGTCAGCAGAATTCACGTCGTAGCAGAGGTGGTAATTATCACCGTGGAATGGATAGTAATCTGAATCGGAATGCTGCTACCTTCACTCCAAGATATAACAATGTGTCGTGAAACTAATGTCCAGTACTGCATGTGGCAGTGATGTAGGTACTGCTAATCAACAACTGTCTTTGTGTCCAGAAAATAATGTATATAATTGTGAAGGTGATTTTTATAACTACATACCTAATAATGTAAATTGTGACAATAGTAACTGTATAGATAATAGCACTCAGACTTGTGATATTGATTATCAGGTTATATGCAACGTGTTAAAAGTAAAGTCCTCTCTTCCACATTTGAACATACAGTGTGGAAAAGAAACTGTAACGTGTCTGGTAGACACAGGATCGTCAATTTCCCTTATCTCGGATGATAAGTTTAGAGAAATTAAAGAACATATAACTTATAAGAACATTGCAAATAATGTAACCATCACAACAGTGAATTCAACTGTAAAATTCTTTAATTGTATAAAATTTACCTTCAAGATTAATAAACATTTTTTTAATCATGTGTTTTACACCATAAGTCTGGATGAAACTTCCTCTTTCGAAGGGATCATTGGGTATGACTTCATTAAGAAGTATAATTTAATTTTAGATATTTCAGGTAACTGTCTTAAGTATGATAAATATGTGCTTCCTCTTAACGGTAATGAATCTAGCAATCACAATAGTCATGTTGAAGTAAATAAGAATAAGAGTAAACGTAAGAAAAGGAAAAAGAAAATTAATGTTAGTAATAGACCTGAAAGTGTTAATGTAACTGTGGTAAATGATTCTAATAGCAATAGCAGAGATGATAAAAATTCCTGTAATGAGTATTCTGTATATTTGTTACAAAAATGTAAGATTCCTCCTAAAGCATCTTGTTATGCAAGCGTAACTTGTGGTGAGTGTCCTGATGACACATGTTTTCTATTTGAACCAAAGGTTACTAAAGCTGATATTCACATAAGTGAGTGTTTTCAATAGTGACATTAAACATAATAAATGCAATAGTAAATTTTTCATTCCAATAGTAAATAATTCAAATCATGTGGTTCATTTAAACAAAGATATGTTAATTGGTACTTTGTCTGAGATTTCTGATATGCAGAGTGAGTGTAGTTCCCAATCCCCATGTAATAGTTGTGATAATAGTGAACAAGTAAATTTAATTCAAGCCTCTAAGGAAACTTTAAGTAAAAGGAAAGCTGAATTTTGTTTAAATGACTTTAATTTAAAACATCTACGTGTTGAGGAAAAACTTAAATTACAGAAACTTTTGGCCAATCATGATATAATTTTTTCAAAGTCACTATCTACATTAGGTCATACTGATCTAGTAGAACCGCAAATTAATTTTCAATCTAATTTCCCAGTTAAAACTTTGCCATTCCCTGTTCCTCAGAGTCTTCAGAATGAAGCTCAAGAACAGCTTGCTCAATTACAAGAAGCGAATATAATAAAACGCAATATTTCTGCTTGGGCCTGTCCCATGATTTTAGTCAAAAAGAAGGATGATGGTTCAGGAAAACAAAAATTTCGGCTTGCCTTGGATTTAAGATTACTGAATCAGTTGATATTACCTTCCTCGTATCCTTTACCTAAGATTCAGACAATTATTGCTAATGTAGCAAAGTACAAATTTTTTTCTACACTCGATTTGTCTAATGCGTATCACCAGATACATCTACCAAAAGAACTGCAGGATAAGTTATCTTTTACAACTCCCTGGGGTACTTACTGTTATAAGCGCTTAGTGTTTGGTTTAAAAACTGCTGCATCCACTTTTCAATCCTTAATGGATACTTTAATAGAGGAAATTGGTGTTTCTGGATGTTTTGCTTATCAGGATGATATGATAGTTGGTGCTAATTCATTTAATGAGATGGTAGATAAACTCAATAGTATCTTTAATGTATTTAAAAAATACAATCTTACTCTTTCGGCTTCAAAATGTTTATTCCATACCTCTACCATCAATTATCTTGGTTTCAAAATTTCTGAGAATACGGTCCAGCCTATAACTTCTAATGTTTATAAAATTACTTCTTTTCCAACTCCCTCTAATCCTAAGCAGCTTAAAAGATTTATTGGTTTATGCTCCTTTTATAGGCATTTAATTAATGACTTTGCCAACCTAATTAATCCCCTCCTAAAATTAACGTCACCTAGAACTGCATTCATATGGACACAAAATCAGCAGTCTGCATTTAAAAAATTGCAAGACACCTTCTTTTCGAAACCTTTTGTTAAGCAGCCAAATTTCGAACTGCCTTTTGTTCTAAACACTGATGCCTCCAAGGTAGCAATTGCTGCAACTCTTATGCAGGTGCATAATGGAGAAAGGTATCCTGTGGCTTATTTCAGTAAGGCTCTATCTAAAACCGAACAAAGGTATTCAGCCCTGAAATTAGAACTCATGGCAATTGTAAAAGGTATTTTAGCATTTAAATTCTATCTTTATAACAGGGAATTTGTAATTCTGTCAGACAGCAAGCCGTTAGAATTTTATAAACGCACAAAGTCACCAGCAGATATAACAACTCGATGGCTCAATGAGCTGAGCGAGTACAGTTTTGTGTTTCAGCATATTCCTGGGAAAGAAAATGTCCTGGCTGACTATCTATCTAGGGAGAACTTCAACAGGAATAGCGAGTCACTCGACAAAAAACCTTTACTTGTGGAAGAAAATGCTGTATTGCCCACTGAAATCATTAACAACGATGATGAGGAGTTCTGTCAGCATGTGATGGCTCAAGGTGATAATTATAACAACAGTGGAGGTAACTATGATCTGTCTGTGCATGATGATAATAACACTGACTCATATACTAATACTGATTTAAGTGATATAATAATTGATGACAGGTATGCATGCAATAGTAGTGAAAATTGTGTAAATAATGATAATATTTTGAACAGTGATGTTAATATAAGTAATAGTAATGATGCTGATATGCATATAAATTATAACTGCAATAATATGAGTGTAAATGTTAATGACAATGATGGTGTAAATGAAGTTTCTACTGCAACTCTACTAAAAGAACAGTTAAATGATAAGAAAATTGGTAAAATCTATAACGGTATTACTGAAAATCCAATTTCTATTGATGATAATACTAAATATTTTATTCATCCTGAAACTAAATTATTAATGTTTTTGAAGGACAATAGTGAATATATGAATGATGCGAAAATTATTGTTCCCCAAAATTTAAAAGCTAAAATTTTAAGTATTGCACATTTTTCTCATTTAGGAATATGTAAAACCTATAATTTTTTATGCAATAAGTATTATTGGTCTGGAATGTATACTGACACCATAAATTTCATTAATTCATGCACAATATGTTTTAAAAATAAGCCTCATTCAGTTAAACCTGCTCCTTTCCAATCAACTGTAATTCCTTATGCTCCTGGCCAATTTATATCGATGGATATTGTTGGTCCTTTTAGCAATGGTGTGCACATTCTTACTTTTGTTGATCACTTCTCTAGGCACTTAGAGATGAGTATTTTACAGAATCTCATGTCTAAAGGGGTGGTTGACAACCTCTTATGGTACATCACAACCTATGGGCGTCCTTCGTTGATCTTGACAGATTTAGGCACCCAGTTTACTGCAGAATGTTTTGAGAAATTTAATGAACTTTTAGGTATAAAATTAATTCATACTAGCTCGGGACATCCTGAAGCTAATTCTGTGTCAGAAAGAGTAAATTTATCAATTAAAACTTCTATAAAATCTTTAACTGAGAGTGGCATTGAATTTAAATATGCTGTTCTTCTTCATAAGGCTGTGTACAATGCTTCTGTGCACAGTACAACTAATTTGTCACCTAATGCAATACAATTTGGGAGAGCTCTATCTTTACTGTTTGATACGTTCCATGCTGATGTAACTTTGAATCAACTAGATAAGTCTTCATACATTGAGGACATGTTTAAAAGTGTTACTAAAATGTATGACTTTGTGTATGACAAGCTCCAAACACACCAGGTAACACAAAAGGCGAGGCAGTTAGAGAAATCAAAACTTAGAAAATTTAAAACTGGTGATTTAGTCTATTTGAAAGGCAAGGAGAAATATAAGCCTAAGTATGACGGTCCCTTTGTTGTAGTAAAATGTGTCTCTGATGTAGACTATCTCATTCGTCTTGCGGAAAATGCGTCTGCAAAAGAGTTCATAGTCCATGTAAATAGGTTGCTTTTGCTTCCGCCCAGAGCATCTTACTTAAACCTTCCTAATCAAAATTTGCCCGCTTCACCTGTTGCTCCTAGGTATAACTTGAGAAGTCGTACCTAGAGTATGCAGTGTTTTTGTGAAAAGATTAATATGATGATTTGTTTTTCTACATTGTGTATATAATGTAAACATCAACAGAGATAGCCTGATCAACTCTCTTTGTGTGTGCATTGTAAATCTTGATATTCCTAGGGTATTGAGTTTATTTACATGTAACTTGATGGATATGTTATGTTACACCTTAAGATGCTCAGTATTCCAAATTATCCCTTGCTTTGTAATTAGATAAGCTATATTTCTCCTACAGTAATAATCAGTAATATAAGTGGTAAATAATAGTAGTTACATTGAATTTAACTTAAATAATTTTTGGTTGCAAGAGTAAAACTTGGTATGAAGTTCATAAATTTTAAATCTCTACTATTGAGCCTTACCTCTTGGTTGTGTGTATGCTTGTATCCCGAATATGTCAATTTGAACTAGAGTCATGTGTACTCATTATTGTGTCACTATTTTTTTTTTGGTTCTTGTTCTTGCATAAATGTAATAGTAACTTTTAAATCTTGGCCAAGTGTACAATTAACTAGTGTCATAAGTGGACAGTTAACAAGGGTATAATTAACTAGTATCCTAAGTAGACAATTAATATGTAAACTGTTAACAAGTGAACAATTAACAAGTAAACAATTAGCTAGTGGCTTGAGTATGCAATTAACTAGTCTCATGCGCGCACTTAATTATGACAAATGTTGGTATACCATAAAAAGAAAAATTGACGTGATTTGACTTGATTTAATTTTTTTGTGTAAAATATTGAGTGGAAGATATGAAGTTTTTTTTTTTGAAATTTGAGTCAGCTGACCTAATATAAGATGAAGTGATGTGACAAAAGGTGAAATTTAAAAAGGATCCTTTGTGTTGAATATACCTTTTGTGTTGAATAGACCTTTTTGTTTTGTATATACATTGTGTGTTGAATACACCTTTAGTTTTGAATATGCATTTCTTTGTTTTGAATAGGCTTTTTGATTTGAATATGTCTGTGGTTTTAAGTAAGCCTTTGTTTTTGAAAATGCGTGTAAATAATTTGAATTGTGCTTTTGTTATTAAGAAGTTGTGTAAGTCATGATTCGTTGGAATGAGATATGAATTGATGTGTTAATAAGAATTATGCTGGTGCATAATTGTCAGACATTATGCAATGTTATTGAATGAAGATAAATCTAATGAATCCAGAATGTAGGTTTGCAGACTTACCTGATTAGGTAGGAACTTTTGATATGTAAGGTCTGATTGTCAGTCTAATATGACAACTGCTCCAGTTCGACTGTTTAATGGGAATGTGTTGTAAGTTGCTCGACTTTCTGATTCATTAGATGATGGATAAGCACAAAACAATGTATGTAACTAAAAAAACCTTTTTTTGAGAGAATGGTCCATTGCAAGATTGTTTTTGCAAAATTGTATAGTGTCAATATTGAATTCTGTTCAAGAGTTAGAGTGATGTATTGCGGCTACTGTTAATGTGTGTTGAGTAAATAATTTTTGATTTGCACAGGTATTGGTGAACCTGATTTTTGTTCCCCCATGTATTTATGGTAAGTGGTCAATTCAAAGACTCCCCGTAACGTAGTGAATTTTTTTTTCTCTTTTTTTTTCTGTCCCACGAGAGAGATGTGATATGGGATGTGCGAATTATGCTCGCACCCGGTGTGAGATTTGCAAGAACGCATTAAGTCAACTTCAGCAAGCACCTTATTCTACTCTGAACGCTCCCTGGTCACACGTGCGTAGTAACAGCGGTGATTTCGTTGTCGCGCTGACCGTAACTGGAGTAAGGAGAGAGCCTGCGCGGCGAACGTGTTTACGAGGCTCTGCGCAGCCCAGCCTGACATGTTGAGTTCTGAAGCGAAATACGGCACTTCTACCCGCTACGTCCAGTATGGTGGTGACCCGTCTTCAGCACCTGGTTTAGGCGCTGCATGTCAAGCTACAAGTCGACAAGATTTCTTCTAGTCCATTCGTATTCCGTCTCTCTCTCCTCTAACTAAATTAATATGTCTCCTGGTTTAACTTCTTAATTTAATTCCCCATGTTTAACGTTGTTCCTTTAGCTTTTTTAACTTCTTTGAATCGACCACGTGTCCATTCCATAGCCCCAAGTAACGCATAATAAACTCTCCTTTTTTAACCATCTCATTCACTTGTAGTGTCACTTATTATGGGAATGAAGTCCCAGGTTTTCTCGCCCTTTTTCCTTCTAGCTAGATGACGAACTGCCTTGGGTTATTGTTGGTATCAGGGTTAGTATAATTCGACGTTTTTTTGTACGATCATTTTTGTTATATCTTTATTCTCCGGCCTATATACCGACCCTATACCATAATACCCTTTGTTATTTAATGTTTTTTTAAACTTCCAATGGCAAGTATTACAGGTCAACAGATATCAAAAAGACAAAAATACAAGAACAAGATAGAAAAATGACATCAGTTGTTCCATCAACTTATGTCTATCCATCCAATAGCACTCCCTTAAAGAAACGAGGGTAAAGCAGGGCAAGAAGCAAGGTGAAGCATGTCCATTTCTTCCTGGTTATCCCATAGGAGACAAAGAGGGTCGGGAGCCAAGTTAATTTTGTGGATGTGCTTGCGAAGGCAATTATGGGCAAAAAAAAGCCGTAGCATTGCCACAGATTTACCTCTAGGCCACTCATGGATATCATGGACATGGACATACCAGGGCTTATTTATGATCGCTTCTAGAAGCAACAACATGTAAGAAGGAACACCTGATGGTCTTTTTGACCTTAGGTTGTCTTTTTGATTATGATGGACTGGTAGGGCAAATCCTGGTTGTTTAGCTATAAAACAGAAGGCACCTTTTTCGCTAGGAAGTCAGCAGCCTCGTTCCCCTGGATTTCGTAGTGGGCCGGTTGATACTTAATGTACATTGCATTTTAATAGAGATTAACAAATTACGCAGAGTAATAAGTTCGGATTTATGAAAAAAATAGTCTCTATATACTTCGATACAAAGCGATAACTGTTGTTACTAAACACACATATTTTACGCGATCACAAGAAAAGATGAACTATTTTGAAAGGGCACTGTAAAATAGTTTTGCACAAAATTGCTTATATTCTCGGGAATTGTCGGCAACACTTGAGTTCAGAAATAAATTACTCGTATGTAGTTTTTCATACATTAATTTACAAATAACTAATACGTTGAATACATCTCAAAATAAATATTTGCATGTCCTCAACTAAAATCTATATGTTATTTAATATAATCACTAACTTCTGTAGAGATAATATAATAAAATAGGTTAAAGAGAAGAATCTGAATATAAAAACTTTTTCTAGTTGAGGAAATGACATTTACTAAGTTATATTTATCACTATAACAGAGAGATAAATTCTTCAGAGACTATTTCATTTAAAATAACGTCACGAAAAAAAATTTCGTATACTTTTGAGATATCTGATTAAGAATCTCTAGGCGGCAGGAAGAAGCATTCATTGCCATAAAACAGGTACTGATAAGTTATTTTTTTATTTTTAACTAGATTTTGGAATTAATATTTATTCTCACAACCCCCCAAAAAATCCTTAACTGTAGAAGGCGACACAACACCCCATATAATATATGATTTAAATACGAATTTCTAACGAGCAAATAGTGTATGAAATGTGTAGAACTTTTCCTGTTAATATGTGGTAAATTTCTTTGTCGTTTATTGTTATTCAAGATTTTTTGTTGGGTCATTTAATAGTATAATTTGACAAAATAAATATATTGTCGCTTTTATGTAAGTTGAAGAAAAATCTGTTTTCAGGTGTTTGAAAATGACAAAAGTTCATTTTGGAAATCCATTTTTAACGCAAGTAGAAAATAGGCATTGATCATCTTTACTTCTAATATTGGAATAACTAAGAAATTCACTATTTCATTACGCTGTCAAGAGTTACCCATTTTTTACATATTGCATCGGCGGTTCTGAACAGCTAAATTACTTTCAATTGATCAAATTATTGGAAAAAACTGCAAAATCTCTCTCCTATACCATATTGCCGAAAAACACATTTATTCAATTTATTGCCTCATGAGAATAATTATTCATGGAGAAAAGTCAATTTCAATAGCTGCTACGCAATCGTAAACTGGCTCTTAGCCTTTCGGTGGTAGCAGGCAAGGGAGTGCTCTTAACCTTTCTGAAAAGATCACGAGAAAAAAAGAAAATTTTTGTTTGCCTATAGATTAACAAAAGAAAGATTTAAGAGCCAGAGATCTTTCCTTTCATCAGTTGGAGACTTGTTACTTAAAATATCCCTACGTCCGATCGTTTGTCTTTCCTTGACCCTTGGTTTCCCCTCATTGATCTAAAGCTGGCTGAGACACATTAGGATCTTTTTTGGCATGTAAGTAAACAGGAGTCTCTTATCCAAATTCTAAAAATTTCCACAACAGCTACAATGAAAGAAAGGTACCTGCCTGAAACCTGGCTGCATGGTTATAAAGATGTCTCGACAGAAGATGATTGTCTGCCCTGTTGGGAAATAATGTGACAATTAAAACGGAGAAAATTTTGCTGTCTCTGTGGTGATGGATAAAGTAGTAGATTGTCCAGAATATAACATCGTGTGTGTTTAATAGATTCCCAGGCTGCTATCATGTATCTACTTTTGAATATAATATTTATGGGAATGCCTATCATTGTAAAGAGAAGTTGGTCAATCTTAGAAGATTTAAAGAAAAGTCAATCTCCAGTGGATTCCAAGTCCCTGTGAGATCTGTGGAAACGAGATGGCCGAAAACCTGTGTTCAAATGCACCAACCTAGTCCCCAATTAGAACTGTGTAACATTAGAGGGATTATTAAAACTCTTATTAAATATATTAGATTATCAACTTATCAGGGAACTACTATCATGGAAGTGTTAGAGTACCCTTTTAACCTTTTCAGGGTTGCCGTTTGCACAGTTCAAACGCTTAAGTCTAATATTCTTTTCACTTTCATTCAATGTATTCCAGTTAAATAAGCAGAAAAATGGTCAGTACTGTCATCTGTTATCAGTTTAAAGAAGTAAAAATATTTTGCGACTTTTAATTGGAAATTTTTTCAAGATTCTTTAGGTAAAAAAAAAAAAAAATGTGCACTGTGCAATCGGTGGAGGTTGTTGACCCTGAAAGGGTTAAGAGCTAGAGGTAGGATACCTACGACTTTGCTTAGGGCCACTGATGTAGCCTCGTTTAGAGTGCTTACGGAACGTGACTACCTACAGAGACATAAAAAATCGTATTAGACAGGTTAATGATTCTATCTGCCCATTATGCAAGTTGTAGAAAATGTTTGGAAATCACCTCAAAAGTTGCCCAAGTATAATTGTAGATACTGAAGACAATGGCGTTGTTGGTGCGTTCATGGACTTTTACTGGACTGCACGCAGATTAAAGGACGAAATCCTGAAGACGGGCATAGGATAAAATTTTAATTTATATTGTGGACGTATATACAAAATACGTACAGAAACATGGGGATTTACGATGGTTAAATGATGAGAGCATCCAGGATATTCGAAGCTATTACTGGGCACCAAAGACCTCTAGCCTTAAATCTTAAAAGTTTTGACAGAAAAACAGAAAAAAATTAAAAAGAGCATTGCAGTGGCAATCGATTACATGACAATCGGTTTATACGGTAAATTTAAATTTAGAGAATCAACAGCGTAGAGTAGCAAACACAACCACAGAAATAGATAGATTATATGCCCACGAAAAGCATACTATGAATACTTGAAAATTATGTAAATGAAAGTAAAACTAGTGAATTTTATAAAGAGTTTTTATATGCAACGCCGTAAGAATACATTTCATCACATATCTTTTAAAAGTAAAAAAAAATAGTAATAGCCTGCAAAACTCTAAAGATATTTATCTTTGTTAATTTATAAAAGATCGGGAATAATCAAATCCGTGGGTAGTTAAAAATTATTCATGTATTTGTAAAATACGTAACAAGGGTACTGGTAAGCAAAAATATTTTGAAAATAACAGAAATTCAGCTACGTCATTTCTTCTAGAAAATATTTAGGAATTTTTACTTATTTCTCTACCTAAAGCTATCTGGGCTGCTTGAGTTTACATACATACGTTATCCAGCATTGCCCGTGTAAACAAGCTCGTTCTATAATATAACTCGAATTAGTTGCTTATTAAACAAATTCATTACATTATTTGATGTTAAAAAATACGCCGGTAATTATTTTTGTCTCACAGCTACTTATTGAAGTAAAACATGACTGAAATAAGACATAAAAACATGACGACAGGAGCACGATATGTAAAAATAATTGTCGTATATTTTTAATTCATAGCAGCAACTACGGTATAGATCGATCTCACTGAGAATCGAGCAAAAATAATTCAGAATATATCAAATTACAATTCTGAACTAATTCACTGAAAATTATGAAATCTTTTCGAAACTTTTGAAAACTTCTTTATCTCTTCTACACAAGTCTTCAAGATGATTCGTGCAGTACTTCAATGAACGCAATAATCAGCAATCATTCTGAAATCCTGATGTCATTCGTATCGTAATGAGATCGTGCAGCCAAAGCGACAGTTTACGGAAATTCAATTATCTCCTTGTAAGTCAAATTTCGTAATTGAAAGTCAATTTATACAATTACAATTACCAGCGTTTATTTCGCAAGCAGTAATTTCAAATGTACGATAGATGCTTATAAAATAATATATATTTGATTTTGAGGCGATAGATTAAAGTTTCTATATTTTTATTTTTTCTATAAGCAGATGGAAATTACAGATGTGATTTAAATTCATACGTTGTGAAACGTGAAAAAAGAACAAGTGAATGACCAGATAATGAACCGAAATACAGAAAATTAAAACAAATTTTTAATTGTAACTCAAAAAAAATTACTTCATAAAGATATATATATATATATATATATATATATATATATATATATATATATATATATATATATATATATATATATATATATATATATATATATATATATATATATATATAACAGTAGATTCCCTACTGTTAATATTATCTTTCCCTTTATAAAACTACTTCTGTTTTCTCCGTGTGGTACCTAGGTCCAGCTTAATACACTGCTGGCCATCAAATATACAACGTCAAGAAGGAACAACCAAACTGCATGAAATTTGCATCATGCGTATATCGCGATGGAATATGCAAATGATAACGATTGCAGCACACGAGCACATCATGGCGAAAACAGTGCTCTGACAAACTCTTTATAAAAAAAGGAATGATAGTCGTTTTGAAGAACGTGAATTGTGCGATTTTTAGTTTGCGCACTTTCCGTATGTCTCGGAGAAAAACACGAGCATTATTCGAGCAGGTTCCGGTGTTCGACCGAGGTAGAATCGTTGAATACAGAGATTGCGGATTATCCTTTGCGGATTATCGTGTCGCAGTCATGGAAATATGGAATCGGTGGATGCAGGCAGTAACGATTGACCGACTTGAGCGATTGCAAACGTCTCATCGCACCACTCCATGGGAAGACAGGCATAATGAGTGCATGGCACTGATGGAGTGCAGTGCTACATTCGCAACCATAGCACAACGAATACAGTCTGTAACACAACAATCTGTGTCCGAACGAACAATACGACGCCATTAGCAGTACTGTGGACTGCCCGCTTGGCGTCCATTGCTTCGCTTACCTTTGACTTTAAACCATAGGCGTTTGCGTTTGCAATTGAACACTGAACGGTGGAGATGAAATTCCTAATGGCATGACATTGTGTTTTCGGACAAATCATGCTTCTGCCAGCAACACCATGATGGTCGGATTAGAGTTTGGAGACATCGTGGTGAGAGGCTGCTCAACTGTTGAGTTATGCATCATCATACTCGTCCTGCAACCTGTGTTATGGACTAGGGTGGTATTGGATTCCACTCCCTCACCCCTCTAGTACGCATTGCCGAAACACTTACCATCCGGCGCTATATATCGGAGGTTTTGCATCCTGTTCTCCTTCCTTACCTTCAGGGTTTGCCTGCGACAACGTTGAAACAAGAGAATTCGTGACCACACGTTGCATGCATTGTTGAAGATGACCTGTTATGCCCATATTAGCTTTACAGACTAAAAACCGTAACGCAATACCAAGGGAATGGAGCACACGGACACATCATGGAAAATGAACAATTTGGAGGTGGTGGTTTATTAGCATGGGTGGATATAATTTACAGAGGGTGTACATAGCTTGATATCTTTTAAAATTGCATTTTTTATACTGAATATAAAAATCGATTTTTTGAATCCTTAGTTTTGGCTTTTTCGAGGTGTCCAGAGTTCATAGATTTTGCCATTCATAGATTTTAACTCGCAACCGTAGAGATATGAGGTGGTGGGTGATTGATTTGAAAGGGAAGACATGAAGTAAACTCCGTGGTTCTAATAATATCCAGTTATAAATTTCCAGACGCGGCTGGAATGCACTCGGTAAGATGATTTACATCCCGTCTGCTCCCAAAAGTACCTTCAGTAAGCTGAAAACAGTTCTATGTAGGATTTGTCTACCCTCCAGCTCATGAAGAACTATATTGAAAGCAGGAATAATAAATGTGATGTTTGTATGACTACAAGTGGAAAACGTACTCTTTTTCTCTTTAAGAAAAACGAGAATCACATTTATTGTATTTAATTTTTACAAATGTCTTATTTCCGCTGGAATTCAAGTATTTTTTACTGCAATTGTCATGAACCTTTTACATGAGGTTATTCAGTATCAATTCATACTGAATTTTGTTTTATGAAATATTGACAAGTATATTTCTTTTTGAAATCCTTGAACGACATTAATTTTATACTTACAATTAAATTTTTATCTGAACGTTTAGAAGCCATTGTGTGATAAAAAAATACATGTTTATTTATTAATATACTTGCAGAATCTATATCCCCTATCAGCATAATATTTACTGTAAGGTACCTGGAGAAGGTTTAAAAAATTATCTCTATGCACAAAAATATTTAAAAGTCGTAGTCATTAAAAAAAAAAAAAAAGTTTTTCACACACATTTTTTCTTTGGGAAAATATTATAAGACTTTTTTTTGTAAGTAAAAAAACCTCAAATCAGTTTAATAATCACAGAACAAAGGAAAATTATGCAAAATTTAATTAATATACCTTTCAGAAATAAAGTTGCATCCTTTTAAAGATAACAGATCATGAAGAATGTCACTCCTAAATAAAAACTTTACTTGTCTTATAGGGTAAGATAAGCAATTTATTGTAAATATTATACAATAGAGTACATACAATAGAGTATGCGTTGACAACACTGCATTAAAAGGATGTTTATAACAATGGGATACTAATATTAACTTACGGTTTGTATGACTTGATTATAATAGCTCTTTAATGAGTTAATCAAACACATTCTGCTTCAATTTAGAAATTTGGAAACCATTATAGAATTTATTGAAATTGTTTTGGATTACATTCCACAAGTAATGCAGTGATAATATTAAATAGCAGTACATAGGAGATTTTCCTAGATAATCACCATATATTAAGATTCGAATACGTTAGTCTTAAGGAATCTCTATTGGAAATTCTTAAACAAGTTTTCAAGATTCTTTAGATACAGTGTTTACACTTTCTGTATGCGAGACTGCCACTATAAGATTTGAGTGTAACAATTTTTGAGAAACTTCTTCAAGGAATGTCACAGAATTAAGTTTCTGTTGCATACAATATATTTATTGCAGTCTAGTCTGCTTCATTTCCCTTGTTAATATTACCCTGCATGGTATTGGGCTGTCAGCTGAGCCACTGTCTGGCTCCGGGTTTGCTTCACCATGCGAGACAGTCTCCGACGACCTTTTTCTTTGATAGCGTGTGGACGTCCAACACCATGTCGTCTACTGCTGGTTTCACCGTCATTCATCCACTTTGCATAAGTACTAACAACTGCAGGTCGCGAACAACCCACGAGTCGTGCAGTTTCGGAAATACTTGTTCTGAGCCTTCGAGCCATTACAATCTGCCCTCTATCAAAGTCGCTTAGATCCGCAGACTTTCCCATCACACACAGAAGTAAGTGAAAGAATGATTCTTCAGACTCTCCAGCTGCAGTTAAATACCACTTCCACCTGCTCACGTGCCTTCCACGTCATCCAGGCGAATTCATTGCAAAATGTAGGGGTGGTCATAATGTTTTGGCTCTTGAGTGTATATCTAACAAAGCCCATAATATAATATAAAAGGAAACTGACAAGTGCAGCTATTTCTCTTGCAGTATGTCTTCCACAACAACAGTAGGAGTGATGAATAAACCCAACATGATGACGGTTCATGTTCGATACATATACTTCAGAGACTGGTTCTGACAATGTGCTCCTAAATTCATAACTACTAAGTTATTTAGAAGACATAATATAATAAGAAATCCAACAAAAATAGATTATACATCTGTAAAGAAATATCAGTATGATTTTAGAAGCTATTTAGTAATAAGTGAGTGACGTTTTTCCAGAGGGAGAGTTTTCAAAACCAAACTCAAATTATCTTATTTTAAAGGACAAACTATTGAAATAATTATAATTTAATTTCTCAAATTCTTAATCTAAACTAAATTTTAACTCAATTTTATGTATGGAAAATTAGATTAAAAAACATATCTTCAGTAATTAAAAAAACGTTAAATTGAGGACTTCTGTCAGGCATCAGATATGTCCAGGAAAGATATCAAAAATTGCTTGCCATAAACTTCTCCTTAGTAAACTACGAATTCGTTTTCACAACTTGTACTGGGAGAATGAATTTTTCTGCTTACTAAAAATATTTCTCATACTATGGGAGAATACAGTTACATTTTATGAGACTGCAATTATATTTTTGAAACTTATAATAAAAATGTTTGCTCATATTTCGACACTTTGACATCAAACATGCAAAACATATATTTTTAAGATCAGTGCAAGAAGAAATCTTTTATGAATTAGCCGTCATGTCAGACAACGTTTCCAATTTCATTAGTTTTGAGCTCTATTTTCGTGGCAGTAACAACCCTAATGGTTTTCCAAAGGCTGTTTCATAAGCATTTTAGCTTCGAGCTGTGTTATAAACGCGTACTTACTAATTTTAGATATTGAAGAGATTAAATGAGGAAAGGAAATATCTATTTCAATCTAATTTAGAGGCATTTAATTTTCCTGTTTGGAAAGATCTAGAGTTCATACACTGATGATACAAATATATTTTTAAATATTAAGGTTTTTTTACGGTATCTAATAGGAAATTAATCCATTTTTTAAAATTCTTACTTCTTTATATATATATATATATATATTTATAGGGGAAGCCAGGATAGAATGGGGTTCGGGGCAGAATGAAGTTCGACGTTTTTAGGTGTCAAGGAGGTGCTGCTATCCACCGGCAATAAGTACAACTAGACCAAAGTATTGCTGCTCAATTTCGAAAGCCATTTTAGTATAGTTTTTTCCAGCGTTGGTGTGTGCAGTCTTCATTGTGTGATTTTTTGCTCCTGTATTGTAACTTTTGGTGATTTTGTAACCAAGGTAAGGTATACATACTTGTTTACATCAAAACTATAGTTAATACATGCTTGAATTACGTTTAATTGTCTTTAGTTTCCAGTAGTTAAACATTTGTTTACGTATCTTTCTCGAGTTACCTTACGTCCTAAACCTAAATCGTTTCCCTGGGGCGGAACGGGTGGGGCAGAATGGGGTAGTACCCCATTCTGCCCCGCAATGCTTTTAACTAAGAGATCGTTTTTGGTACGCCCCTAATTTTTTTCTTTTGATTTCAGACAGTTCGAGACCATAAGAAAAGAAAAACAAATAGGCAATCAGAGTCTACTGAGGCAAGGCTGTCGCAAGGCTGTCGAGGCGGTTATTTCTGGAAAATCTGGGTATTTAAAGGCTTCGAACCAATTTGATGTTCCCCAGTCTACTCTGGAAAGATTCGTTAAAAAAAGAAAGAAAAACCCTGACTACAAGATCGATAAAACAGCTGGAAAATTTAAAAACGTATAGTAACCACCGCTTATAGTGATCAGTGGTTATAAGAATCAACCGTTTATAAGAATCAATATCACAAAAACAAAAACAAATGTATTATTTCCATGTTACAATTTCCGCTGTAAAGAATCAATCCACCGGTTATAAGAATCAGTTTGCAATCTTCGCCTTCCTTTCATTTTTCCAAAAAATGCCACTTGAACTCTCAAAAGGTACGAAATTCTTTCTTAAGTTTTCGAAAAGAAAGATTGATAAAACTTTGGGGTGGAAAACAGTCGTAAAATACATTCCTTTAGACATAACATAAGAGTTTCTCCTTATACGTTTTTGCTAAACACTGTCTTATTAGCTTTACCCAGGGGCATCTAACCCGCCCGGGTCCGATTTCGCTTTTCTCCAGACAGGCACTCCTTTTTTCCCACCACTTACTTCCTGGTTGCGGATTTCTGAACCCTGAAACACATAAATCTTCCGCGAATTGTCCACCACCACTTACGCAAACGGGACAGTGGATTCAGCACTTCAAACCGTGAAACGTAAACGGATCCATTTTGCTGAATCAGATGAACCAGTTGCTGAATCAAACGTTTCACGGTTTGATTCAGAATGAAACCGTGAAACGTAAGCTATAAAGTGTTTCTTCGCCTGAGACTGTAATAAGCATACGTCGCTAGTATTAACTTTAGTTTTCTTACAAAATTGCCAGTTAGTGTTAGAACTTTTTGATAGTCGAATTCAAATATGATAAAAACAAGGAAAACTCTTAGTTTTTCTGAAAAGCAGAACTTGTTAATTAGATATGATGCTTTTCCAAAGTTTAGTCAAAGAGAAGCTGCCTTTTGTTGATTTTATAATCATGTGTTGTTACTTATAGGTCTAGAAATTGAGTTATAGTATTTGTTTAGAAATTCAGTATTTTTAAAATTATAAAAAATAATTTTAATAAATGATAAGTAACGTAAAATTAAAGAGTATTTAATGGTAAATTATGTATATATGTGCCTGTGTGTTTATATATATGTACAAGTATATATTTGTGTATGTGTGCCTGTCCAATGGGAAGTTTCGGTTATAAGAATCAACCGCTTATAAGAATCAAAACAGTAATAACAAACGTGATTCTTATAAGCGGAAATCACTGTATTTGCAGAAGAGCAGGAACTTGTGCTCGTTAACTACTTAAAAACTATGGAGGCTAGGCTTTTCGGTCTAACAATGAAGGACTTGCGTAGCTTAGCTTATCAGTTGGCAGTAAGAAATGGCATTGGTCATAGATTTAAAATTGGAATCGCAGGACAAAATTGGGTCAATGGATTCCTTAAGAGACATCCTACTACTTTCGCTGTCTTCAAAGCCGAAGCAACATCTGGTGCAAGAGCTATGGGCTTTAAAAAAATAGCTGTCGATAGTTAATTTTCTTTGCTAATGAACTTACTCGACAAGCACAAACTAACGGCTTCTTAAATATTTAATTGCGATGAAACGAGCATTTCATTGAACCATAAAAACCAATCAAAGATCATAGCTTGCAAGTGGAAATGTCAAGATCAAATGGATGATCATTAGCATCCGCAGAAAGAGGCGAAACTGTAACCTGCCTTATTTGTATGTTGGCAAACGGAGCTTACATGCCCCCGATGCTCATTTTTTCTCGAAAGAAGCAGCAGAAAAAATTTGAGTTAGGATTGCCACCAGTAGGTTGGGCTGAGGTGCACAGCACTGGATGGATGAATGTTCAGTCATTTCTTGTATGGTATCGAAAATTTGTGGAATTTTCTAAGGCATCAAAAGACTTCCCGGTTCTTCTTATATTAGATGGCCACTCAACACTTACGAAGAACCTTGAGGTTATAGACTACGCGAGGGAGAGTAGCGTTTCGTTGCTATGTCTACCACCATATTGCTCTCACAGACTTCAGTCAATTGATGTTTCTTTTATGAAGCCTTTAAGTCTTCATTACAGCAATGAGCTTCGAAAATGACTACGAAGCAATCCAGGGAACGTCGTAACTCTCTTTCAAATTTCAACGCTTTTTGGATCAGCTTTTATCCAAAGCGCAACAATGAAAACTGCTATTAATGGTTTCCAAGCTACAGGAATATGGCCAACTGACCCATCCATATTCACCGATGCAGATTTTCTCCCAGCAGAGACAACTGACATCGGACTTGATAGGCCTTCAAGTGAAGTGGTGATAACAACCGGAGCTGAACAATTGGAATAGCCTTCGCCTAGCACACCAGTTAAAAAACACATGCATATCAGGTTGGATGATAAAGCTGGTGAGGTTTCAGCCAACTCTAATGATGATACGCCGGTTAAGAAGGTCCGATTTGATGACTCTAATTGTGCCACTCCTGGCTGCTCTTCGATGACAATTGATAACAGGGCCTCTTCATTTCATGTTTCACCTGAAATTCTAATGCCTATTCCAAAAGTTAAAGAAAGCGCGAAAAGAACAGATATGAAAAGGGGGTAGACCGCTGTCTTAATAGATTCTCCATACAAAAAAGATTTAGAAGCCGCTATTAAGGAAAAAGAAGAAAAGAACTTTGCTAAATAAGAAAGAACAAGGATAAAAATATTTAAGAAAGAGAATAAAATTAAGAATGGAAAAAACAAGAGAAAATGCCTGAAGTTAAATTGAAAAAAGAAGGAGCTGAAGAGAGGACCCAAAACTAACGAGAGTGATTATGGGGATTGTTCTGACTGCGAGTGTTTATATTGCGGTGAATTTTACTCAAAGTCAGTTGAAGGTTGGGTCGATTATTCCATGTGCAAAAAATGGGCACACAATTCCTGTGCGGCAATAGATAGCGAAGATGATGAAGCTGGCCTAGTGTGTGAATTTTATGAATAGGCTTAAGAAACGGACACAATCAATGAAAACCGTAGCCTTAATTTAACCTTTAAAATCACTTAAAACAAAATAAATATAGACCAAACTTATTTTTTCCTCATTTCCACTAATTTATATGTTTTTATAATTAATTGTCCTTACCACCCCATTCTGCCCGTGCCCGGGGCAGAACGGGGCAAATGACATAATTTTTTGTACTTGAAAAAAAATATTGTTCTTATATTTTCTTAAAATATTATTGTATTTTTATTACTACATTACAATGTATTCATAGAAAAATTTGCAGCTCTCTTAGTTAACCCTTTATTATTTTTAAAACCCATTTTCAACTTCCTACCCCGTTCTACCCCGGGTTCATCTCTCTCTCTCTCTCTCTATATATATATATATATATATATATATATATATATATAATCAATCTATTTTTCTAAGCTACATATATTTTCTTTTGCTGAACAATACTTTTCTATGTCAATAAAACAGTTATTTTTATGTTTCCCCTTCAAAAATTTCACAACAAATATTTCACCGTGAACAGTATGTGGTAACTACATATTTTTCATCTCATCATAAATTATTCTCAAAAGTTGTGCTTATTTTAATTTCGTAATACACCTGCGACATTAATTAAACAAAAACTCTCTCCCGTAAACTTTTCATTTAATTAAGAGTACCTGGCTCTGAAGCAGCTAGAAAAGGTTATCTAAGGAACTATCGCAAAATTTTCCGAGTTTATTTTTATGTGACAGCAGAATAAAAATTAATTAACAAGAAATGTTCTGTGTTCTTCTTCAAAGGTTTTAGGTTGTCAGATTCTATCTATGCTTTAAAGAATATGCACATTTAGTATTTTTTAAAGTTAAAATATTAAGGTTATATCTGACTTGCATTAAATATGTTTGATGAAAAGTATTTTACAGTAATCATCATGAGAAAAAAACTATGTTAATTTTCTTATGATAATGTCATAGTTGATATTTTAATACTTCTAAATATTTTTATGGTTAAATCATTTTATTTGTTTGTATTATATAAAATTGAATAAATAATGAAATGTGCATTATTCAGATAAAATAATTTCTAACGTGAGGGACTAGTTAACTAATTTTTCTGAAAATTTTATAGAAATGAATAGTTTATATTCTTGTTTTAAAGATCATCATCGCTTCTAGAAAAAAAATGTGAAATTTATGAAAAATTTAATTTATTTCGATTATATGTGACTTCAAATTTGCTAATTTTACACAAAAATATAAATTCTGAAAAAATATTTAGTATAAAGAAATATTATATTTATATTATATAAAAATACAAATTATATCCACGGTTTCAAACCTGGGAGGCACCAAAAATTTTTAATAAAAAATCAATGTTCATACCATAATATCTATAAATAAATGGATAAACATAACATCTATAAATATACGAATAAAGTTATTATAAAGTTATTATTATTTAAAAAGTGTTATTATTATTCAATAAAGTTATTATTATTTAAAACGTGTCTATATTATTATATCTATTTAACAATAGGGAGGCGCGGAAAAAAAATTAGGGAAATGGGGGAAAAATTTAGGGGGGCACGGAAAAAAAACAATTAGGGAGGCGTAGTACCATAAATGTTGGAAACCGCTGAATTATATAAAACTGTTTATACAATTACACGCTAGCCAAGCAGTGATACGCATAAGGAAAGATTTCTCCACATACATTTTCATTATCATGAAAGTCGAAAGAATTTATAAGTCAAATGAAAGGAATACGAATAAAATTTAATAAAAAAATAATATAATAATATTTTTACTTAAATTATTCTTTTAAATTTGTTGTAAACATTTTTATTTTAATCTTCTATAACTAGCAAAAACTTTATCATGATTTCACGAATTTTATGTTAAGACCTTCTTTCGCTTACAGTATTTATGAAACAAGTTTTGTGTAAATTTGAACGTGTAGGAAATGCGTAAATTTTTACATACTTTTAACTATCGAAAGGCAAATTTAGAATTTTCCAGTATATTTTCTAATCCACCACATCAAACAAATCCATAAATGCAAGCACCATATAATAACTGATATCGACTCTTTTACTTGTATTGAAATTAAAATCCTCGACCCTTTTTTTCTAGCATGTCTTCCGATTTATCTTACATTATACAATTAATTTCTTAGATCTGTAGAATATGTGTTTTTCTTTTATTACATAATATCGTAACTCGCCGTTGGGCAAAACATATCTAAAGAGTTTTTAAGAGTTGTATCAATAATAATTTTTTCTACGTATATAATTTCTCCTAATAAAAAATATGCTTGTATAAAATACCTGTAAAAAATACTTTTTTTAATATAGATGGTTTAAAGTAGATAAATTGAAAAATAATAATTAAATAGTAATTAAATTAAAAAGTTGATTAATATTTAATTTGTTTTTTAATTAATATTTATTTATCCTTGCTATTATTATAGGTTATAATTAATTTTGATTTTATGTAGAAACTCCTGCTGTTAACAATAGTTTATTGTCTTGAATTTAATTTTCATGCATACATTAAAACAAAATTTTTTTTATATTTTTTCTTGTAATTTTAGTCATTTTACAGATTTAAAAGCAGACTTTACATACCTAATGTGTGTATTTCTTATGAATACTTTAAATGTCCTTTTAGTTGGAAATTATTTGAAGCGTTAAGTGTTTATCCTCTGTTATTATATTCTAAGAATTTTTCTTCAACAATATTTTATAATTGTACATTTAATTTTAATCCAAACTGCAAAACCTAAATTTTTATTTTGTGACAATTTTTGTTAATTAAATTTTTTCAGAAACAAAATATACATACTGAATATGTGCACATCTTTTAGGCATTTTAATCTTGTTTTGCAATGAGATTATTTGAAGCATGAACGGTTTTTTGGACTGTAACAGCACTCTAAAACTTTCGGCTCTAAAGTGTTTAGCTCTTTTGAGTTTTTCGCTAGAGAAGCAAATGAATAAAGTGGTTGTAGTGTTGAGATTTATTATTTTTAATTTCAGCTTAAAGTTTATTACTTTTGCGTGTCAAATTTTTTGTTAAATTTAATAGTTAATTCACTGCGGGTAATTTATATATTTTTAAAAATTGTTAACATTTGTTTAAATATTTTAAACATTTTTCAAGTAGATTTTTTCACGGGTACATATTTTAAAATAATTTAATCTTCTAAAGTAGTTATATGTTTGGTTAATTCAATTCCTTTATTTTTAATGTTGCATGAAGCATTGATGCTCATTTGCCTATATTTTTTTGGTAGAAAATATTTTCAGGAAAAAAAAAAATACGTAGTTTATCGAGGCGTTTGACATTTTTTTGGGGGTATTTTTTTCCTACCAATAGTTATTTCCCATTTTATATATTTTAAAACTATTTTTCCGTTTTCATTTTCTTTCTACATGTGTTTGCTATAGGATTCTAAATTCATTTACCAGTATAGGTTATGTAGTTTTTTCAATTTCTAAGATTTTTTTCCTTAAAGCTCACAATTTGTAAGAAACAATCTCTCATTTATATCACCACTGTTGACAAAAATGATATTTTCCTTCAACTCAACAGTTTTTATTTCACTATGTTAGTATCTGTATAGGAATTTTAACACACTCGTGTTACAATCAATGTCCGAAGTATGGCCAGTTCTTGAAATGGCTTGTTACTTCAAGTCCCTTAGTAAAAGCACGAAACAATCGAGAATTCACGACTCCTTCAGGCTTTGTCTCGCCAATTTGCGACACGCACGCAAACAGTGGGAGGGTTGAGAATTGTCCCCCCTCCCCCTACCCCGAAAAATATGTCTTTTCCCCACCCACTTCCTCATTCCTCTTCCAAGAAATACACGACCACCTTTGCCAGAAGTGCACCTGTTTATCTATCAGCATACAGGAAATAGCCAAGAAGGTATTGGAAATAACACACAAAATTGAATGTTGCATGCGCGTTGAAAATGACCTGTAGCCGTAATTCTAGGTATACTCAGTAAATATTGGAAAAAATTATTACTTAAAATAAACAAAAATAAAACTACGTAATATTTGTAAGGTTTTATGAAAGGTTAAAAATTATCAATATTATACATAAGAAAAAAGTTATGCTATTGGAAATTGGATTGCCGGTGAAAATGACCGCTGCCGTAATTCTAGTGTTAAGGTGACTGCCTACATTGAGAATGTTATTTTTTTTATATTTTGGTCATTTTTTGCAAGAATTGAACAATTCAATCTTTTCTCTTTTCAAAACAGTTTTGATTTTCATTCTACATTAATTAGAAGCAGAGTTATAGCTATTTTAAAAAACGTTGTCTGCTACAAAACTGAAGTGACAAATTTAAATGCGTTTTTCTCAGAATTATGTTTTTTAGCACAAATCTCTACCGTCATCATGATATTTAACATAATAATGTATATAATTTGATAAAATTTTCAGAAAATGTTTTACATACTATTGTTAATGAAATGACGCACAATAATTGATGTACAATAAATAGTTTTTTGCTTGGGGCTGTTTTTATAAGGAAAGAAATGACGAATCGGGGAAAATTTTCATATTGGAACATCAAATTGTCTGTATTATTTTTGAATTTTAAAATTTCTCTTAGATTGTGGGTCATTTTGAAGATAACTGTCATATGTATCATGTCTGAGTAGGAAATTAAAATAGTAGCATTAGAATTTTGTGCAGAGTGATAGGCGTTTTAGCTAAATTTCATTAAAAATTACTTCAAATTGACCAATTTATAAAAAAGTATGGTATTTACAGGTAAGTTTTTGCTTATTTTTTAATTTTTAAATGCTATTTTACCTTAAAAGACAAAAAAATCGTTAAAAAAGATTTTTAAAATAAATTTGCTCTGAACATAGGCAGTCAGCTTAAAACCAAACGAAATTAATAGCTGTTGTGTAATATTTACTCTGGAACATTTTTTTTTCCTGGTCGTTACATAAAACAAAGATGTATACACATCGAAACAATGATAAATTCAAACATGAGACCAAATTAAAATAGTAGCATTAGAATTTTGTGCAAAGTGATAGGCGTTTTAGCTAAATTTCATTAAAAATTACTTCAAATTGACCAATTTATAAAAAAGTATGGTATTTACAGTTAAGTTTTTGCTTATTTTTTTATTTTTAAATGCTATTTTACTTTAAAAGACAAAAAAAAATCGTTAAAAAAAGATTTTTAAAATAAATTTGCTCTGAACATAGGCAGTCAGCCTAACCCAAACGAAATTAATAGCTGTTGTGTAATATTTACTCTGGAACATTTTTTTTTCCTGGTCGTTACATAAAGCAAAGATGTATACACATCGAAACAATGATAAATTCAAACATGAGACCAAATTTTATACCAGTTTCCTTCCTCGAAGGATTTCTTGGGAGAAATCCATATGTGAAAAGAATCCGAAAGAATCACGGCAAATGATCTGCAATGCAAAGTGGAGAATAACTCCGTTGAAAATCTGAAAAGAATGGAATCCTTCTAGCTGGAAAAATTATACATTGATATGAAATACAACAGAGGAGAAATATCTGTTTCCATTCCTCACTTTATCTTCTGTTGTTGTTCTGAAGTAGATAAACACTATTCAAATAAAACTTACAAATACGAGGGTATATCTGCTCCATCTGAAGGCTAGACTAAGGAAACAATATTTGTCAAAGATGTTGATGGCGCAGAAAGCGGAAAGAATAAATCAAGATTGGAAAATTGATATAAATTTCGATAAGGCGGTATTTATATAAGATTTTGGGCTCACTTGTTCACTGTTTACCCGGATCTTCGAAATAGTTGTATGTAGAATGCAAATAACAAACAAATTCAAGGTTCCATTGTGGAAAGTTAACATCATTGTCATGTTTATCATTTTTGGATGCAATTTTTAAAAAAAAAATCAGTCTTGCTGTGATTTTGTTTGTAATGATGCCAATCACTTTGCTGGAAATAAGGAAACGTACTAAATAAGGAAACATAATAGAAAAATTCTGCATGAAAATAGAAATAAAAGAGACTATAAAGAAAAATAAAAAATGAATATAGATTTATATAAATATTAAAAGTACGTAAATCAAAATGAAATAAAGATTTTAAAAGTAAAGCCCTGTAGAAGTGGTGTTATTTTTATCTTAGATTTATGTAAGGAATGTTTTACTGTTTTGTAACAGATAAAAAATAGTTTGTGATTTAATGTCATTAGTTTTAATGTAAGATATTTAAATTCAGTCAGTTACTGTGGCCGTGAATGTTTAAATTATTTTAAATGATTGGGAAGGAGAGTTTATTTTATTATTCTTATATTAATTATATTTATTAATTATGATTTTGATTTAGTAACTTATTGGTTCATGATTGTGTCTAGTACATTGATGTGCTTCCCAAATAATTGAAATAACTCTGGTTATATTGACAAATCAATTTATTGAATATTAACACACATAAATAATACACTCCAAAATTACTCAATATTTCCTCCGGCATTTACACATTATTCATAACTTCATTCCTACTAAATTAATTCTTTACGACACCTATGTTTGATTCATTCACTTATTATAACAATATTTCATACTGTATATATACATATTATTTTCAGCTTTACTCCTACTAAATTAATTCATATATATATGCAAAACATTATATTAAATTATTGGTACGAATTATCGGTCAATTCCTCGACATCTTATATTCAAAAACTATATTCATCGCGCTCTACCTTAATCATTATGGCTACACACTGAGAAGCAATGATAACAATATAAAAGGGAAACGCAAAATCGGTACCTCAGCAAATGACGGTGGAATCCCTCTGGGCAGCTGGCAATCGTAATGATGAATTCATCGTCTTTATCTTCACACGGAATTCGGGCATCTTCTTGTCTGGAATACGGCTCCGTCGTTCATTGCAGACACTCGGCATGGGACACTGGGCGCTCGACAACTTCTATCTCCAAACTTTTACTGCATTCGAATACGGCTCCGTCGCTTATTGCAGACAGTCGGCACGGGACACTTGGGCACTGTCAGCATCGGTTCACTAACTTTTTTTTGCTCTCTCCTCATACGTTTATATGCTGACTGATGTTCTGACTGATTCTCACTTCTCAGGTTATCTCTCTGCCTTCACACTATTTTTTATTTCATATATTTTCTTACTAATGTCTCCGCCTTTTATAATTTCCATTGGTTATCTGGAAATTATCATGCCATCGCCATTCGTCCGTGCTGCCTCTCCTCAATTCCCTTTTACCAATGCGCATCGAGGGCGGGATTTATAAATTCTCCCTCAATTTTAACTTTTTCCCATGCTTTGGATTCAAGCAGGGTGGGTTGTTTTATAGCCATCATAAATTTTCTTTTCTTCTCTTCTTGGAACCCACTCTCTTCAACTTTTATCTTCTATTTATTGCTACAAACACTATCTCTAAATTTCGTTCCGGTCTATGGCTTTCTTCCCTTCTCTTTTATTGCCCTGTTTCTTTCTTGCATTTAACAATTATTTTATTTTATTTTGTACTTTTCAATGCTCCTGTACCTGGCCGTAACACTACTGTCATGTCCCTATGACATTCACCCCCTCTCTCTCAAAAAAATGACTGCCGTCTCTCTTCCTCCTCTCACCATCGGTTACTCCAATCTTCGACTTCCGTGCTATCGTCTTGTACCTCTATCACCTTTCCGTTCCCTTCCTACACGTATCATTAGCTTCTCATCGTAACGTCAACAGTACATATCATCTACATTTATATGATTCCTTATTGCATCGACAATATTTTCATTTAATTAATTATCTACCTAACTCATGGTGCAGTTAGTGACCTCACCTCTTCAATTTCGCTAACCATCTTAGGTTTAACATAATATTACAGCATATTCTTACCATTATGGATTAAGTACCAACTCCTTAATATAAACAATTACCAACATAATAACATGTACACACATCAAAATACCACCAAATAATAATTATCAAATAAATTTACCAATGACCATATTATACGATCAATATTATACTACACTAGCAATATTATACAACTTATATTCATATACATTTCATAATAATTGGAAATAATAATTAACATGCACAAAAAATAATAATTACATCAAAGAAAACACACGTTCATTATATACTAAATTTTGTTTAGAAAAAAAAAATATCATCTTCGTTGCTCAATAAGAATTATAGTTGTGAAAATTTTATTCTGACGTTTTCATAGATTTTTAATTTTCATATGATTGTCCGTATGATAAAATAATCTGATGGTGTTTCGCAACATAGTCTATCTCCACAATTTCAATATCTTTTTCAACAGTTTCAATATCTTGATTTATGAAGATATATTTCCTCCATATTTGTCACCAATGTTCATGACTATCCAGACATATAATGGAAAGTCTATAAGTTTTACCCTGTTTTTTTATTTTTGCACGTATGGATAACATTTATTATAACATTTCCAATTCATATTTTGTTACATACCATTGCTTCTCAAGACTCACACAATACTACTAATCCGTCAAAATATCTACTAATTGAATCAGTATTGCAAAGACATGCTAATTGTATTATTCAACTAATCCCTCTCACGCTGATTCCCTGTAAATTTAGCTTCGTGGCCTTACGCTAACTTTTCTCGTACATACCGGGATTCTCGGAGCAACGTGCAGTATAAATCATTAATTATCTTTATTTACCAGTTATCAAACGCCGCAGTCAAACGGACACAGTTATCATAGCGGGTGTGTTCCGAACATCGCACTGAGATTCGCATTTCGTTCTCGCCGGCTACCCCCCCCCCCCCAAAAAAAAAAAAACCAGTTTTCGTTACAATTTTTCCTCTGCCTATCTCCGTACGTTCGAATAAACTCCCGCGCTAATTACTTTTTTACGAGCTGAAGTGGCAACCAAACGTATTTCCCCCAGTAATTATTGCCTCGTCACTTCTTCCGGCATATCAGCGTCCTGTTATTTTCCAAAGGTTTTATGTCTCGTGGGATTGATGTCGAACTATGGGCTTAAATCTGTCCCCATCGCCTCTGAGTTTTGTAATAGATAACTATTTTGTCTTTGCAATTATGGTCTACATCGTGGTATATTCGTATCATTATTTATTTTCTTCATTTGATATCATTTTATTTCAATGTATATTGTTTAATTGATTTTACTTTCGTACTCTCGTGATGCATACTCGTTTTATTGCGGTATTTTGTTTATAAAGCGTTCGCTCGTCGATGAATATTTATTATTTATTCATTAATTAAATCCACACTTTTATTGTTTATTTTATTATCATCATTTTTATTCGTTAATTAACTAATTATTTAGTTAATCAATCAATTAATTATTTATTTCTTTATTTATTTACGTTTATTAATTGTTATTCAATCAATGCCGTGACTCTTCCTTCCGTATGATTTTTTTTTTTTAGCCTTAAAGTCACTTAATTTCTTAGTTACCTCTTTGCTGCATATCAAATTTCGTTGATTATTAATGCTGTTTATTTATTTATTTATTTTTTATTTATTTCATTATCTTTATTGATTACTTAAGGTGTATGCCATTTATCTCATTATTTTGCGAGTTCTTTAAGTATCCTTATTGTTTTATTACCGTTGACCCTTGATGCTTAACTAATTCGTATCTTATATTTTCATGTACTTCCTCGTCACCTAAATGAACTTGACATCGGATGGTTATAAATTTTGCCTAACTGCTTTTAAATTCCTTGCCTGCTTGGAACTTTCTTCCGTTACTACAATCTTATTCGTATACTCTACAGGTATGTATTTAAATTTCAATTGGTTATTTGTTTTACCATTCATTTTTATGACACACCTAACATATTTTGTTGTACATATCATACAATCCATATTTATATCGCTCTTATGTTATTTTGATTTGTCACTATTTTTATCGAGTCGTATAATAATTTATTATATTATATTATTCTTTTCATACCTCACTTATTATTATTTTATTGTTATTACCTCGTAATTACTCGTGTTTCATTTGCTTTGTGACTTTATCTTGTAATTCATTGTACTATATTATTCATTCACCGCTCCACATAATTTTTTTTTTTTTTTTTTTGTTTTTTGTACATTAATTATTCTCTTTTTTTATCATTTTTTTTACCATGTGATTAATTTGCATTTTACCTTACACGTATTGAATTACTGTACTTATTACTTATGACTCATTCCTTCATGCCTAACTTACTCGATTTTTTATTTATTTATTTTTTTTAATTTATTTTTAAGTTTATTTGCTAATTATTATTATTATCATTATTAATTATTTATTTATTATGTCACCCATTAATTCCTGATTTTATTTATTTAATTATATGCAACCATGCGTGCTTTTTGTAATTTGTTTAAATTGCTCTTTATAACCACCCTTGGATTGCTTAAATATCTCATTAACATATTTTGATCGGGGAAAATTCGTAAAATTTCAAATATTCCTGAAAACTCAGGTTCTCAAAGCACTAAGAGACATTAAATTACGTAAAGTTGCTAAATCTCCAACTCTCCAATAATTATTATTATAATAATGCCCATATTGTATCTGATTTCTAAACTTTCCCATTGTCTTTTCGTATTGATTATGTCGCAAATTTACCTTCGATCGTAATAATTATATTGAGCGAAATCCCTATTTCTTCTGCCATATTTTTGTCTATCATTTTTAATAACTTGTTGATAATCCTGATAATCATTTGCCGCCATTATGGTACCAATATAAGCCGTGTTAGTTTCAATTGTTGGAAAATTTTGTTGCGTTAAATCCTGTACATCATCTGAACTCTCAATATTCGCTTGTTTTGATTTCGTATAATAATTATCCTGCCGTTTATGCCCTTTTGCCCGCTTTTGTGGTCTATTATCATCATCTCTACTTTCTTTAAATTGTTTAAATATGACGCACTCCTTAACATCGTGATCATCCTGCTCACATAAATCGAATAATTTTATTTGTGTAACCTTCGTTATTGTATCTAATTCTTCCCTTAATCTTTCATTTTCGCAATTTTTTATGTCGATATCTTGTTGCGCCGCTATTAATTGTGAATGTAAATCTGTATTTTCGGATACTAATTTTTGCAATTCTAGCTGCTGCTCGTTTTGATTGTCTGTGACTTCCGACAATTCATTTTTTAACATCTGAATCATCGATTTTAATTTTAGTATTTCATTTGCTTGCTCTTCGATTATCGAAAGGTTTATCACCCTTTCATTGTCCTCAATCTCCATAAATAGCAGACCTTCTAATTCGCATGCTTTCTGTACGACTTCGGTAAAATTTTGTATATTTAACATTAGGAGTTCACGTCTAATATCCTTATGTATTACTTGTAAAAACTTAGCTAGTTTAATTTTATTTCCTAAATCATTTTGTGAATTTTCAAGACCCAAATATTCGATCGTGGCATTCTCAATGCGTAGAGCTAAGTCTCTAATATTTTCACCGGGCTTGTGTATAATATTGTATAATGCTCTAAGTTGTTGCGTTGGTGACAGTGTAATTTTAAATCTATCCATTATCAACTTTTCGATCTCCTCTGTACTCTCCGAATCTCTAAGTTTTATGTGATTAATTGCGTAATCGGCGATTTTCCCTTTAAATTTGCATTTAATTAATATGGATAACTGCCTATCAGTCCAATTTGCTATCTCGGCAATCTCCCGCGCAAATTGAAACTTCAAATTAATATCATCATTTTCAACTTCTCCAATTACTGGTAATAAATGTATATATTCCACGTTAGCTAAACCACCCTTTTGCTCGCTAGGTGCTTCAATTTGCAAATGTGAGTCCTCGTGGCTAACTTATTTCTCCTCCGTTTCCCCATCTTTATTTAAAAATTGCAGTTAATTTTAATGTTCTATTTTCGCGATTACCTCACAACTCTTTAAATTTCCTATCATGTGCTTTCCACTCTGTCTTACTCACTCTTAAGGGGACACAGTACCCTGTCAAAATTTTTTTTTATTTTAAGTATTTCAATAAACATTGTAATTGTATTGCACTTTAGCAGTCATTTTAAAACATATTCTGAAAGGTAAAATTTATTTTAACAGTAAATTTAATTAAAATTTGAGTTTTTTAATTTTTTTTTCAATTTTTAAAAATCCTTATAACTTTTTCAAATATTAATATTTTTGCCCCAATTTTTTATAGGTAATGTATTTATGTCTACTATATAAAAATTGGCATGGGTTTTTTAGATACTTTTAAAATTACATTTTATATAAATTTTTTTCTATCATTTGCAGTGAAAAACGATGAAAACTGGCACTTTGTTGTATATTTTTGAATATAAAAAGAGAAATAAGCATGTTATTGCATAATTCCATGCGAATTTTTATGCTATACATAATAGAAAACCTGTATAAAAAGTTTAATACTTGTGTCTTAAATACAAAAAAAGTTTTAGCACTTTTACTGCATGAATGTCAAGAAAAAACAAACATGGAGAAAAAGCCATTTAAAGTTTTCATTTGTTAAAAAAAGTCCCTTGAAATGAAATGATATACAAATTTTGTGGGTATTTATAATAGTCAATTAATATAATATATATATAAAACATTTTATCCATCCAACTTCAATATAAAATATTTTATGCAATTTTAAAAACATGTCAGTGAACTGTAGAAAATAGAGTCGACAACAACTGCTCTTGGTTTAAATTTTTTTCAAATTCAACAAATAAATCTTAATGTTAATTCCATGTGAAGTTTCATTAAGCGTATAATAAAGAATATGTATAAAAACTTTTATATCTCTATCTGAATTATTAAAAAAATTATAACGTTCTCAATATATGACAGTTAAGAAAAGATACCATTAAGAAAAAATAAATCATGCTACTTGAGAAAGTCATACCTGAAATTTGTATAAAATTAATGTGGAACTAGATTTGATGTACAAAGTAATGCATATGTAAAGCATTTCAACAATGTTTTAACATAAAAAATTTCCTTTAGGGTTGTAAAAGTATGAAAATTTTTAAAAAAATAAGAAAAATCGATGTAATTTTTATTCATGAAACATACCATTTACTACCACATTTTCTGAGAAAATTTTAAAAACATACTTATTTTACAAAATTAAAATTCCCAGGTTTATAGGTAACAAATATAACGAATAGAAATATAGCGTAAAGTTCAAGCAAAAGCTTAAAAATATACACTTCAGGAAGGAAAAAAAAGCTGATTACAATTTTTGAACCGAAAATAAATAGCTACGTGCAGAACTACCATTACCATGTGTAAAAAATCCAAACAGTTACTTGTAACGGTTACTTGTTTCGCTCTGGTGAACAAAAAAAAATAGTTAACTAATTATTAATTTGAGTTTTTAGGCTAGTGGAAAAAAATGCCACGCCCACTTTAAATGGTCACTTGTCCCTTTAATTTTCTCACAACCTTATAAAAATCTAAATAACTTTTAAAGTATTCAAGATACAGCTTTGAAATTTGGTGATCATATATAGAAAGGTGGGGGCAATAATTTGAGTAAATAAAAAAAAAATCGATATTTTGACGATTTTTAGGGTACTGTGTCCCCTTAACAATGCCCCGTTCCAGTTTTTATTTTGCGTACTTATTCTTATATAATACTACCGCAGTATCACTAAAATTTCACTTTGCTACAAACTTAACACCCTTTGATATACTATGTAATAACTAACGTTAATTTCTCTCATATCATTATATTCTTACACACACTTTATGACTTTCCAACCTAATATTTCAACAATGCGACTTATTATTCAAATCATAGTAACCATTCCTACATTCTATACTCATAACACTTAAATACTCGTATCAACCCAAACTTCAAAAAATTTTATCTTTGATTAAAATTTTAGTGATTCTAACCTCATTTCGCGCATCTAACTATCGCTAATCCTCTTTTATTTAATTGCCTCTACCTCAATTTTATATGGAATTATCTTATTTTAATTTGCCCAATTTATGATGTCTTTGCAACACATTCGCGACACAATTCTACCTATTTCTGAATTTATCATCACAATCAATTTCACACCCTTCATATAACTGATAATTCGTTTACACATTCTAACTCAATATTTAAAAATTCAACATCATCAAATACACTCAATATTAACTGAAACTATCAAATATTAACTCAAATATTACCAAATATTCAATACCACATTTCTAATCATTCAAAATATCTCTTTCAATGCAACACATCAATTCATCAATTAAACCAGAGTTCCGCAAAACATCCCATAAAGTTTCGTTTGCACGGCGCCAAATGTGGCCGTGAATGTTTAAATTATTTTAAATGATTGGGAAGGAGAGTTTATTTTATTATTCTTATATTAATTATATTTATTAATTATGATTTTGATTTAGTAACTTATTGGTTCATGATTGTGTCTAGTACATTGATGTGCTTCCCAAATAATTGAAATAACTCTGGTTATATTGACAAATCAATTTATTGAATATTAACACACATAAATAATACACTCCAAAATTACTCAATATTTCCTCCGGCATTTACACATTATTCATAACTTCATTCCTACTAAATTAATTCTTTACGACACCTATGTTTGATTCATTCACTTATTATAACAATATTTCATACTGCATTTATACATATTATTTTCAACTTTACTCCTACTAAATTAATTCATATATATATGCAAAACATTATATTAAATTGTTGGTACGAATTATCGGTCAATTCCTCGACATCTTATATTCAAAAACTATATTCATCGCGCTCTATCTTAATCATTATGGCTACACACTGAGAAGCAATGATAACAATATAAAAGGGAAACGCAAAGTCGGTACCTCAGCAAATGACGGTGGAATCCCTCTGGGCAGCTGGCACTCGTAATGATGAATTCGTCGTCTTTATCTTCACACGGAATTCGGGCATCTTCTTGTCTGGAATACGGCTCCGTCGTTCATTGCAGACACTCGGCATGGGACACTGGGCGCTCGACAACTTCTATCTCCAAACTTTTACTGCATTCGAATACGGCTCCGTCGCTTATTGCAGACACTCGGCACGGGACACTTGGGCACTGTCAGCATCGGTTCACTAACTTTTTTTTGCTCTCTCCTCATACGTCTATATGCCTTGACACCACTTCTACCTCTCACAAACTTCTGACTGACTCTCACTTCTCAGGTTATCTTTCTGCCTTTACACTATTTTTTATTTCATATATTTTCTTACTAATGTCTCCGCCTCTTATAATTTCCATTGGTTATCTGGAAATTATCATGCCATCGCCATTCGTCCGTGCTGCCTCCTCTCAATCCCCTTTTACCAATGCGCATCGAGGGCGGGATTTATAAATTTTCTCTCAATTTTAACTTTTTCCCATGCTTTGGATTCAAGCAGGGTGGGCTGTTTTATAGACGTCATAAATTTTCTTTTCTTCTCTTCTTGCAACTCACTCTCTTCAACTTTTATCTTCTATTTATTGCTACAAACACCATCTCTAAATTTCGTTCCGGTCTATGGCTTTCTTCCCTTCTCTTTTATTGCCCTGTTTCTTTCTTGCATTTAACAATTATTTTATTTTATTTTGTACTTTTCAATGCTCCTGTCCCTGGCCGTAACACTACTGTCATGTCCCTATGACAGTTACATTAGAGGAGAGGGAGATACCAAATAAAACAGACAGTGTTATGAAATTGAGCTAAAATTGTGTAAAAGGACTAAAATTATTTTAATGAAAATCAAACATCCCCAAATATATAAAAAAAACAAAGGTATGTGAAGAAAATAAGAGAAAAAAATCTGACGCCGTCGTCATGTAGTGGAAAGAAGCAAAACAATCTTCTACGAGATGGGTTCGTGTTTCAATCATCACTAAGGTATGGAGTCCATGAGCTGTTCTCTCATAGGGCACCATGATGGTACACCTATATGGTGCCCCCGTTATAAAGAAACTAGGAAAATCGCGGTGCATATATGGTTTAATGTCCTCGGAGAAGTGGCTGGGAGAGTAGACTGTACTGGGTAAGATTAACTGAAAAAAAATAATAAAATATTTTCATAAGCATGAAAGGAAGGAACGTGAACAATTATATATAGGAAATCCTACAAATAAAAAAAAATAATTAAAATTCCCGCATTTTTCCTTACAGAATTCGTGAGTATAATTCGTTGATCGTAATGGAAATAAATTTTAATGACTAGTATTCGAAAGGATTGGCTCGTCCTCTATTATAAAAAAAAATGTAACGCACTTGACCTAGTACAATTTTTGGTAAAGACCTTTTATCAAGTGATGTCGTAGTTTATCTGATCTCAAGGGTAGAATCAGACGTCGAGTACTTGCTCTTCCAGATGATATGTTACGTTTTACTGTCGGAAATGTCGTTCTTTGAAAACGAAAGTATTACTGAGTACTATGGAGCAAAAACTGAAAAATTGTACTAGGGTTCACAGGATTTCAATTTCCAGAGATAGATGTAAAGTTTGATTTTTATTTTCAGAAAAGGCCAAGAGGATTCTTTCAAGAGCCATTTGTCCCGAATGTTACTCTATTACGGACTTTATATTTCTATTTGTAAACTATAGAAAATGAAACTTTAATTTTAACTTACCGATATACACAATAAGCCCTTAAATACAGAAAAAATTCAAGGAAAATATTATATTCAGAAATACGTTGTAAGACTTAAAAAATATACTAATCTCCAATATAAATTTATATTTGTACCAATATAAAATTCTATTGGTACAAATTGTAAATCAAAATAAAACAAAGAAAAATAATTCAAAATACCAAAATAAGTTTTAATTTACTAACAAATGAATTTTTTTAAGTATTATTATCCCTAACACACAGAAAAAATCAGTTCTTATATCCAATTTATTTCTCACATTTTCATTCTTGTAGATGAAACGGGTCGTAATTTACAGGTCCTATATTTGGAATTAATAAACAAGAAAACCTGTTTTTATCACATTTTGTCAACAATTTATCCATTTTGGAAACCTTTTGTTGCTGAGAAAGTAATGTAACTATTATAAATGACATAGGTATTACACATATTTTAGAAAACGCATTAATTTAATTAAATTTCAAAGTATGTGAGCGTTACATTTATGTTTAAAAATATTTCACATTCACAGATTTGCTTCCCTTGTGTAGTTTTAAAGTCTATAGTAAGAATATGTGCAATACTTAGGTTATGTATAAATTTTGAGGTTGTAGAAATTTTAGAACTTGTATTTATTTTGTTCATTTTAGAAGCATATTAAAGATTTTGTAGCGAAGAGTTTTCATGCTAATTTATTTTACGTTAGAAAATGCTTTAATAAAGTATCACACATTCAGTGTATATATTATTATGAGTTTATTTTCCAAGTATAATATGAATTTTCAAGCAGTGAACCAGTGTAAAAGTTTGCGTTATACTTCATAATATTCATGAAACATAAAGTATATTCCCAATTTGTGAAACATATCTATTGCTATTATCTCTTAAACAAATTTAAAAATCAGAATCTTCTAATACATTTATTAATTACGTACAGTTTTAATTTTCCCCTACTCAAGTAAATTAAGTATAAAATTTTTTGAAAGGAGAATATTCAACATTGGTCACAACTAAAACATCAGAACTCTAAACAAAGTGTTAGTAATATATGTGCAATTCGCTAATACATTTTCTCAAAGATCAGTTACACGCAGAATTATATTATTTGTAGCAAGAATGTAAATTAAATCTAGAAAGTGGAAATACGATTAAAATATTCCCCGAAGGCTTTAGAGGATATCTTATTCATCGTTTATTCACTTGGAGTCAAACACAATCGCGAGAAATTTATGGCTTCATCCTTCCGTCTGTGTTGTGTTTCCTATCTGGAAATTAATATTTTAGCGTAAAAGTAGGCTATAATTCTGATGTATCTGATAATTAAGCCCATTCTTCACAGTCATTTATTATTGGATATTTAATAACTTTATATTTTGAATGCAGAAACATTTGTTCTGTTTGTACGAAACTTAGATATTTATCGCAAACAAACGGATTAATGTTTTGAAGATTTGATCTTCTATTTTATCCTGCATTTCTTATGTTGTTATAGTATTTGGAAGAGCTATTTTACCAAGTAATTACAGATATTCCCGAAGGAAAGAGAGAGCGTGATAATCTTAAATACATTGGCTCCAAAACAAATACTAAGCAGGTAAGGGAATGCTCCAGGGAGAAAAATTTTCGATAGATTTGAATTAAGTTCTAATGTTAGAGAATTATATGAGGATAAAAGTTTTCTATAGTCCTGTGCTTATAATATAAGTGAAACTACACGTATGTGTTAGCTTTTTCACTGTTGTAGTAAAATGGTGCTAACATTCGCAGTACTTAAATAAATGTTCTTGTTTTAAAATCTGCAGACACAAAAAATAAACTAAATGTCACAGAACTATAAATAAGTGCAGAAATAAAATAAAGGTTAAGTTTTAACGCTGCACAATGAAGATCATGAATTAAACAATAAGTAGAAAGTATTAGAGGAATAATGCAGTATTTACTTGCAGTAGGACTACAGACACAAAATTAACTGAAATGTCATAGAACTAGTTAATGAGTGCAGAAATTTAATTTAGGTAACTTTTAACGCTACACAATTAAGATCATGAATTAAACAGTAAGATGAATATAAAGGAATACTTTTTTTTGCTTTAAGGTCGTGAGAAATAAAAAGTTAAAAATTGAGAGTTCCTTAGAAAGTCGGATAGATCATTTGGTATAACACTTGCTCGAGGTTCGGAAATTAGGATTTGATTTCAGGACATTGCTGATGTTGCTGTAAAATGACTATGCACATTTTTATAGGAGGATCAATTTCGAATATAGTTGGTTATTTATTACCATGATTATAACTTAGTTGCTGCATTGTTACTTGGGTTCTTAGTAGTAAGGAGTAATTTGAAATGAATGTATTTTTTGTTACTCCTTGTTTTTTTTTGTGTTGTTATGTGTTGTTGTGACCGATGCCCCTTGAACGACAGTATATTCTTTGCTCAAGTCCACAACGGCTATTGGGAGAAGTGGGGTGGCTCCGGTTTTTAATAGCACCACAAGGGTGTGAGTCCGACTTGGTTAAGGGACCGGTCCCGTAATTTTGAACCGAGTGAAGTGACGAGACCCGGAAATCCAGAGGTAAATATGAGAACTTGGAGGACATTGCAGCCATGACAGATTTTCAATACGTATTAATGAAGTATGAGTAATCAGGTCGCTACAATAAATCCTAACGAATTTAGGATGACAAAATCACGAGGAGGAATTATTCTTGATGATCCCCTAACCGACAGTAACTCTCAGTAAGATACGAGGAAAATGAAAGAAGTGGACTTTTTCCTCGTGTTTCTTTTTAAGAAATTCACACGGGACTATTGGATTTTGTTATCAAGTCTCTTTCCTTACCTGGTAATTGAGAGTGTTTTGAAAAAGTTACTGCCGAAGGAAATACAACGGCTCAATCGTGAATCGTTATAGGGCTGATGGATTCTACCAAGTTTCTGGAAGATTAGTCAAACATTTATCAAAATTTAGTTATTTGTCAGATATTCAGATGGAAGAAAAGCCTCGTTGTCACAAAATTTAAATAATGGGAAAATTAAGTTCTGGGAAAAATCCTGTACCGTTAGTCTCACAAAAAAAAGAATTTCTTGCATCGCTGTTAAAATACTGGATCAATATAAACAGATACGGACTCACTCTAAACTCTGTCATATGATCATTATAAGCTCCTGAATTTTAGAATTTTATTTATATTTATGTGAAATAATACTTAAATTCAGTATATCTGAACTTCGTGATAAAAGCAACGAAAAGAGCGTAAGCTGAATCACAAATTGTAATTGAACCATAATGTAATTCTTAGGAGAGTTGCAATCTGTAAGGACAGTAAAAAATACTATTTACCCTATCTAGAGATTTTAAAGTTATCGAGAAAACATAAATATTGTAAACAGGAAAAGACACTTACTCTGTTATGCTAGAAGTTAGTAATTATTCTATGAAACACAACTACTGAATTTCAAAAGCTTAATTTTTAAGAATTCAACATTGTTGAATACAATTGTACATATTTTTGGTAGAAAGTAATTTGCGACTTTTAGGAACATGCATGTCTATAATTTATACATAATGGGATTTCTTATCAAAGTTACAACTTGAAATTGCTTTTCATCCTATAAAACCATTTATTTACAGTTCTCAAGATTTTTGGACTGTAGAGAACAACGTAAACCAGGAGAAAACGACAAAGACTTATGTTCTGTTATGACAAAAATTAGTAATAAATCTCTGAAACGAAAATAGTCCTTTTCAACAAATGGTATTTGAATAATTATAAATTATTGCATTGAAAACTGCACATAATTTTTACAGCATTTTCATGTTGTTAATAATCCCTTCAAACACTAATTGTATGGAGAGAGATGGAAATTATATAAGGGGTAGCTTGAAATTGAATTATAAAACTATCTCGAACAATGCGATCACATGTAAGTTTTCAGTGGTGTTTGTTTACGAAGTAACTACCTTTCAGAAAACTCTTTTCAAAGAACTTATTCTCGTGAGATTGTCGTGAGAAGGCAGGGGCTATTTATAGAAGGAATTCGTCAGCCAAACAGACTTTCACATTTAGCAGCAGAGACCTAGTCGATTGATGAAATTAACTTCACAGAATAGTTTCAACATGTTTCAGCGAAGAGATCTTTTGTAGAAGTAAGTTATAGGAAGTGCATACTCTTTAGTGCGAATAGGGAATAAACCGTTGAAGGTAATGCTTGAAGTGAATGATCTCTTATGTTACTCTAGAGCAGTTTAGTTCAGATGGGACTATTGTGTAACCCATATATATTACACACATTTGTATTCATGTTGTATTCAACACTCAGGTAACAAATGATTTTTTTAGCATATTGAGTTACTATTTGGTTACCACTAAAATTTGCAGCACTGAGTCTCAATCAGTAATGATGTTTCTTAGAAAAAAAATCAAGAATAAAATTGTAATTTACGATACTTGAGCTTTAAAATATGAAAACTAGCTGAATACTTGTGCTTTGCTACGAAGTACATTCAAATTAAATACAACGGCGAACGTATGCAATTAATGCCAAAAGAAAACATATTTATAATAAATGCAACGGTCAATGTATGTAATTAATTTGTATGTTTAATATCCATAAAACATTCCAATTCGAATTAAGTTCTTTAAAAACTTCCATTTCAATTATTCTAGTGGTTAAATTTTATCTTTTACCGTATTTTAATACTTTTTTGTCAATTTATTTCGTTGTTATGCACGTGATGCAAAATTAATTTAAAGTATCACAAAAATAAAAGAAACCATGTGATCAGCGTTTATAAATTAAATTATAAAAATTAATATTTAAAAATTCACCAAAAATCAGACAATAGAGATAAAGATTCAAAAAAGATTTCATTTTAAAGGTATTTTTATGATCTTTCACGTGATAAAAATTTTATAACCCTCAGATTATTGTTTTAAATGCAACTTTAAACAAAGCTACAAAAACAGATAAAAAATTTAATTTTAAAAAATCTAAGAGGAACTTTTCTAAAATCTTTCTTAGTGCACCCGTACACTATGAGAAAAATAGCCATTCAAAGTTTCAGCCTTTTATGTCCAGCAGTTTGGTTTGTGCGTCATCTGTCATTCAGTCAGTCACGGAACTGTTTATACACACACACACACACACACACACACATATATATATAAATATATATAGATTAAATTACTTTGATGTCTCATTCAAATGCCGATTTATTAAGTACAGTGGGACAAAATGTAAATAGTGTTGATACAATGCCTCATGTATTTTTGAATTACAATGTTTAAAAGCTGCATCAAATGTTATTTTATTTTTTCAGTTACTCTAGCGTAAATTGTTACAGGAAATTTACGTCTTTCGTTACCATTACAATAAAGAAAACATTATAAAATTTAGTGTTAAAATTATCAGTAGAGCTGAAGCTGAATAAAGAGAAAAGATAAATCACGAAAAAAAAAGAAAATATTTTTAGGACAAACTATTTATATTTATTTTATACAGTCTTTCAGTTTACATATTTTGCAAAAGCCCAAGAATTATGTTTTGTATTTTGTCGCATGATACGATATTTATTTTTATCACATAACTATTTACTTCTAGGTTGATCTTATTTTTGTTGAACTTATCTATAGGGTAAAATAAATATTTGTTCGGAAACTAAAGTTGTTGCTCCCCTAAGAGAAATAGCATTTTATCTCTTTTATGGTTAGGAAAGAGCAATATTATTTTCATGCGCTGACCCTCAGCTTTTTTTTTTTTATTTTCCATTTTGGTGTTTAAATTTTTATTCCTTTTCTTCTGATAAAACTTGAAGATATATAAAGTGATTTGTTAAAGAACAAAAAAGGAATATTTTGATTAAAGTTATTCCATAATTTTGTTATGACATAATCTGATGTGACTTTTGAGGGTTCAGCTTTATTTATTTATTTATTTTTTGGGGGTGGGGGTGGGGTAAACAAACCTTTCAAAGTGATGGAAAATCAGTTTTTAGTTGAAAATTTTAAAATTATGACCTATAAAAATAACTTCCTTTAAAGTAAGCAAAAAATAAAGCACTTTAAAATTGCGAATGTTGTTATGAAAAGGAAAAAAAAATCAAGGAATGCCACTATATTCCATGATATGAATTGCAGATGCTTTTGAAAGATTTCCCCTAAGAAAAACGCAATCTAACTCACTCAATGAGCAATAAGGTCATATGTTACTTATATATATATATTTACATTACTGAGCTGAAGAAATTAACTACAACTCCTCCACTTAATGATATATCTCCAATTATTTCCGATTTTGATTTAGAGATAACAGGAATTTCTTCTAGTTTTATAGTCGATTTAATAGCATTTTCTAATGAAACTTTGAGAACACTCTTATTCAACGATAGTTTTAGCTCGTGAATTAACAATTATTACAGTCATTCAGAAAACCTCCAATAACTTCTGTAGAGAGGAAGGTCTACCAGATTTCCGTCTTGACCTCTTTCCAAACACTCTTTTCCGATTATTTTTGAAATTTGTTACTGCAATATTATTTAATCGGACAGTTAATATCAGTGCGGCTTATTATTGTTCAAAACATCATGTACACAAAAGGAGCAATCGCAAATGTTGATTTGACATTGACTTTCAATGCAACACCTAATCATATAGGCAGCGGTAAATCTCGGCATGTTTTAAAAGAAAACAATGTACTAAATTTAGGCGACAATGGACCTTCAGATTGACAAAAATATGTCCCCAAAAAGATTCTTTTTCTTTCAGAAAATGATTCTGCAACTCAACAGCTATAAATTAAAAAAAAGTATGTTGATCCGATCATCATTAACCGATTTATAAGTATTTTTTCAAACGTAAACAATGGAAATATTCCGTTAAATTAAAACTTTAAAGGCTATTTTCTCTAAACAAGTTTTCATGTCGTTTCGGTAAGTTCAAAATGTTCCATGCGTCATAAATTTTCTTGAATTTTCATAAAATTTCATAAAATGATTATTTTTATACGTTAGAATAAAACTTAGTAATAAACACATTATACTATTTTAAAACACCTTAAAATTTTTACAATAAAAAATTTTTTTTGATAAAATTTTGCATAAAATGACCTATTTTTATTGATTTCTTTTCTAGTGTTTATAAATATGACTGTAAATCTAATATTGCTACAAACTTTTAGTATAACTATATAAAGCTAGCTTAAGAAAGAAAGTTAGATATCTGAGACAAAAATTGATGCGCATTTTTAATTAGAGTAATTAACAAACTGATTTTAATTAATATCTGAATTAGTTACATTCTGATTTTTTTCAAAATTTAGCATTTTCATCTCTAAACAACACTGTATAAGTGTAAAAAATTTCATAGCAATTGGTTGATAATTGAAAAAAAAAATTTCATGGTCCATTGTCGCCTTAAATCACTATAAGTATTTTTCAAAATTTTTAGCAGTGTCAGTTTTAAGTCATTTTTAATCCTAAATCGAGATTTCGATCTTCAATATAAGACCCTATAATTTAGACCTAACTAGGTGGCCCGTGCGAAACTTTCGCATGCGAATAAAATACGATAAATTGTATAGCTAGTTTGGTGGTTTTGCAGTAGGATGAAAGAAAAATCGGTTCATATGTAGCCATTGTCTATTTGTCAAATAACAATGGTGCGTAAGAAAATAGAAAACCGATTACAAAATACCTTCGAGAACAAAACTGAAGGTGAAGCATAACAAAAACTGGGGAACATGAGATATAGACATGTCAAATTATCTGTGTAGACAATATTAAAAGTTAAGTAGGAAAAGAACTCGTGGAGAATGTGATATTTACATTAAGAAACCTCTTTGTACACACTATTTGCCCATTCAGACACATCCAGAGAAGCAACTCTAGGGCAAAAATTCCATTTCAAACTTCGATGTTTAAACAAACAATACGATGTGTCATTCTAAATTACCAATTCGTCAGAAGTGGAGAACTCAATATTTAAATTGCTACCTCGTTTATCGATTTTAGTAATGTATGAAGGGAGAAAAAGAGATCGTCCCCAAAAGTCATCTTCTAGAAATAATAAATAGGATGATAAGAATGATTTTTTTTTAAATTTAAAGTGCTCGAGAGCCGTTAAGCCGAACGATGGCCGAATGGCTAGGGCGCTGACATTTGGTAACAAAGTCTGTGGGTTCGAGTCCCACTCTTGGTATGAATATATGAATACTTGTAGCCTTTCGGAATTGGCTTTAAGCATTAGGAACCGGTCTAATTAGCCCTCGTGTAGCTAAAAGTAACCGTAGCGCCCCAAACCAAACTTAGTGTTCGAGAGGTAAAAGTAAATAAAAAAGCGAGTGCCTGCATGCCATCTGCAATAAAGCAAATCTTTACATGTCCAATGCATATTTTCCCATGGAGTTTACATAAGAAATTTCTTGATCCGTCATGCACCAACCGTTGTCCCAATCTCATTTATTTCTTCAACTTTCATATCTACATGGTAAGACTTTTGAATATCATTTAATTATGAGACAGATTAGGTATACCTTAATAGGTTGAAAGAATTGTGTCATATGCAATTCAATTGTGAACATAGAATTTAATATATAAAATTAAAATAAAAAAGGCATACCAAAGGAAAATATAACTCACAAAATGTTCTTTAAGGGGAAAGAAACTAGATTTTAGTCCAAACAAATTGTTTTTTCATGCAGAAAGAATGATGTACACTTACGAAGATATTGCCAAGAAAAAAAGCTTATTAATTAATTCACAGAATGATAATAAAAGCAGACGATTTTAAAATTTAAAAGTTTAGTGAACTTGAATGGGGAATAAAAGCATGCAAGAGCACGCCATCTAGCGGAAGAAAATTTTTTTATAAAGTTTATACTTCGATTTTTAAATAAAAAATACAATGTTAAATTCTAAATTAAAAATTCGTCAAAAGAGGAGATGTTAATCTTTAAATTGTTATCTTATTTATTGATTTTGATTAAGTATGAAAGGAGAAAAAGAGATCGTTAGAAAATATCACTTTCTAGAAGTAATATATATAGATTTAAGCCTGAGTGAAAAATAATAATAATAGATAATAAAATCCGCATAATAGAGAAATAAATCTCAGATTTCTTAAAATTAAAGTAATTATATTATTTTTTTCACTCTTCAAACGAATTTTTTAAACTTAAAACGTAATTTTTAAGAATTAAGACACTAGACTTACTCAAATGACTTCTCTTCAAATATACTGGTGTTTCTTTTTCACTGAGACCTCCATAACTCGCACAAATTGCATCAAACGAACCCAGACATCTTGGAGGTGCTTCTAACGCAATATGAATTAGGGATGAAGACGAATATTCTTCACTACTTTCTTGAATTTTAAAACAGATTTGCACAAATTGGACACATTTTCTTCTAGTACATTTACTTCTAGCTTGTGTGCATCCTAATACAAGAAAGATGCAATCATATTAACATTATTTATATTGACATGCATATAGAAGCCCACAAAACGGTAGAATGTAATTTTACAAAAAAATTTTGTGGCACATATAGCAAATTTTAAAATACTTCTGCATATAACAATGAGATGAATAGAAGATATTTTTGAAAATAATTCCTCATATTAAACATATAGAAACCAAAAATAGTTTATTAAAAAATTAAACTTAAAGTGATTCTAATTTTGTTGTCAATATTCCCGAAGAAAAATAATTTGTATTCTTTACTTACAACTCCTTAATCTTCAAGTCTAAATTGCTTAACTTGGAAAGAAAGTTGCTACAAAGACCAGCTAAAATCTTCAAAGAAGTTCTCTCGTGATTTTATATATTTTAAATTAGTCATGAGATTATTTAATTTAAGTCAAACAAGTTCAGGATGATTAAATTATCTGGTATAAAAGTCACGAAACGCATAAAATAACAATTATTCTCTACGAAAATTTGTGTAGTTTGCGTGCATATATGGGAACATACAGATGGTCCTCATAACTTCTCTTCCTTATTTCGAATATTGGATTAAAGTCCTAGAAAACTTTTAGTCAAATGAAATATTCCATTTTCATTAACAATACGTGTGATTATACATGCATACAAGTATATATATATATGTATATATATATATATATATATATATATATATATATATATATATATATATATATATATATATATAAATTAATAAGTAGTTAATTTCATATTTCAAAAGTCCAGATAAATAAAATAATCATCCTTAAAAAATCCTGTGTTAATTTAAAAAAATTCTTTTGGAACGCTTCCCAATTATTTTCACAAAGACACTTCCCTTAGCTGAAATAGTAATGATTTTTTAGGTTCTTAAAATACAGTTATTTAAGTATCAAGACTTATAAATTAGCGATATTTTTATGGAATCTTACTCTGCAACCCTCAAAAACAATTTTCACATTTAAATAAAAACTAAAGATTTTTGAAGGAAAGACACTATTTTTTTTCAAATATGCGTTTCTGTTTTCCACAGTAAATGGCGAGGCATGTTCATGTGTACTGTCAATTTTAAGAGCTATTAATATGCTGCCAACACGTAATCAGATTTCTCGGAATAATAATTAATGTTGCTAGTGAAAATATTTTTGAAATATTATTTTAAATTTAGATAATAATTAGTGGTATTAATGATTTGGAATTTACATTTTCTTCAGTTTGAATTCAGAAGTAATCGAAATACTGGTCCTAGATTTCTTCTCATGGCAAAATTTTGAAACATTTTATTTTAACATTTTCATGGAAAGGAATACTAAGGGGAAAAGCAATATTCTTTATTTACCTATTTCCCTATACTTATACGATAAACACCATTACTTTACGTAGTCGAGTAGGCATGTTTTCCTTCCAATAATATATCTAAAGATCTTTAAGTTTTAAATAAAACAATAAACTGTGATAATACCTTAGCGAATAAATTTTTGTCTTATCTCAAATAATGATTATACTCTAAAACTTTACTGTAAAAGGAATGAATTACAGGTGGCATAATCTGCATAAATGACACTCGAAAATAATACTTTCCAACTATATAGCTAAGAACTTTATGATTTTGAAAAAGTATGAAAATAAATCAGTCATAAAATTGAAATTGGAGTAAAATTCTCATTCAGTGATAAAAAAGAGAGGTAAACACCCTCAGCGTTTTTCAAAGATAATGATATTATATATATTTAATTAACTTCCAGAAATTTATTAGTTCTGATGGCAGTAAGATTTCTACCCTTATAAAAAACTGAAATTTATTGTTAAAGCCAAACTGGAAGCTAACGAGTCTGCAATTTAATTTAGTTCGTATGCTTATTAAAAAAAACGCTTTTGGTTGCCATAAAAGCTCAAAGTGGTTCTGAAAAAATGGAAATTGAGTATTGAAGTACGACAATAAAAAATCTTTCTAAAATATTAATTATTCTCTATTATACATAAAACTCCATAATACAATGCATGGACATCCGTAAAATATATAACTTAATTGAATACAACTTATGAAATTTAATTGCGAATATAATAATTACCGCTTTGCACCTACAATTAGTTCCTCAGAATATGTATGTGTTGTGGTTGAATCCTTTGTTGAGATCCTAAAATACAGAAGGAAAATATCCTTAACGCGGCAGGGTTTTGTCTTTTCGAACTTCGCCTCATGGCAACTAGGACATCATGAATTATCCAGCATTTTTTTTATTAGGGGAGAACCATATAGGTGAACCAATATCCTTCCCTATGAGGGGGTAGCATAAAAACGTCCATGTCTTAGTCGGGATTTTGGCTCGAGCCCTCTCCGGGGAAACTCGAGTATACTTCCCACTATATATTATTGTCGTATAGTTACCAAGAATATTATTTCGGAAGCTTAATTAATTTCACTATAACAGCGTTCCCCTTAAAGTAATTTCCAAGTTGGCTTTTATATACCACGTGATATTACACAGATAATGTAATTTAATCAATTTAATTTTACAATTTTAAATTAATTTCACTTTAGATTAATCAAATGCAACACAAAGGGGCTTTGCCTTATATAAATGTAGTTATAGATTTTAGTTTCAGATTAAAAAGTTTGAGGGATTTCTAAACAGATATAAAATGATTATTCATTGAGATTTTGTATCTGCTTCAATGGCTAAATTATTTTGATTTAACTTTACCTTATCTACCTTACCTTCTGAATCAAGATGAACGAGCTTAGACACTTGTATTAAAGAAGAAAGAAGAAAAGCTAGGTGGGAATGGTATTGAAAAAAAAAGAAGACAGTTATTGAAAAACAGTTAAAAATATCACCAAAAATTTCATTAAAAAGGTTATTAATTTTGAAACTATAACTTAATGGAGAGAACATTAATTGAATGGCCTGTACACTTAAAACGGTGCCCAGTGAATTAGGTCAGAAGATCTAATTTTAGTGGTTATAGTTACCATAGGTTGGTTGGTTTCGGAAGAGCTTTGCAGACGTCTTTTTAAATACGCTATTAACTAATAAAATAACTTTGTCCGACCATGCGGTTAATTGATTTACTATGCGGCCAATTGATTGTGACGATGCAAGCTCTTCCCGACCCTATTTTGAAAATCTTTAAATAAATTACTTCTACAATAGTTTAATTTTCATTAAGTAAAATAAATATCAAACGTTAATGAATTTTTATTCGTTGAAAACATGTCAAATGACATCCGGGATCTTGTGAATGGTATTTGAGATTATCAAGTCACAGAATATCTGCAATTTTGATTCGAAAAAAGAAAACCACATTTTTCCTACTTTAAAATAAGACACATAAAAGTGAAAAAAATTGCTTCGACGACAGGAATGTTTGGTTTTTAAAAGACTTCTTGGCAAGAATCCTAAAAAAAAAATTCAAAAATTAAACCATGACTTTAGAATAAAGAATCGAGGAAAGGGTGCTATGAGGGGGAGAAGTGGGTTATTGCAGCTGATGGGTAACATGGGAGAATGTCTTTAAACGACTCGTGAATAAATGTGAAAAAATTTAAGTTAAAAAACATGTTCAGCCTGTTTTTGTGAATGAAAAGAAGTTGAAATTTATGTTTTTTTATTCGTTTAAGAGACTCAAACGCTACGATACTTAAAATGCGTTGAGGGATGTCGGACTTTTTTCCACACACAAACAAAAAATGGACATTTTAAAGATTAAAAACTAATTTTGACTTCATTACATGAATGTATTATTATGAATAAATCCTGAAATCGGAAGATTAATTATACAATGACTATTGAAGAGTCTATTGAATACACAGATTATTTGGGTTTTTTAAAAATTTTATTTGAGCATATGGTAATCTTTTGCTTCGTAAATACTGAACAGTACGAGATCAACACCTTACATCTGATTCCGAAATGCTTACAAAATGAACGAAATGTCAAACGTGGAAATCAAACCCTTTCGTATCGAAGCCAAAAAAAAACAGCTAGATACTTTTTGATTGCCTCTGTAAGCATACAAAATCTCATTTTATACAGGAATATTGGAAATATGATTTAAAACTAAAATGAATAAGATTATATTTTAAGGTTTATTGCTTAAAGTTTCAAACCGATATTATGAAATTATTGATAAAATTTTATATGATATGAAAATATATTGAAATAAATAACTGATATGAAATTGATATTATGAATACGGCATTACGAAGTAAAAACGGACTGAAGATTTTACACTGACGAACGTTTAAATTATGTTTATATCGACTGAATTGTGAAAAAAAGAGTTTGCACTTTTAATAATCATGTCATCTAATATTGAAATTCTGTAAAATTTTAAATTGTTTATTAATGAATAAAACATGTAAGATAATTGCAACAAAAAATGGACATTTTAAAGATTAAAAACTAATTTTAGCTTCATTACTTGAATATATTCTTATGAATAAATCCTGAAATCGGAAAATTATATATACAATGACTATTGAAGGGTCTATTGAATATACAGTTTTTTTTTTGTTGGGGGGGGGGGCATCTTAATTTTCGTTTAGCATACGGTAATCTTTTGCTACAAACATACTAAACAGTTCGAGATCAACACCTTACATCTGATTCCGAAATACTTACAAATGCCAAACGTGGAGCTCAATTCATTTACAAATAGTTTCCATTAACTGGTAGAAAAATATATATTGGAAATTAAAAATCATTAAACGAATTTTTCTTATATCATGTAACATTTGCTTCTTAAATGAATAAAATTCAAAATTAGTTTCTATTTCCGATTTATAAGCTTTTAAGAACATCAAAACAGGTAACTTTTCTTGTTTCATTACTTGTTTCATTGGGATCTTTTCTTGTTTCATTGGGATCTTTTGAAAGTAAATTGTATAAATGCTTCTTTCCTTAAATATTTTACGTACTCTATGCGTAAAAGCAGAAAATGGAAATAGCAAGTACTGTACAATTAGTCAATTCATTGCGCTCTTTCTCCTTTTTCCATGAATGCATAAACAGGATTAAGACACTCTGCTAGTTCAGTGCTTAACTAAACTGTTCAGCTTTTGACAGAAAGAGGAAATTTCGGAAGCAGATAAGTATGCTATATTTTATTAATAGATAAATATTTTCGAACAGTACCCAAAATTCAGTATCTTTTGAAATATTTTTATCATTTAGCATTCATTTCCCTGTGAGCTTATTTTAGATATTAAATATGCATTTAAATAAAATACTATTTAAATGAAAACGTAAATAAGTGCAAATATGATTACTTATTTATTTTTAATTCTTATGGGCCAGAATAAGTACGTTTTATGGATTCTGGGCAATTTACTGAAATTATGAAAAGTGCTACACCCTATTTGTTCTTCCGCAATTCATAAATTTGTTTATCTGACTGATTTTTAAAAATTTTATGAGTATTTTCATATATTTATTATTGTAGCATACGGCATTAATATATATATATATATATATATATATATATATATATATATATATATATATATATATATATATATATATATATTATTTAAGATAATGGTAATTCGACCTTTATGAAACTTAAAACTTTCTACAATTCGTTTTTAGAAATAGAAGAGGTAAATAACTCTGGAGGTGCGAGGTCAAGCGTTCTGATCTCGTCACTTGATTCGGTTCAAAATTACGGGACTGTCCTTTGGCCAAGTCGAACTCCGACCCTTGTGGTGCCAGTCAAAACAGGAGCCGCACCTTCATCAACCATAGCCTTCGGGACTTGAGGTGATGTTGCTATCGGTCAAGTGGCATAAGCAACAACAATAGCAACAGAGGTTAATAACGTAAAAGAAATTAAACTAAAATCTGATTCATTTGAACATTTCAAAACGTTTATAGTGATGCATAAGTCGTCGAAATGATATATAAAATCTATCATCACTAACGTATATTGTGAAAAAATGTAATGAACTCTCATTTGCGAATACAAAGAACCTCTTAGAAATACCTGTTAGAAAAATTGCAAAATATGTGGTTCTTAAAGTAATGAAGCACTCTAACTGATAAATTATATTCTAAAGTATTTGATGAAAGGAGTAGTATAGGATCAAAACTAACATTCTTCATCAGACCTTTTTTTTCGGTAAAGGGCAAAGAACCATATCTTATACATTTTTGAAGACATACATTGGAAATTACATTTAGAAAAAAATCTGACATTATTTTTTACTACTACACCGTTTTATGTGAACGATTTTTTAAAACTTCTCAGGAATTTTCATATATTTATCATTTGAGCATACAGCATTTATATATAATATTCAAAATAATGATTATTCGAGCTTTTTGAAATCCATTCTCATAACATTCTACATTTTTTTAAGAAATAGAAAGGGTAAATAGAGTTAAAAAAATTAAACTAAAATCTGATTTATTTGCACATTTTATAACGTTTGCTGCAATGCATAATAAGTCGAAATGAAATATAAAATCTATCATAACTAACGTAAATTGTGAAAAATGTAATGGACTCTCATTTACGAATAGATCCTCTTAAAAAAATAACCACGGGTGAGATACCCTTTAAAGGCCAAGAGACTCGACAAATATATCCCTATTTTTAATAATTAGTAGTTACAAAAATGATTTATTCAGAAATATGAATATTTTTTCTGTGACTTAAACACGGTTTTTTCTTTAAAAATATGGCTCTCAATTTTTTCTACTTGAAGATAAATATTTTATTTTTTTAAAACTTAAACACGGTTTGTCATTGTTTTTTTATTGTTATGCCATTGCGCGCAGACTTGCGCCCGTATATTAATGAATATACATATTTTTTAGTTTTGAAATTGAGTTATATAATATTTCTTTAAAATGACCAACTTTGAAATTTAAATTCTTTGTTCTTCATAGAAAAAAAAGTTTTTTAATTTAAAATTTTGAAAAAAAAATTGATAAATTTTACTCTAATTAAAATTGTTATGATAGGAATGACATTATAGTACGTCATTTAAATGATACCTGTTTATATTGTCTGTGTATAAAATTTCATGGTATTCTAACCAACTGGTTTGGTGATATTATGTGCGCAATGACATAACAATAAAAAAATAGATAAAATTAAAAAAAAATTAAAACATTTATCTTCAACGTAAAAAAATTGAGAGCTATATTTATAAAGAAGAAAGTGTGTTTAACTTACAGTAAAATGTTCATATTTCACAATAAATTATTTTCGTAACTATTCATGATTGAAAATAGGGATATGTTTGTCGGAGTGTCTTGGTCTTTAAAAGTTACCTGACCCCTTAAACTACCGGAGTGTTATAAATGACAAATTAAGTTATAATGTCTTGGATGAAATGATAATAAAAACTAGCAATCTTCATCAGACTTCTTTTTTCGGGTAAAACGCAAAGAACCACATCGTATACATTTTTGAAGATATGAATTTGAAATTATATTTAGAAAAATTTCTACATTATTTTTTACTAGTACGCCAGTTTCGAAAAGCAAAAAAAAATATCGTTTTTAACTGATTGAAATACTACAAAAAAGTATTCTTAACTCAGTTAAAAAAACAAAAATGGAGACTGCTTGTTTTCATCCTACACCACTCAAATAGCCATCATTTAATGATTTAATATTGTATTTTATTTTTCTAAACATTGTGTAATACAATAAGAGGTACTTATTTCTAAATACTTTTATCACAACGTCTGACTGAAACGCATTTTTTCCTCCGGTCTTTCATTTCTTTAAGTGGCCCAATCTTGCCTTCACATGTAGGTTTTAAGGAAAATAAAAATGCAGGATTCAAAATATTCCCCTCGTTTAGGAAAAACAAATGTTTTAAAATATTGGAAGCTGTTATAGTTATTGCTTGCAAGATTAAATGGGTTTCTCGGTATTATAGTATTTTAAACGGATGAAAATAATTACTATTATCAATCTATCATACTACACTTATGTAATATATTTCACCCTTTATCATTATTAAAGTCATTCAAACAATATAACTTTAAAATGCGTGGGCTTTAGTAAAAGAAATTATTTCTTTCTACAGTAAATATTTCTTTAAAAATATCAATGAATTAAGTTTTCATTTGAAGAAAGTGGAAATTTGAGATATAAATTAATCATGACAGTTAATGCAATTATTAATTTATGTCAACAGTTGTAATTTGAATGCAAATGCTTAATTATTAGCAACTACTTCAGTTATCTTTGTCATATAATTTTATACTCAACTAGTTGAAAACCCGCATTTCGCTACGGAGTACGGAGTCAAATTAAATTCAACGATCAATGTATGCAATTGATGTAAAAAAATCAAAAAATATATTCATAAAAAAATCTTAAGGGATATTTTTATAGACAAAATAATGTAGAAGAAACTATTCAAATTAAATCTTATAGAACATACTAAAGAATACAGTACAGATAATATAATACAGTTTGAGGAACATATCTTTTACTGCATTTTAATATTTTTTGGATAATGTCCAATCGTCTGCCGCATTAGCAAGAAAATATATATATATTTTGTCTATTTCGTTGCCATGCACGTGACGATAAATTAATTTAAAGTACCAGAAAAAGAAATCATGTAATCAGCATTTAATAGATTAAATTCTAAAAATAAATCTTTAAAAATTCACCCAAAATCAGGAAATTTAAATAACGATTCGAAATAAATTTCATTTTAAAGGACATTTTTTCATCGTTCCCATGATTTAAATTTTATAACCCTCAGATTATTATTTTAAATGCAAACTTTAAAAAAGTTACTAAAACAGCTTAAAAATTTAATTTTAAAAAATCCAAGAAGAACTTTTAAAAAATCTTTCTTAGTGCCCCCCTACACTCTAAGAAGAATCGCCACACAAAATTTCAGCCCTTCAGCGGTCCAGTGGTTTGGTGTATGCGTCGTCAGTCAGTCAGTCAGTCAGTTACGGAACTGTTTTATATACACTCATGGACAAAAAAATTAGCGCACCAAGAAATAATTGCGGGATCGTAACGAAACTTGCAATGGAGGTACATGTCGGGAGATATGCAAAAGATTAGAAATGCAGCGTGATTGCGCATTACGTATAGCCGGTAGTGGGCGTTGAACATCGTACTCTGTGGAGTATAAAACAGGTAACCAAAGCTTGTTTGAGTGTGCTGAATCATTTACAAAGGAAGAGCTGAGATAGACATGCCATTACGCCGTGTTCGAGGACAATATAAGCAGTTGTCGCAGTTTGAGAGGGGGAGAATCGTCGGGATGATGGAAGCTGGGTGGTCAACTAGGCGAGTAGCTCGTCAATTCGGCCGCTCTGATTGTGTTGTGAGGAGGTGTTGGAACCAGTGGACCCGAGAGATGTCATGTACACGAAAACCAGGCTCAGGACGCCCTCGACAGACCAGTCGTCGAGAAGACCGCCACATCGTAAGAAATGCACGCGTACAGCCAACTGCTTCATCGGTCGCCATCCAGGCACAGGCAGCACCTTCACTAGGGGCCTCTGTGTCTTCTCGAACCATACGAAGGCGCCTGGCGGAAGGACAGTTGGTATCGCGGCGCCCATTACGTGTGCTACCCTTGACGCCCACCCATCGACGCTTCCGTTTGGAGTTTTGCCGCGCACGAGGAAACTGGACTGCAGCGGAATGGAACCAGGTCGTCTTTAGCGACGAATCCAGATTCAATCTCGGCAGAGATGACAATCGTGTTCGTGTGAGGAGAGCCCGTAGTGAACGCTTCAATCCTGCCTTTGGTGTACAGCGACACATCGCTCCCACAGCTGGTGTGATGGTATGGGGTGCAATTGCCTACAATACACGGTCACCCCTAGTATTGTTCCGTGGCACCATGACAGCCCAGTGGTATGTTCATGAAATCCTGCAACCACATGTGTTGCCACTTATGCAACGGCTCCCAGGAGCCATTTTTCAACAACACAATGCTCGGCCTCATACGGCAGGGGTGTCACAAGACTGTCTCCGCACTGTTACTACCCTTCCTTGGCCTGCCCGATCCCCAGATTTGTCTCCAATCGAGCATATTTGGGATCATTTGGGACGACGAGTTGGGTATCCCACGAGTTTGAACGAACTAGAGGTAAGGTTACAGCAAATATGGAACGAAATGTCTCAAGACATCATACAGAACTTGTATGACTCAATGCCCGATCGTATCGCATCGTGCATTCGTGCTAGAGGGGGTCCAACGGAGTATTAATTCCTCCGTTCTTTTGCCTTTTTCTCTGAAATAAATTATCCTTTTTCTTTGATTTTCTTATCATTTACTTATATCAAAGTAGTGATTACGTATGTCAAATTTCGTTTCATTTTGACGACTCCTTCTTGGTGCGCTAATTTTTTTGTCCATGAGTGTATTTAGATATTAGTGTTATAGAGTCTAATATCTTTTAGAGACAAATATTCAAGATTTTATACAGTCAAAAGATTCCCAGACATTGAAAAATGACTGAAAAAGTAATGAAGGGTTAAACAAATCATTTCATAGTTCTGTCTATATTATCTACATTCCTGATAAATATGCGGGACACCTTTAAATATCGAAATTGTCAACATTTCTACAAGTAACTTTTTATGAGGTTATTTACAGAAATGGGGACATTCGAATCACTGCTAATTTATAATAGCCTGTTTGAACTGTCTTTTTTTTCCTGAAAAAAATACTTTCACTGCAGCATAACGAAGCCAGTAAAAAGCATAAAAGATGGTCAAGCAGAATATATGACGGCAGTTTTTCAGTAATTTTATTAATACTGTATTCGTAACTTAATACAAATATTTGGAATTTTCATTTATAATGTAGAAAGGGCAGACACTATGCCCGACCATTATCAACGAATATTTTAAACTAATATATATATATATATATATATATATATATATATATATATATATATATATATATATATATATATATATATATGCAATATTGCATCTAATGGCCAAAGAGGACCATTAGATGCAATAGTCTCATAGCATCCCTGGATTCTTATAAATACGGGAAAACAGTGAGATAAATAATATAAACAAATGTTTAGAATAAAACAGGAAACTAGAAGATGCAAAGGGTATTTTTATGGTAATATTTTTAGGGATATGGTAAAGTACGGTAAGGCATATGGTAATTGGACATGTCATTATCTAAAACTGAGGAATTAGCATTGACAGCGAAGTTTTTTTTGGAAATCATAATCCAGATACTGTGCTTCCATTGTGAATAATTTTCTATAATTTAAAACTACGTCCGAATTCCAGCGTATATTTAGCATACAATGAATCAGGTATCTCTTGATTTTTAACATACCTCTAGGATTCCATTATACGGGTATCAAAGGCACCTGTAATTTGTCCAGCATAAACCAAATTATAAACACGACAAGGTATGCTTAAAACACCTCCTTATAAAGTTGAGGTTTAGGGTAGTGAATGAAGTTTATTATCATTTATAAATATAACATTAAAATTTAAGCGAAACATGCGTTTTCTGACTTAGAAGATATGTGATGGATAAAATGTTAGGACTACTAACATATTTAATTATCAGTCTAACTTTTAATAAGATGGAATGTTGTAACTGTCAAATTAAATTATAAAGTCTTGGATCTAATGAGTGGTGTAGGCTCAAAATTAGCAATCTTCATCAGAACTCTTTTTTCCGGTAAGAAGCAAAGAGCCACATCTTAAACATTTTTGAAGACATGAATTTTAAATTACATTTAGGAAAATTCTATCATTAATTTTTACTAGCACGTCATTTTATGTGACTGATTTTTCTAAAAATTTCCTAGGAATTTTCATATATTTATCATTTTAGCATACAGTATTAATATATAGTATTAAAGATAATGATATTTCGAACTTTTTTAAATCCATACTCAAAAGATTCTACAATTTATCTAGAAACAGAAGATGTAAATAACGTGAACGAAATAAAACTAAAATTTCCTTTATTTCTTCATTTCAAAACATTTATTGCGATTTATAATAAGTCAAAATGAACTATAAAATCAGTGACAATTAACGTATAATGTGAACAAATGTCACAATAATACCACAATAATGTCACAATAAATGTATCCGATGAGTTTAGATTCCGTTGGGTATGAACTTATAAATTTTTATGGCTTTATCAGGGGCGGAAGAGTTCATACCTCTGCTAGCTAAAAATTTAAGAAAATTGATTTCGAATTGAAAAAAAATCAAAACTGTATGTCGCAGTTGGGGAGACATGGTTCTCAGAAATAGAACGCATTCAAGATAGGTACAAAGTAATGTGAGAATAATATATGTGAAACAAGGAAGTGAGTGGGGACTAGCTGGATGTAAGAAACTGGTTAGGCGAAAATGGAGACGAGGGTAAGCGAAGTTGAAATTAAAGACGGACAGTGAATGGTGACCAGCTGGATTTAATGAACTGGTCAGGGGAAAACGAGGACGAGGGTGTGCAAAGTTGAAATGAAATACGGAAAGTGAAAGGTGACCAGCTGGATTTAATGAACTGGTCAGGGGAAAACGAGGACGAGGGTGTGCAAAGTTGAAATGAAATACGGAAAGTGAAAGGTGACCAGCTGGATTTAATGAACTGGTCAGGTGAAAATGGAGACGAGGGTGTGCGAAGTTGAAATGAAATACGGACAGTGAATGGTGACCAGCTGGATTTAATGAACTGGTCAGGTGAAAATGGAGACGAGGGTGTGCGAAGTTGAAATGAAATTCGGACTGTGAATGGTGACGAGCTGAATTTAATGAACTGGTTAGGCAAAAATGGAAACGAGGGTATGCGAAGTTGAAATGAAAATAGAAGATAAGGAATTTATGAGAGTGGCATCTTTAGGGGAACAGCAGAAGGTCGAGAGGAGCGTAAGAGTTTGGGAACCCCAGAAGAGAACAGGGACGGACGCCCTCCTCAATTTAGGTTGGAAGAAGAGAAATTATAAAATATATGTGCAGCCAATAATAAAGGTCCAAATTGGCCCATTGGTTAGAAGATGGCCACCAATGGAAACCCAGAGTGAATTAGTTGAAGTTTAAGTTCAGAGGGAGAAAACGTTTAGCAGATTGGGCTTAGAAGATGTCGGCAGAATCAGGAGATGAACAGGCCGCAGTTGATTTAGCATTGCGGGTATGTAAGCAGAAGAGTTATTAACCCATTTATGCACAGTAGATAAAATATAGGACGCTTGTTAGATATTGCAGAGGAAAGCCTGTAATGCATATATCCTTTCCCTAAAGCTGTTTTTCTCAAACTTAAGAGTTGTGCTTCTTCTCAAAACCAGATGGAGACACTAGACGGACATTGGAATTAAATTATTTCAAGTTATTTTTAGACAAGTGATGCAAGCGTTCTCGCACCATGGGTAGCCGCAAAAAGTAAGTGTCTTTTGAAAATTTCTTATTCATAAAATTAATCGAATTTAAAATGATATCTATAAAATAGATCATAGAAGTCTTCTATAAAGTTCTTTTGCAAAAAGAACAATATAATTGTTGTATAATCACGGTTAATCTATGGCGACCTGTTTATGGGATACTGGGAACTCGTGTGTACATTAAGCCTAAAACATTTTTAACAGTCTTAGGAATTATCAACGAGCATTTTCATTTGAAATACGCTTGTTTTATGTGATAAAATCTCAAAATGCATTTCTTTCTTCTTCTTATTATTATTGTATAATAATTATTTAAATTGCACAATATATGTTAAAAAAAAATTGTGTACACAAGTATATCCGGAAAGTTGACAAAATAAATTTGATTCAGTTTCAATAAAATATTAGTTTCACTAGAAATGCAATTTTTTTAAATTATGTATCTTATTAAAAATAAAATATGATTTATATTACTTTGTGCATATAAAATGAATTCTAATTAGGATTCATTGGGAATTTTTATCGTTTTTTAAATACCAAAACTTAAATAAAGCTATCTCCTTGTTACATGAACTGGAAGAAAATTATGATGATGCTTTTGATGGAGCAGACGTGTTTATGGAGCCACCTAACGTTGCTGAAAACAGTGATGAGGACAGTTGTGAAGAAAACTGTGTCACTATAAACAATCTCACTGGCAATCAGTTACGGGAAACGCAGAAATAAGATTTCTCAGCAAATCAAATGTAGTTCTGGATAGAAATGATATTGAGAATGATAATAGCATTAATGAAGATAACGCTCCACCACCGAAGAAGAAAAAAATCATTCAGGAAAGAAAATGGACAAAGAGTGACTTGACTGAGTCTCAAAAAGAAAAATGGGAATGGAATGAAGACTGGAATCGAGTAATGAAAATTCCATCATCTGAGACTCTATGTAGCCTTTTTGAACAATATTTTGATGACGATGTTGCTGATTATATTGTTTTCCATACTAAGTTGTATGCTAGGAAGAAAGGAAACCACTTGTTTGATGTTACGTCCGAAGAAATGAGAGTATTCATCGGGATTTTGATTCTAAGTGGATATGTTGCAGTTCCCCGCCGAAGAATGCTCTGGGAGAATAGTGATGACACTAAAAATATTGCTGTCTCCAATGCAATGAGAAGAAACAAGTTTGAAGAAATAATGAAGTGTCTTCATTTCTCTGAGAATAATCAAATTGACAAAGAAGATAAATACACGAAACTACGAAACATTCTACAACCTACAAACAAACAAACTACATGCAAAATAACTGTTCCTACTTTATAATTTGTATTATTACTCAATATATATTATGTAAAAATGATAAAATTTGAAATATGAAATACATTTTTAATAAATAAGTCCATTTATTTAATTGAATCATTAAAAATGATTAAAATTTTGCATTTCTTAAAATTTCAAGTACAAGCACGTTTTACTCACATGTATGCCCAGTGTCCCATAAACAGGACGTTGAATAACTTAATAAATATGGCAACGGTGGTCCATTTGACACCAAAAATGTATTTAAAACATTCCTAGTAAGAGGTCTAAGCAGATCAAAAATGAATAAAATTGCTAAAAAGAAGTTGGGCATAAAAGGGTTAATGGAAAAGGTTAGAGATGCAGATTCAATTATAGACTGAGCCTGACGTAGAGAGGCAGTCTCACTGTTACACGTAGTCTATCTAAGAGATGTAGATTGAGCTCGGAAGAAGCAGGTAGCCTTGACGATCGGCCATAATGATAATGGACTGAAGTAGAGATAACACTGGCGATCTATGCGGATAGAAAGAGGTAAAGCCGCGAGAAAGAAGCGGAGTGTGAGGAAAGACGAATAGCTGGGTATGAAGAAACAGCCAACAGAGAAATATTAGCGAGCAGCCCGAATGGCTTTGGAGAAGCACACGCCAGCCCCCGTCCCACTGCGTGAAATTCCGGTCCGATGAGGTGTAAATCACCCGAAAAGACTCCCTCACCGATCCCGAGCCAGCGACGCACGTTTGCCGCACCAGGAGAGGTCAAGCTGCATCGAGCAACCACCTTACACTATCTCGGCACGAATTTACAGTACTGGACGTTCTCCTCAGAGCCAGGGCGAGGAGACGACGAACGTAGTCCTCAAAGCGAAGCAAGATGTTCCCGGCTACTAGTAATGATCAATAGAAACGAGTCGCGACCCGGCGAGCCCAGCTTTTGTCCTCAACGGAGAACCCATTGTAGTAAGGAGAGCCTGCCTAGATGTTCGAGAGAGAAACTGCCTCAGGTATGGGATATTTCTGTACCTTGTAATTCCGTGTCATTTGCTCACTGGATAATGCTAATTTAGATAATTGCGCAGAATAATGATATAGGAAATTATAGTTAATATTAACATATATCGCCATAGATATGTATCACTTAAAATTGTTGAGTATTAAATTAGTATATTTTGTATTATTAAGCACCTGATATCTCATGAAGTGTATAACTATATGTATATTTTTCTTATGTACATATGAGTAATCACTCTTAGCCATATAAAGAAAGTACTAACCACAAATAATTAACTATAAAGTGACATTATAAGTTTTGTTCTTACTTCCACTATATGATTTAAATTTTTTTATTTAGATAAAATGTACATCTTAATAATACAATTGATCAAATTATAACATTTGCGATTTTACGGCAGTTATTTTAATTTGGTATTTATAGTACTAAAATAAGCGATTACTAAAGACTTCCTGCTTGTATTATAACTTTTCATGACCAAACAAAATGATATTTTAATTGTCTGTGCGTGTATAGAGCTCATTTTCCCCTCAAAATATCAGTGTTTCTTTTCTGCAGCAACATTAAAACACAATGTTTTATATTTTTCCGATACTCTTCATAGACCCAGAATCGGAAATATTACAACTATAGTAAACTCTCCATATAACGAGTTTCCATTTTACGCGGTGTTCTATTGAACGCAAATTTCCCATGAACATTTGCATTTCACTCATTGCAGAGTTTTTATTTTTTCTTTTGGTAAATTTCTACTTAAGTGTGAGTAGTTAATTTTTTTCTGGGAAAAAATTCCAATTTAGCAACCAGAAACTTTTATTTAAAAGCTTTTATTTAAAATGCTTTGACTTTATTTAAAATGTTTTGACTTTATTTAAAATGTTTCCAATTGACTTGCTACGCCACGAACTCTTTAATTTTAGTTTAAATTTAACTCAAGATTAGATTTCTACCTTTATACATTTATTTATCTTACTGAGTTCCTGAAATTCAAGTTTCTAGGGATGGAAATAGTTTTTAAACTGGTAGTTAGTAGTAACCTAATTACGATGAAAATAATGAAACGAAGATTTTACAGAATGACCATTACTTTTTATAATTTTCATTAACATAGAAAATCCTCCGAAAAATTTAACGAATTGGGAAGACGTGTTATATATTAATTTATTAGAAAGTCCAATGCAGATATTTTATTTATTTCTGCGAGAAGAAAAAAATTACGACATGCCATTTAGCCTGCATTTTTGAGGACATACATATATGATGACTAAAATTTATTGCTTGGATAATGGAATAAAAGTATTACTCAACCATTTAGAGGAAAAACTCTTATGTACCATAAAGCATAAAGTAGTTTTTACAAATGCAGAAATATTTGAGAAGAACTTATGGGGACAAGGGACATTCAATCTCGTATTATTTAATTTCCAAATTTCCCCCTATATAGATAATAAGAAAAATTAATATTCTTTTTTACTATATTGAAGACCCTTATAATTCAAAATAAGGATTTTGTGGAAGAAAATGTCTTTTATTCAATTTTTTTTAATGCCAACATTTTTCAAAAGGCTTCATGCGCATTCCATACCATTTAGAAACCTTAATATTTTTTATGTAAGTTTACCATATATAAACATATTTATGCATTAAATTTTTTGTATGAATCTGAAGCCACACACACACACACACACATATATATATATATATATATATATATATATATTTATACAACCTTTGGCCAGAAAGTTCTATGAATGAGGCTATAGTTACAATGGATTGTTGTCTTACATGGAACAGCAGTTATTGCCCTTCGAAGTAATCCTCGTAGGCGGTAATTCACATCTGGGAACGGCTGTACAAATCTTGGAAACTCCTGGCGTATTCGTCTTTAGGGATGGCCTGCAGCTGGGTCGTAGCATTATGTTGGATGTCCGAAATGTCCGAAAACACGTGGACCTTCAGGGCGGATTTCAATTTGGGGAACAAGAAAAACTCCGGGGGAGACAGGTCTGGGGTGCAGGGTGAGTGATTTAGGGACATAACTCGCCTGTTGGCCAGGAACTGCTGCACCAGAAAGTCAGTATATGGTCGGGCATTGATGTGAAGCAATTTCCAGTTGCCTTGCTTGATGTACTGAGGGCTCCGATTAATCCGTCGCAGCAGACGTTTAAGTATATCAACGTACTTAGGGGTATTTAACGTGGTGCCTAAGGGAGGAATTCTTGATGGATGAGACCCTCAGAGTCGAAAAACACCACGAGCGTTGTCTTAATGTGGGATCACTCTCACTTTTCTCACTTCTCACCTTCATGCTTTTCGGTGACCCTGAACCCCGCCACTCCATACTCTGACGCTTGCTTTCGGGGTCGTACTTCAGGCAACAGGTCTCGTCACCCGTGACAGCGGTTTTCAGGAAATTTGGGTTTCGATCCGCCATGTCGAAGAAGTCTCCAAAGGCGTCAAGCCGAATTTTGCATTTGTTCCGGCGTCAAATTGTGGGGCACAAGTCAGACACAAATCTTCCGTTTACCCAAATACTGGGTCGGTATTAGGTGGGACATCTCACGATCAATTCCCACTTCCTCCGCTATCATTCGCACTGTCACACAACGATCCTTGGCCAACAATTCCATCACTTTCTGTACGTTGTCCGGGGCGCGTTCAGTTGCAGGCCGACCACATCGGGGGAGTCTTCAATGGTGTCCCGCGCTTCTCGAAAGCGTTTAAACCACTCATACATGCACTTCAAGGTGACAGCACGTTCTTCGTAAACTTTTAGCAACATTTCATGAGTCTCTTTCACAGATTTTCTAAGTTTGAAATAGAATAGCATATTCGATCTCTGATCAATTTGAATTTCGACCGAGCGCACAACACCTTCACTCTACAATGAACTCTTTCGACACGATAAGATAACTCGCAGCGCCGCCGCTCAGGAACTAGTTCAGACCAGTCTTCACTGGAACGGTACGGTATGCGCCGGTTGCAGACTCTTAAGACCGTGAGCACTATGACCGTCATTCACCGAACTTTCTGGACAAAGGTTGTATATATATATATATATATATATGTATATATATATATATATATATATATATATATATATATATATATATATATATATATATATATATATTTATTTATTTATTTATTTATTTATTTAATCTGCATCTTATTTTTCATGTCTTTACATGAATTTACTTTATTTCTTGGTGTAATTATTTGAAAGAATCATGCACAATTTTGGGACAAACACTTAAATAAACAATCCTGAATAATTCGGTAGAAATCAGAAGAAAATTAATGAACGTGGAGCATTTTGAATAAAGTCTAACGTTTTGAAAAACATGTCTTATTTTTCCCCAAAATACTATTTTTGGAATTCTAAGTGCCTTTAATGAAGTAAAAAATGATATTAATTAGTCTCATCTATGTATATAAAACAGTTCCGTAACTGACTGACTCACTGACTGACTGACTCACTCACATACAACGCACAGACCAAACCGCTGGACCGAAAGGGCTGAAATTTTGCATGGTGATTCTTCTTATAGTGGAGGGGTGAACTAAGAAAGATTCTTGAAAAATTCTTCTTAGATTTTTAAAATTAAATTTTTAAGCTGTTTTTGTAACTTTTTTAAAGTTTGCATTTAAAATAATAGTTTGAGGGTTGTAAACTTTATATCACGAGAACGATCGTAAAAATTCCATTAAAATGAAACCTTTTTCGAATCTTTACCTCCATTTTCTCATTTTTGTTGAATTTTTAAAGATTAATTTTTAGAATTTATTTTATTAAATGCTGATCACGTGATTTCTTTTCTGGTACTTTAAATAAATTTATCGTCGCGTTCATAACAATGAAATAGACAAAAAATATTTTTTCTCTTGCTAATGCGGCAGATGATTGGACATTATCCAAAAAAATATTAAAATACAGTTAAAGATATGTTCCTCAAACTGTACTATATTAACTGTACTATATTCGTTAGTATGTCCTATTAGATTTAATTTTAACATTTTCTTCTTCCTTGTTTTGTCTATAAAAATATCTCTCACGATTTTTTTTTAACTTTTTTCCTACATCAATTGTATACATTATATATATATATATATATATATTGGCATTAATTGCATACATTGAGAGTTGTATTTAATTTGAATGTACTCCGTAGTGAAGTGCGGGTTTTCAGCTAGTTTTGTATATAAGCATAATCCACCACCGAACCGCGTTAACGCACCCAGTGTCTAATGACAAACCACCGAAATAGCACCCTGACGAACGATCTCATCCAGACACGCTATTTGTGTCCGGATTGCCGACGCTTATTGAGCCGGTGTTGAGCCGCACGACCAACTGATAGAGCTCGAGCCAAAATTAATGCCGAGGTACAATTTTATCCTACGAAAATATAGCCCAGGAGATCTACCAAAAATCTACCTACAAATGTAATTATGCCATATAAAACATGTATACATACAAAGATACTTCGTACTCAATAATTGTTTTCACAACTTAACATGTATATGTTTTGAAAGCTTTACATTTTGATTTTATGTAACCTGTATTGTATAATACAAACATTTCAATTTCCTCATACATAATTACATATTAATTTGACAACACAAATGAAATTCAAATATAATTTCGCAAGAGAGAAACAACAAATACAAGCGACAAATATAAAGTCATTTTGTACATAAAGTAAAATATTGAAAAAATAAAAAATAAATAAAAAACGAAGTTGAAAGCTTCTTGTCCTCTTAACACCCAAATCTTTACAAATGAATATTCAGATATAACTAATATTATTTAGATATAACGAAATATAACACATATAGTTGATACATGCCAAATAATATGTTTCAAAATGTTATAAATTTATTGCTAGCTTCGAATATTTATACCTTTTTTCCCCCCAAATGTTATATAAAGACACAGCGAATGATACTATTAGCTTATCCTGCTTATTCATCGCTTAAATGGGAGATACATTTAGAATATTGACGGATTATATGTGTGACATATTTTCCCTCATTCATCATATCTTTGGCACATACTCCGCAAATGGGAAACATCGGCTTAAGAGAACTGGTGATTGATGCATAGATTAAACAGATGATAAACTCTAAGTGTTTGAACATTAACTTAGTTTCTAAATTAATTCATGATATCACTTTAGTACTGAATAATTTTTGGAATGTAAAATATAATTATATGATTTACATTTTCTTTCATTATTCGTAATAGGCACGATTTAACGTTTAAGTTACCTTCATTGCATGCTATTTAGGGATATTTGTTGACAATTCTTGAAATAGTTCCTATAGGTACCTATTTAGGCGCGTATAATTTTCTGATGCTGTAAAATGTGCTGAGCGACACATGACATTCTTACCTCAGCAAAGCGTAAATCTTCTACCATAACATTGACCTATTGCAACAGAAACCCATCGACAAAGATAAATTTTTTTTCTCATAAAATTTTGCAGTATGTACTTTAAATAAAAATATTTGATGTATTTTACCCCATACTTATGCCTTTCTTATTTTGGCTGATAGTCTACTATCTGCTTGTAGTCAGTCGTAAATGTTAGGTTTCTTTTGTTCGTTAAATGCAAACCATATTTAAGTCAAATTATTATGAGTATGTGAAGCTTCAATATAACACATTATGAATGGTTCAGAATAGCTTCAAGAAGCATCATATATTTTAAGCGCCTTAAATAGGGGTTCGGTCGCGATGACATACTGGGGTCTCAATGTCACTGAAAGGGATTTTCAACATTGTTGAAACGTTGTTAAACAAAGCAGTAATGAGGTGACATAGTAATAAACGTCCCAGTCACTGTGTAGCTTAATAATATGCGTTTTCTTTCTATAAAAAAGTGCATGTTCACTTTGCAGTGAAGTTGGTTGTACTTCATTATTTATTTTCGTTGTACTCTTTGGATTTCTGATACTATGTTTATAATAATTCTATCGTGTTTATCTATCGAATAATTTTGATTTTAAGATAAGGGAATTATGTCTACAAGATTATTACAAGGTAGGCGCAAAAGTTATCACTCAGACATATTGCATGCAGTACCGCTATTCTATGCAACCAATGATCATTGCAAGTATTTTTTTGAATGCAACGTATTTGTTACATTTCAGATAAAGGATTTTATATGAAAAATATAAAGTACATTTTTCTTAGCGGTGAAGAAAAAGTTTATGAATTCATTTCTTGTTTTTATAAAGATTCCAATGCTAGGTGTAGAAAAATATTACCTTCATGTTCTGTAATTTTAAGCTAGTAGCGATTAAACTTGTAGCCTAATTTCCCCTGACTCCGTAATCACTAGAACAATTTATTTTTCCATGCAGGGAAAAAGCATGGCCTCTCGTTTTGAGGAAGCACCATACAAAAGATATTCTTCCTTTTGACAATTCGTGTTAAACACAATTATGTATCAGTGTATTTCTTTAGCTCAGTTTGAGGAAATAAACTAAAGTCATCGACGGTTTATCTTTTCTTCGTTTCACCAACAGCGATGAACACGTTTTTATTATTATTATTTTTATTCCTCCTGTCCGAAACAGGATTATTTGTGAACCGAAAGCAGGATACCGCCATCCTCTATGTACCGATACCAGGTACATAGAAGATGGCGGAAAGAAGAATGCGGCTCCGGTTTACAATGGCTCCATATGGGCCGGATATGGGCACGTCAAATCTGTAGACCGGAAAATCCTTTTCAAGGTGCAGCCATTAATTTCCAGGACTGATCTAATAACTCCAGAAATATTACATGAAATACATACCCATTTAATATGTTTTGAAGTATCTACCACCTGCAGTAATGCACCTCTGTGCTCGGCTGTATAAGTTTCAGAAACAACTTTTAAAGTCCTCTTTCGGAATACTCTTTAATGTGGACGTTACCGATTTATTGATGGCTTCGACATTAGGGAGGGTTGAACAAAATAAAATTTTTTTCCGAAACTCTTTAGTGCGGAAAAGTTGCCTATTGTAATAAGAAGAAAAACGGCATACAAAAATTTAAAATCGGTTAACATCATCCATTCGCGCATCATACTTGAATTTTATGAAAAATTGTAAAAATCACGATATTTTTGCAATTTTTTTCTGTTAGTTAAAACTTTGAAAATAAACATGCTTTAGCTTTTTATGCTTGTCGTATGGTTTAAATGACCTAAATAAATTAAATTCTGATAAATCTAATTTTTTCTGTTCGCGTAACGTCTTTGAAGAAACACAAATTTAGCAATTTTTCGCAATTTTCACTGTGCAACTCTTCGCTCGATTTGCTAGAACAAAACGACCCAGAACTCACCACGCGGAGATGGTTGCACATCGAGTTCCATCTCCAACCTACCCAACCAACCATCCAAGTGTTGGGTGCGGTGTATACATTATATTTACATCTATTTACAAAGATTTTCCATAGAGTAGGATTATTTGGCTTACTCTGTTTTTACTTTTTCTTTTATATATATATATATATATATATATATATATATATATATATATATATATATATATATATATATATATATATATAATATTTAACGTCTGATTTTTTGGAGAAATGATGCATAACAAATATAGACTCCAGTGTTGCTCGGATATAGCCATCTCTAGCTTCATATTCACATACTTTATTCTAGGCCTTTGTCACAATTTTGACGCATCTCTCTACAGCCTGAGTGTGACCGGAAAACTTTAGTATTTCTCTCATTGGCATAGTATCAGAACTGATGAATGATTTAATATCATCTTCACTTAGGTTTCGCACCATTTGAGGAGGATAAACCACACAAGAATTCCAATTAATAATTTCAATGTAATCGGAAACTTGAAAGTTTATCTTTGGTGGTACGAAATTTCTATCAGTCTTCTTATTTGGGACTGTTTGTCTTGCTTTTAAGATCCTTCTGTAACCAAGCTCCCGAATATGTTTTCTTCAACATATTCAGAATATGTTTCCTCAACAAGCATTGCCAACAGAGCATTATCGCGCAAAGAATACATTTCGTTGAATTACTGGATCGGCAACTTGAAGTAATTCGGCGGATAAAAACCGTGATGTTTGGATTGCTTGAAAGACATGTTTTCGTACGTCAGTAAAATATTTGTTCTTTTTTACGGTAAACCACATAGCCATATATGATTTCAAGATGAAGTCAGCTATTTCTTTTAAGGTTCTTGATGGATCTGATGAACTTATATAAAACCTAAGGACTCGATTGGCTGCAGTTAGCCATCTGGTATGGGTCAAAGGACAGGGTCCCTATTTGCCAAGTCTTCTGGATATTGTCCCAAGGTGAATGCATTTGAAGTGTCAAACAAGTACTGTTGGTCTTTGCTCAACAAATTCCTGTCTATATCAGGAATCGAACAATCTATGGATTCTCATAATGAACCACAGGGAGTTTTTCACAGCAAGTGAGCTGCTGCCCGATCGGCCCACTAAAAGAATTAGGTTCTGGAGTTTGACAGTCAGAATGTTGGAAAATGAGGCTAAAAGGAAGCTCATTAAAATGCAGGAGGCATATGCACCACTGTAGCGGGCGTCCTACATGATTTTCTAGTCGGTGAATGACACCGTTCTTCCATCCAGAGTTGGTTACATTGCCATTACACGCTAATACTTGTAGTTTTTCTAGTGATATTGATAGTTCAGACAAACGAGAAATAATGGTATGAGTTATATCATTTTATAGACTCGAGGAAGGAGATACATGTTCAATATAAGTTTATCCAGGTTCCTGAATAAGAGAATAGTGTTCTTCTTTCCCATTCCTGCGGAATTACTTGGCATTCTATTTTTCAACGAACAAAGTATCATCTTTTTGTCCATCAAAGAAAAGATCCCAAGTTTCCTCAGTAGGTGTGTATTGACTTCAGTTGAGTTTAAACCAGTTCAACCTATTTCAAGTGAGTTCTGGTGCGTTTTGTTCTAGCAAAACGAACAACGAGCAGCTCAGTGAAAATTGCAAAATATTGTATAATTTCTGTTTTTTCTACGACGTTGCGCGAACGGAAAAAAATAGATTAATGATCAGAATTTAATTTATTTAGGTTATTTAACTCATAAAACAAGCATAAAAAAACTAAAGCATAATTATTTTAAAAGTTTTAACAAACAGAAAAAAATTGCAAAGAAATCGTGATTTTTGCAATTTTTCATAAACTTCAAGTACGATGCGCGAATGGAAGATGTTAACCGATTTTAATTTTTTCTATGCCGTTTTTCTTCTTTTTACAATAGGTAACTTTTCTGCACTAAAGCGTTCCGAAAAAAATATTGATTTTTTTCGACCCACCCTATTCGACATCCTCAAATCTTGTTCCCTTCAGTAAATCTGCCGGTGCTAAGTTCAGAGAGTATGGAGGATGCTGCATCTCCATGACCTCATGCTGGGCCGATACTTATACAGCCGAGCACAGAAGTGCATTGGAGATTTTTTGGAGAAATGATGCATAACAAATATAGACTCCAGTGTTGCTCGGATATAGCCATCTCTAGCTTCATATTCACATACTTTATTCTAGGCCTTTGTCACAATTTTGACGCATCTCTCTACAGCCTGAGTGTGACCGGAAAACTTTAGTATTTCTCTCATTGGCATAGTATCAGAACTGATGAATGATTTAATATCATCTTCACTTAGGTTTCGCACCATTTGAGGAGGATAAACCACACAAGAATTCCAATTAATAATTTCAATGTAATCGGAAACTTGAAAGTTTATCTTTGGTGGTACGAAATTTCTATCAGTCTTCTTATTTGGGACTGTTTGTCTTGCTTTTAAGATCCTTCTGTAACCAAGCTCCCGAATATGTTTTCTTCAACATATTCAGAATATGTTTCCTCAACAAGCATTGCCAACAGAGCATTATCGCGCAAAGAATACATTTCGTTGAATTACTGGATCGGCAACTTGAAGTAATTCGGCGGATAAAAACCGTGATGTTTGGATTGCTTGAAAGACATGTTTTCGTACGTCAGTAAAATATTTGTTCTTTTTTACGGTAAACCACATAGCCATATATGATTTCAAGATGAAGTCAGCTATTTCTTTTAAGGTTCTTGATGGATCTGATGAACTTATATAAAACCTAAGGACTCGATTGGCTGCAGTTAGCCATCTGGTATGGGTCAAAGGACAGGGTCCCTATTTGCCAAGTCTTCTGGATATTGTCCCAAGGTGAATGCATTTGAAGTGTCAAACAAGTACTGTTGGTCTTTGCTCAACAAATTCCTGTCTATATCAGGAATCGAACAATCTATGGATTCTCATAATGAACCACAGGGAGTTTTTCACAGCAAGTGAGCTGCTGCCCGATCGGCCCACTAAAAGAATTAGGTTCTGGAGTTTGACAGTCAGAATGTTGGAAAATGAGGCTAAAAGGAAGCTCATTAAAATGCAGGAGGCATATGCACCACTGTAGCGGGCGTCCTACATGATTTTCTAGTCGGTGAATGACACCGTTCTTCCATCCAGAGTTGGTTACATTGCCATTACACGCTAATACTTGTAGTTTTTCTAGTGATATTGATAGTTCAGACAAACGAGAAATAATGGTATGAGTTATATCATTTTATAGACTCGAGGAAGGAGATACATGTTCAATATAAGTTTATCCAGGTTCCTGAATAAGAGAATAGTGTTCTTCTTTCCCATTCCTGCGGAATTACTTGGCATTCTATTTTTCAACGAACAAAGTATCATCTTTTTGTCCATCAAAGAAAAGATCCCAAGTTTCCTCAGTAGGTGTGTATTGACTTCAGTTGAGTTTAAACCAGTTCAACCTATTTCAAGTGAGTTCTGGTGCGTTTTGTTCTAGCAAAACGAACAACGAGCAGCTCAGTGAAAATTGCAAAATATTGTATAATTTCTGTTTTTTCTACGACGTTGCGCGAACGGAAAAAAATAGATTAATGATCAGAATTTAATTTATTTAGGTTATTTAACTCATAAAACAAGCATAAAAAAACTAAAGCATAATTATTTTAAAAGTTTTAACAAACAGAAAAAAATTGCAAAGAAATCGTGATTTTTGCAATTTTTCATAAACTTCAAGTACGATGCGCGAATGGAAGATGTTAACCGATTTTAATTTTTTCTATGCCGTTTTTCTTCTTTTTACAATAGGTAACTTTTCTGCACTAAAGCGTTCCGAAAAAAATATTGATTTTTTTCGACCCACCCTATTCGACATCCTCAAATCTTGTTCCCTTCAGTAAATCTGCCGGTGCTAAGTTCAGAGAGTATGGAGGATGCTGCATCTCCATGACCTCATGCTGGGCCGATACTTATACAGCCGAGCACAGAAGTGCATTGGAGATTTTTTGGAGAAATGATGCATAACAAATATAGACTCCAGTGTTGCTCGGATATAGCCATCTCTAGCTTCATATTCACATACTTTATTCTAGGCCTTTGTCACAATTTTGACGCATCTCTCTACAGCCTGAGTGTGACCGGAAAACTTTAGTATTTCTCTCATTGGCATAGTATCAGAACTGATGAATGATTTAATATCATCTTCACTTAGGTTTCGCACCATTTGAGGAGGATAAACCACACAAGAATTCCAATTAATAATTTCAATGTAATCGGAAACTTGAAAGTTTATCTTTGGTGGTACGAAATTTCTATCAGTCTTCTTATTTGGGACTGTTTGTCTTGCTTTTAAGATCCTTCTGTAACCAAGCTCCCGAATATGTTTTCTTCAACATATTCAGAATATGTTTCCTCAACAAGCATTGCCAACAGAGCATTATCGCGCAAAGAATACATTTCGTTGAATTACTGGATCGGCAACTTGAAGTAATTCGGCGGATAAAAACCGTGATGTTTGGATTGCTTGAAAGACATGTTTTCGTACGTCAGTAAAATATTTGTTCTTTTTTACGGTAAACCACATAGCCATATATGATTTCAAGATGAAGTCAGCTATTTCTTTTAAGGTTCTTGATGGATCTGATGAACTTATATAAAACCTAAGGACTCGATTGGCTGCAGTTAGCCATCTGGTATGGGTCAAAGGACAGGGTCCCTATTTGCCAAGTCTTCTGGATATTGTCCCAAGGTGAATGCATTTGAAGTGTCAAACAAGTACTGTTGGTCTTTGCTCAACAAATTCCTGTCTATATCAGGAATCGAACAATCTATGGATTCTCATAATGAACCACAGGGAGTTTTTCACAGCAAGTGAGCTGCTGCCCGATCGGCCCACTAAAAGAATTAGGTTCTGGAGTTTGACAGTCAGAATGTTGGAAAATGAGGCTAAAAGGAAGCTCATTAAAATGCAGGAGGCATATGCACCACTGTAGCGGGCGTCCTACATGATTTTCTAGTCGGTGAATGACACCGTTCTTCCATCCAGAGTTGGTTACATTGCCATTACACGCTAATACTTGTAGTTTTTCTAGTGATATTGATAGTTCAGACAAACGAGAAATAATGGTATGAGTTATATCATTTTATAGACTCGAGGAAGGAGATACATGTTCAATATAAGTTTATCCAGGTTCCTGAATAAGAGAATAGTGTTCTTCTTTCCCATTCCTGCGGAATTACTTGGCATTCTATTTTTCAACGAACAAAGTATCATCTTTTTGTCCATCAAAGAAAAGATCCCAAGTTTCCTCAGTAGGTGTGTATTGACTTCAGTTGAGTTTAAACCAGTTCAACCTATTTCAAGTGAGTTCTGGTGCGTTTTGTTCTAGCAAAACGAACAACGAGCAGCTCAGTGAAAATTGCAAAATATTGTATAATTTCTGTTTTTTCTACGACGTTGCGCGAACGGAAAAAAATAGATTAATGATCAGAATTTAATTTATTTAGGTTATTTAACTCATAAAACAAGCATAAAAAAACTAAAGCATAATTATTTTAAAAGTTTTAACAAACAGAAAAAAATTGCAAAGAAATCGTGATTTTTGCAATTTTTCATAAACTTCAAGTACGATGCGCGAATGGAAGATGTTAACCGATTTTAATTTTTTCTATGCCGTTTTTCTTCTTTTTACAATAGGTAACTTTTCTGCACTAAAGCGTTCCGAAAAAAATATTGATTTTTTTCGACCCACCCTATTCGACATCCTCAAATCTTGTTCCCTTCAGTAAATCTGCCGGTGCTAAGTTCAGAGAGTATGGAGGATGCTGCATCTCCATGACCTCATGCTGGGCCGATACTTATACAGCCGAGCACAGAAGTGCATTGGAGATTTTTTGGAGAAATGATGCATAACAAATATAGACTCCAGTGTTGCTCGGATATAGCCATCTCTAGCTTCATATTCACATACTTTATTCTAGGCCTTTGTCACAATTTTGACGCATCTCTCTACAGCCTGAGTGTGACCGGAAAACTTTAGTATTTCTCTCATTGGCATAGTATCAGAACTGATGAATGATTTAATATCATCTTCACTTAGGTTTCGCACCATTTGAGGAGGATAAACCACACAAGAATTCCAATTAATAATTTCAATGTAATCGGAAACTTGAAAGTTTATCTTTGGTGGTACGAAATTTCTATCAGTCTTCTTATTTGGGACTGTTTGTCTTGCTTTTAAGATCCTTCTGTAACCAAGCTCCCGAATATGTTTTCTTCAACATATTCAGAATATGTTTCCTCAACAAGCATTGCCAACAGAGCATTATCGCGCAAAGAATACATTTCGTTGAATTACTGGATCGGCAACTTGAAGTAATTCGGCGGATAAAAACCGTGATGTTTGGATTGCTTGAAAGACATGTTTTCGTACGTCAGTAAAATATTTGTTCTTTTTTACGGTAAACCACATAGCCATATATGATTTCAAGATGAAGTCAGCTATTTCTTTTAAGGTTCTTGATGGATCTGATGAACTTATATAAAACCTAAGGACTCGATTGGCTGCAGTTAGCCATCTGGTATGGGTCAAAGGACAGGGTCCCTATTTGCCAAGTCTTCTGGATATTGTCCCAAGGTGAATGCATTTGAAGTGTCAAACAAGTACTGTTGGTCTTTGCTCAACAAATTCCTGTCTATATCAGGAATCGAACAATCTATGGATTCTCATAATGAACCACAGGGAGTTTTTCACAGCAAGTGAGCTGCTGCCCGATCGGCCCACTAAAAGAATTAGGTTCTGGAGTTTGACAGTCAGAATGTTGGAAAATGAGGCTAAAAGGAAGCTCATTAAAATGCAGGAGGCATATGCACCACTGTAGCGGGCGTCCTACATGATTTTCTAGTCGGTGAATGACACCGTTCTTCCATCCAGAGTTGGTTACATTGCCATTACACGCTAATACTTGTAGTTTTTCTAGTGATATTGATAGTTCAGACAAACGAGAAATAATGGTATGAGTTATATCATTTTATAGACTCGAGGAAGGAGATACATGTTCAATATAAGTTTATCCAGGTTCCTGAATAAGAGAATAGTGTTCTTCTTTCCCATTCCTGCGGAATTACTTGGCATTCTATTTTTCAACGAACAAAGTATCATCTTTTTGTCCATCAAAGAAAAGATCCCAAGTTTCCTCAGTAGGTGTGTATTGACTTCAGTTGAGTTTAAACCAGTTCAACCTATTTCAAGTGAGTTCTGGTGCGTTTTGTTCTAGCAAAACGAACAACGAGCAGCTCAGTGAAAATTGCAAAATATTGTATAATTTCTGTTTTTTCTACGACGTTGCGCGAACGGAAAAAAATAGATTAATGATCAGAATTTAATTTATTTAGGTTATTTAACTCATAAAACAAGCATAAAAAAACTAAAGCATAATTATTTTAAAAGTTTTAACAAACAGAAAAAAATTGCAAAGAAATCGTGATTTTTGCAATTTTTCATAAACTTCAAGTACGATGCGCGAATGGAAGATGTTAACCGATTTTAATTTTTTCTATGCCGTTTTTCTTCTTTTTACAATAGGTAACTTTTCTGCACTAAAGCGTTCCGAAAAAAATATTGATTTTTTTCGACCCACCCTATTCGACATCCTCAAATCTTGTTCCCTTCAGTAAATCTGCCGGTGCTAAGTTCAGAGAGTATGGAGGATGCTGCATCTCCATGACCTCATGCTGGGCCGATACTTATACAGCCGAGCACAGAAGTGCATTACGGCACTTCTGGAAGTTACTTCGAAACATATTAAATGGACATGTATTTCATGTAATATTTCTGGAGTTATTAGATCAGTCCTGGAAATTAATGACCTTGTAGAAAGACCTTCCGGACTGCAGATTTGACGTGCCCAAATCCGGCCTAGACACGGAAGTATTTAATGGTCTTCATCAAGATTCAAACCGGACCGATAACGCCAATCCGAAACCCAACGTGCTATAACTAAACTACCTCGGGCCCTTCATGAACACTTCCAACATTGAGGCATTGATTCATATTTATTGTTCTAAGTAACGAAAGATGAAACTGAATAGAGTAAAAACGACACGTGTGGAAAAGAAGTTATAACATCTACAATGAAACAAATATAAATAATTATCCTGTTACAGTTCAATTTAGTATTGCTAGTTAGCAAAGCGATGCTTCTGGAATATCATTTTCTTATCTCTGAACTCTTTAAACTGGTTTTATTAACACAATATTGGACACGTATGATATCTCTTATGCATGAATTTGGTATTCCAGGGTACCAACCAAAAGCAAAACGACAGAGCTAAAATTTTTCAATATGATACTGTAGTCACGAACTTTTAGGGAATGTTGTATAAATGAATTTCTCATTTCACAAACATCCCGTGTATAAATTCTTTTCCCACCTTATATTTCTAAGATGTAAGACTACCGATACAGTTTTTACACTTTCGACGATAAAGTTCATATTTTGTTGATATGTTCTACTTCATTATTATTCTAAGACATATCTTATGAAGAATATTTTGATTAAAACTTCTAGAAGACTCGGGAAGTAACCTAATATAATTTTATCGTGGAAATTAATCAGAGATAAAAATAAAATTGGCGATGGAGAACAGTTAAATAATCACGAACAACATCAAATTGAAATAAATGATATACATAACGATTTTAGTGAAAAAAATCTCAAGGAATCAAAGGATGGCAGCATAAAACGGACATCAGTTATGTACAGAAAAATGCAATTTAACGAAATGGGGAATAATCGGAAGGTAAAAATGTAACTATTAGATTCAAAAATTTTAAAGGAAAATACCTGTTTTAGACTAGTTGTCAAATGAATGAACAATGAATTGCAATTAAATTAATGAAAATTTAAAAACTAATAAATAATTTCCTCGTTATATTAATACAGTATAAGAAAAATAATAAAGTTAATGAGTAAGAGTATAGATTAGATGTCCAATGAAATGAAAGTAAATTCACACACTATATGCAGATCTACTGATGAAAAAATATGCACTTCCTGCCTTAACACTATAAAAAAAATTGAACTACATTCTTGAACATGGTGCACGTTTTGAAACTATTTTGTATAACAAATATGAAACTGAAGTTCATCCTGTTCAAAATCGTATCAACTGTTAATATTATTTAAGACTGCGGTTAAAATAAAACATGGATTTTGCCAAGTACGATACAGAACACGATTATCATACTTGTGTATCATACGTGGTAACAGTAAAGTTCAGTTGACAAATCCCAAACATCAAAATGCACCATCATTAGTAAAAGTAATTATGAAAAGCTTTGCGCACTAAAGTTTAAATTCACTAAGCACTTTTTCTTTCTCAAGTAAGGTGAGAAATTCTGATGTTTCTGCCTATTTCTCAAGATGCGATAAAGGAGCTAAAAATATAGAACATATATCGTATAGTATCGTGCATAATTTGAAGAGGTAACAGAAAGATAAAGATGAAGTTTTCAACTTTTGTTTTCTACAGCTTCACTGTCTCAGTCAATGCATGTGGAGCTTTGTCAACGGTTCTGAAAAACAAATAAATTCAGTGAGTACAGTTTTGCTGTTGAATGTCGTCATGTTAATTTCTATTCTCGTATACCGCTTCATGTGTTAGACATTAAGTATATCTTAACATTCCCATTTTTTTTCTTTAGAATAACCCAAACCGCGGATTCTGAATCAGGAAATACTTGGAGCCTGATTATAAAAGATGGAATAGGTAACAAAACTTTATGAACTAAATAAGAATTATCTAACGGAACAACCCAAATTAGGAATATCAGGAAACTTTTGCACCTTACAAGCTTACATGCAATATGATTTGGCTTGTGATCCTATAAAACAGCATGAGCTTAATAATTCAACAAAATTGCAAATGTCTTCAGTGCACTGACAGAACATATGTAATATTCGTCAACGCAGCTATGATAAAGGAACCGATAAAGAGGGCGAAACCTGGATTCGTGCCAACAGATAAACTGGAGATGCCTATTTTTTATGATGTAAACCCTCGTAGAAGGTGCATATCATTGAAAATTTATCTATAAGCAACTGTTTATTATTCCTTAAACATGTGAATTAAATTTTTTTTTTTTTGGGGGGGGGGGTTGCTAAAATATTAAGAAATTGACAGCCTAATTCAATTTCATTAAAATCACAAAAACACGTCTTGCTAAAGACATATCCCTATTATGTAATAAAATTGTGCATACAATGTTCATAGAACAATATAACTCATCTTTGTTTCTTTATATAAAATATTTTGCATAATAAAGCAATTAAAACAGTCATATGAGCAACATAAAACATTTTGAAGGAATTTTATGAAAATTGTGGAGGATGCATAGTTGCAACTCTCCATGAATATATCTATTATAAGAAGCTTTCTATAATAACAAATTAGAAATTACTAAACACTGGATATCAGGTTAAATTTACTATCGTAAATATAATGAGTATTTTATTACTTTTATATTAGATTTTATGCGCTTAATATTCAATAAATGAAAATATAAAATCATGTTTTTTTTTGTTCCTTCTGCCTCAAAATTTATTTTCTCTTAGATTACAATAAGTGTTCAAACCACGTTTTTTTTCTATTCTTGTGCACGAATTTCAAGTAGGTGTTTTGTAGATCATGAAATATGAGAGCCGTTGATCGAATTTACAATTAAACTGTAATTCTAGAAACCTTTTGTCTGTATTCAGCAGATTAAAATGTAAATTTTAATTATTGATCGGAAATAAAATTAATTACTTTCACATCAAATAAAAAAAAAGAAACGCAACAATAAAACCATTTTAACATCGATATCCGAATAAAAAACGAAAAAATATATATTTATCCCCTTTGACTTTAATGTATATCATTATTCTTTCGCAAGCAAACTGCCTAAAAAGTTAACGGGAATAAATAAAAGAAATATGAACGAAAACAAACGTGACAGGAAAAGTTTAGAGATAAATCAAGTGAAATAGATTTTCTTGTTGAATGCTTTGGGAATAGAGTCGAAAATTTTGAACCTACCATAGAAAGTATTGAAAGAAGAAAACTGTAAGATATGTAGAAAAATGCATAGGTAAATATATTACAACCCTCTGCCTCATAACTTTCATTATTCGATCAATGCATGTATATACACACTAACAATATGCACGAAAGGAATTTTTCTCTATATTTTAAGAATTGCTTTGTATGTATAGATGTATGTACATGTATGTGTATATATATATATATATATATATATATTTATACTTCTTGCACTTCTTGTACAAACCATATATATATATATATATATATATATATATATATATATATATATATATATATATATATATATATATATATATATATATATATATATATGGTTTGTACAAGAAGTGCGTAAGTCAGTTTTTTCCAACATAACTTTGTTTCGTTATGTCTCTTAAAAAATATATTATTTTCAAAGTAAAATGCACCCAAGTCGTTACAACGGTTTGGAATACACTTTTAAAGCATCGGGAACACTTGGATACTTCTTACAATGAAAATGAAAAAGTTTTAAAGAGATATAAACAAACAAATTCATCTTGGAAAAAACTGACTTAGGCTCTTCTTGTACCAAGCCACAGATATATATACATATACATACATCTATATAGACAAAGCAATTATTAAAAAATAGAGAAAAATTCCTTTCATGCATACTATTAGTATATATATATATATATATATATATAACAGGTGGCGATGAACATCAGGATGGGGAACTCGTGATATACCAGACAGTTCTGTAGTTATGACACAAGGAAGGAAGGCATATGGAGACGAAAAATAGACCGGAACGTTTCAAACAAACGTCTTTTAGGTAGTAGTGAGGATTTAACGCAACACTAATCTGGATCAAGGAAAAGGCGCTTTCATCTCGACGAATTTTTATTTCTTGGAACTTCCTGGGAACATCATACGGTCTTTACATTACGTTACACATAGTCATATATGTGCATTTATCAGGGCACAATGGCTAATTCCGGAGTTTTCCGGAACACACATGCAAGACAAAAGGACGCAGCGCAAAGGAGCTACGACTGTATAGGACGGGTACGAACAGACAAAGAAGTGTGAACGACCTCGAACCACGTCCGGTGTATGGATGCATTGAACTTCTAATTGGTCAGATCTTGACACCTGACCTAATACGGCATAAGGTGATGATTTCGTCAGACTTTGTCGAACTTTCTACGTTATATAACTCTGGCTGCGCGTGGCTTTAGGGGGAAATCTGATAGTTTATTTTTGTTATTCCCAGGTCAAAATCAGATGAGGGGAGTTATTATATTGCGATAATATAAAATAATTTTGAATAGGCGTTTACTTTAATGGTTATAAAAAGTTATCGTTTCATGTTCATATATATATATATACATATACCGGGTGCGCCATAAATTTGAGCAAAGTTCAAAAATTCATAATACAAGAAGAAATGCTCGGAATTTTTTTTCTGTTTGAGCCAATAGGATCAGAGGGACATTGGTTTTCTTTTCCATGTAAAAAAAAAGTTTCCAAAACTAACCGAAAGAGGGCGCCCACACGTCATACTGAGACGTTTTATGCAAATCAGGCAAACTCAAACAGAAAATCAATCATATCACAATAGTATGAGACTGTGCATTTATTTTAAAGTAAAAGATGTTCAACATTACTACCTGCACAAGGAAATAGGCAAGTGAGGCGCATCACTAAGCCCATTACAGCGGAGTGTAGCTTCGATGGCAGCGACTGTGTGTCGAATGACATTTTTCAGTTCCACCAAAGTGGTTAGGGAGCCCCGGTACACATGAGACTTAAAGTATCCCCACAACTAAAAATTTGCCGGGGTCAAGTCTGGTGATCGTGAGGGCTAGTGAACCTTACAACCACGACTCATTTAACTCGGTCTTCAGTATAACATTCCAACAGGAACGTCTTGACATCACGTGAAATGTGGGGCTGGGCACCATCCTGCATGTCAACATTGCGAAAATAGAATGACGGATGCTTTATTGATAGCTTGGTCATGGTTTATTGATAGCTTGACGGATGTTTTATTGATAGCCTATCAATAAAACTCCCCAGCCGGGTGTTTTATTGAAAGCTTGATTTGCATAAAACGTCTCAGTATGATGTGTGAGCGACCTCTTTCAGTTACTTTTGTAAACATTTTTTTTCCATGGAAAAAAAATTCCATTGTCCATCTGATCCTATTGGCGCAAACAGAAAATTTTTCCGAGCATTACTCCTTTTATTACGAATTTTTGAACTTTGAACGAATTTCTGACGCATCAGGTATATATGACACGCCTCGTATTACGCCTGTTCACTAATTACAGTTTGTGGCATCGAAGTCATGATAAATCCTTGAGTTCTTTAGCAGTGTAGTGGAGGGCAGTTAACACTCACGCCACACAGAGTAATCCAAATGAACATTTTTATTTCATTCAACTTCTAGAAAACCACCTCTCCAAGATCGCGCACATCGTAGCGCTTGCCATTTACAAATCCCGCGGACCCGGCTAGCGTACGTCTGCTATCAACGACTTAATCCCATACGTATATATATATATATATATATATATATATATATATATATATATATATATATATATATATAACAGAGCTTGTCTGTTTGTTTGTCCGCTATAGAATCACAGACTGTTTAACCCACCGGGACCAAATTCGGCACAGTTAATGTTTAGGACCCGAGAAACTTAAATCAGCAAAAACGAAGTTTGGGGCTCAATTAGTTTTTTTAAATTAATTTTTTAATGATTTTTTGTGCCCCTTGAGGTGCGAGTACCCCCTGTGGAAACAGGCCGTTCCCCACAACATCTTATCAGTGAAATCTGAACCTATCCCCCGGGCAGATATAACCAACCCCTCTTTCCCCGCGCGGGGGGGGGGGAGGGAGAGCTTCATGGTTATTATCTTTGGCCTTGCCCCTAACTGACTGACTGACTGACAGATAACGCACAGACCAAACCGTTGGACATCAAGAGCTGAAATTTTGCATGGCGATTTTTCTATAGTGGAGTCTATAGTGGAGGGGTGAACTAAGAAAGATTTTTGAAAAATTCTTCTTTGATATTTTAAAACTAAATTTTTAAGCTGTTTTCTAATTTTTTTATGTTTGCATTTAAAATGATAATCCGAGGGTTATAAAATTTATATCACGAGAAAGATCATACAAATTCCTTTAAAACGAAATCTTTTTCGAATCTTTACCGACCTTTTCTGATTTTTGGTGAATTTTTAAAGATTAATTTTTAGAATTTAATTTATGAAATGCTGATCACGTGGTTCCTTTTCTTTTTGTGATACTTTAAATTAATTTTGCGTTGCATGCATAACAACGAAATAAATTGACAAAAGATATATTAAAATACGGTAAAATATAAAACTTAACCACTAGACTAACAGAAAAGGGAGTTTTTAAGAATGCAGTTCAAATTAGTAGGTTTTAACACGACTTTCTCGGCTCTGCTTTGTGTCCTTTGTTATTTGCAATTTTTCTCATCGCTTGAACCGATTTACAATTTGCTTTTTCTACGGTTTTTGGCCTTAGAAAAATTAAAAACCGAATTACAATTCGCTTTTTCAACGGTTTTTGGCATTCGGAAAAATAAAAATCTATACGGTTTTTGGCCTGTCACCAAAGTAAGGAAAATAGGCTTCATGTGGAATCCCGCCTTACTTTGAATAAATAAAGGGGATAATGCATCTTGCCCTTTACCTCTTGGGTGATGTGGAAAAAAAGTGCGACTCTTGGGTGATGTGGAACAAACTGAGCTTTTAAGGGAAAAATAAATAATAAAGGCAAATGTAAATTATAAAACTTATTTCTAATTAAACAGTGGATCAAACAAATATAATTAAATCTAATTAAAAAGAATCTAACAAATATATAATTGAACAGTAAACTTATTCAATCCAAACGTGCGAATCACGCAACACTGTGTTATTAATTCTCAATAAAATCAGACGTATAATCAGACGAAGGTCCGCAGGCTCAAAGTTTCTTTCTTTCTCATTGTTTGTATACCATTTCAGTAGAAACGCGCTAAGCGCAATCTGTCTAGCCAGATGAACATGAAGAGCGGGGGGTGCAGCCCAGTATTTTTTTGATGGAATGCATCAAAAATTTTATATCTATATATCTACCCGGGCATCGCCTGGCAATAATGCTAGTATATATATATATGAGAGAGGAGAGAGATAGAGAGAGAGAATAGGATTACAATACCTGAACTAAATTATTTTTGCAGTGTTGGGGAAAATCTCCTTATAGTTGGGATACATCTATAGATATACTGAAAGTGGGGGCATCAAACATCTGAATTTAAAGGTTTATGTTGAAAATTGTGCTACGTTTCATTTGAATAGTAAATATAAACCAACCACATAGTACTAATTAACTTTTATAGTCATTAAAAGCCCTTTAACATACTATGAAATGCACTGTATGAAAACTTAAAGAATTATTTACTCTTATCCAAAAATCTACATTAATATTATTTATACTATTAATATATCCCTTTATGAAACTGCATGGTAGAATTTATTTTTCAATGTTACAGAAACTGTAAAAACTGAATATATATATATAGATATAGATATATATATATAAGTGAAGAAAGGTACAATTTTCCCCTCTCGCCTATTCTATCCTTCAAATGCAGCTGAAGTTTTCATTTATCATCTCCTATGCATTCCATTTATCACACTGCGAAAGAAAAGTTCTGTAACCTAAGCATTCCAGTTCAAAGCTTATTTCTTTTGGAAACTTTCTTCTGGTAAATAAAAATTAAATCCCTTTAAAAGATTTGTCGTCAAGATATATGACTACTGCTGCATTAGCATTTGTAATGAATACTTGGAGATGATACTTCTGAGAATATTTTTTAAAATTCTTTTTCTAAAGGAATATATGACAAATGTTGTATTTGGAACTATTTCCACTATACAGACATTCTTACGACAGAGTGCGTATTTTTTAAGTTATATCGCTGAAAAATGTCTTATCGTTACTTTACTCGTAGCTTTCAAATACGATACACTTGCTCAAGTTTATGGTACATCTGGAGTTATTAAATGTAATTCATTTCTTTATATATAAACATGTTAAAGTTTAATTTTAAAGACGCATACAGAATCATGGTTCTTCACTCATGCTCAACAACAACAGATAATGATATCAGTTTCGTTACAGTTCAGTACTTGAAGTACAATAACCGTTCGCTTTCTTTAAGCGATGTTTTACAAGAAACGCTTTAACCAGCTGTTTTTCGGTTTTTAATACTGTACTGGATTTTGTTTGGTGATATAATTTGTACTTTTTAACCTTTCTTTTTATCTTTTCCTAGATGCTTGACTGAAAAAACAAAAACCACTGGATGGGGCTTTCTCATCCAGAGATTTTTTGCTTTTACCATCACTGCTTTTATCACCTTTCCGCGAGCACTCTCCGTGGACGCGTTTGCCCAGTTAGCAAGAACAGCGGGCCAGTGATCTGAAAGTCCCTGGTTCGATGCTCGTCGCTGCAAATCTACCACCGTGTTCACGTATGGTGGCCTGGGCGCGTAAAATTGGGCGTGGCTACAAAGTACTCCAAGTTCTCAAATTTACCTCTGGCGTTGTCTGGTCAAGTGTTACGGTCTCGTCACTTGACTCGGTTCAAAATTACAGGACCGGTCATTTAGCTAAGTCGGACTCCGACCCTTGTGGTGCTAATTCAAAACAGAAGCCGCACCTTCATCGCCCATAGCCTTCGGGACTTGATCTGATAATTGATGTCGGTCAAGGGGCATAAGGAACGACAATCAGTCTCCTCATATTTTCACATGCTTGTTTTTATCATTTTATACATGACGACTGTTAGCACCTTTATATATCATTTTTTTTCATCACTTCTATACATCATTGCTTTTACACCTTTATGTTTATCCTCTTTCATGGCATTTACACGTCTTTTATAATCACCACTATTTTTTACTAATTTTTCTTTAGTTATTATTATGCTTTTGTCTTTCGTTGGCCTTTCTAGACTTAATAACAAAATCCCAAGGAAAATATAAAAATCTTTTATTTTGCAGCTTTAAAACCCAATCATAGACTCTCTCGAAAGCATATGACAAATGTTTATTAGCAAAGAATGCACATCATCGTCGAATGATTAGGTAAAAAATGAATACAGAATTTTATCTCGTGTAGTTGGCTCCAAATTCAAAAATCGGTAGATATGTGTGAAATATGTCGTTACAAATAACACTTTCTCATGCATGTGGGATACTTAAGTTGGTATATTACAAACCTCGATATAAAGGCTGGTGTGTGCTAATATCGAGAATAGATGTTTGTAATATTAATAGTAGATGCAATTGGATTCGCTCACCTCAATGCTGACCAATGGAGAAAATGTATCCAAGGATTGCCGACTTGGATATAAAGATTTTTTTAATTGTACTCTGTAATAGAGAAAGAAATTTTAAACCTTGGGACATTTTTCGGTTTAAAAAGGTAGAGTGTTAATACGTTTTAAACGCTCATAAATTCCTATGGTGGAAGAAATTTATAAAGTAAATCCTGTTGCAAGGTGCAGAAAAATTCAGGCTATTTCATAATACCATTTTTACTTGAATATCAGCATTTATGTAACTGTAAATAGTGGACACATTTTCTCGATAGATTAGCATTGAGGTGAGAAATTCCAATAGGGTAGTACATAGCAGCTTTAAGAGCCACCGATTTTAATACTGGGAATGGTAGGCAGCCATTTTAAGATTGTTAGATAACCCTTTAGTAGAACTTTAAAAACAATCATAGCGTGTTTTGAAAACACATGAGAAATGTCTATCATCTTCGAATGATTAAGTAAAAATTGAATACTTACAGAATTTTATCTGTTGCAATTGATTTAAAAAAAGTGTAGAAATTTGTGAAATACGTCGTTTAAAAATAACACTTTCTCATATAGAGGGAATACTTTAGTTAATATAATATTGGCCTAGGTGTTAAGAGACGCCGATTTAAATCCCGGAACATTCAGGTAGCCGTTTTAAGCTTGTTAGATATTCACTTCTAAATAATTCCAAATACATTTTTATTATTAAAAAATTGAGCGGCATATATGGGGAACAGAGTATGGCCTTTTGTCTTGATTTATTTTAACATGTCATAAATCTCCTAGTCAATCTTGTAAAATTAATGCAGATTTGTACAGCGTAGGCAGTATTAAAAATTTATTCAATTTATGAATAAATTACTAGTTTATAATTTTTAGCCCTTTTATTTAATTCCTACCAATTATTAAAATCAAAATTAGTTTTAGGAATAAGCTTACCGCTGTTATTATTTGTTTGATATATCACAACATAACTCGTTACAATACGATTTCTAACTACTTCCAAAGTTCCTAGATTTTTCAAAATATCTATCAGCCTCGTTCTAAGGTACACATACTAGGGATGTTTTAAAGCTATCAATTAAAAGCACCTGCATTTTTAAGTTTGATTCTTGTAGAGTTATTTACTTAAAAATTAATATTTGCTGCATTTTATGTAATACAGAACCTGTTTAATTATATGCCTATATAAACACTCTTTTACATTAAATAGTGAAGAATAAGTTTTATAGTACATTGAATAGCATTTCTGTTAGACTGTATGAAATTCAGTATTTTCCTCGTATAATAACAATAGGGTATTGCATTTAATATAAAGTGTAGTAAATATGCGCTATTGGATGGAAACATAAAGACCAACAGAATAAATAAGCAGAAACATTCATTTAAATTATTCAACAGGCAATAAAAAATGTCAGTGATCCTATTTATAGCCTTTATAGCAACTGTTCAATCTCTATATTTCATTCTAAGATGAGTATTATGCTGAGCTGCATAATTTGGGCAGTTTATTTGAATGCACTCCAATGCCTAAAGGGTTTGTTATGATCATATAAAATAACATCGGTATGAAAACTAATAGTGAAGTCAGATATAGATATATTTTCTATGAATTACTGCATTCTTAGTCTATATTCTGAGTTATATGTTGTTTATAACTCAGAGAGCACTGTTGCATCGTTCAAAGTATTATTATGTAAGGGTAATATTGTTACCTTTTTCGTCACAAGCTAGAAAATATATTTTTTCCAGCCGAAAACGTATTGTTGGATTTATGGGAAAGCGTTTCTCAGGAAATATTTTTACAATACAAGAAGGAAATTCATTTCTTGAAGGGTTATAGGATGCAAAAGTGTGAAATAAAAGTAAATTGATAGCATTACTAAAAAAGAAATGCGCAATTTTTTTTCTTTTAGTGGGCGACACGTTTTAGAATAAATCGTAGTTGTATTGAAAACAGCTATCTAAAAATTACCACCTGTGTAATGTCGCTAAAGCACTATACTATTAGCGAGAATGGGTAAGTGGCTTGTTAGAATTTGGGTATGAAATTAAATAGGGTGCTGTTCGATATAACGAACGCATTAGAAGAAAAACATTATCTCCTGAACTGAATATCGGATTTCAGAGGTCTGGGTCTGAGCCCACTTCTGTAGTCCCAAATAACAGATTATGGCATATTCGCGTGGAGAGTAAATGTTTCATTTTCAAACAGGAAAACAAAGGGTAGACTCACTATGAAGAATCAGATAATATATTGCCGATAATGTTCACTTTTCACTACTAACCGTTTTATTATTACAACTGATTTTTATTAAATACAACTAACACCATTTATATATATTAGTATTCCTCCCATTAATTTTTTTCAAAAAAAAATCCCTTATCAGGTCTTTTAGGTATCAAACTAGGCGTTATTTTATTAACCATTACATTTAGCGATAGTGCTAAAAAATTTCTTCTTCTTTTCCAGCTTTGCAGGTTTTATATGCTCAATATATTTATGTTCGTTTTGTTGGAGGGGAGAAACTCAGCATTGCAAGGATTTGTTTAGATATTAAAAAACATAATTAATTAGCAAAATGTTTATCTCTATATTGGTCTCCTCAGCTATACTATCTGTGTCAAATTCAGAATCTTGCTCGATACCATTAAATACTCATAACTTTAGTTGTCTCGTTTAGTGATGTACTTAGAAAACCTTCTCGAAAGGTAAGGGTACCTGCGTAAGCCTACTGGAATCAACAATGGTCTTCGACCAAATAATACTTCTTCCTAGATAGCAAACACTAAGTCAAAAAGAACGTCTTGCCTCCGAAAATCTCTTTGACTAAACTTATAATATATATATATATATATATATATATATATATATATATATATGTGTGTGTGTGTGTGTGTGTGTGTGTACACAGGTGGTTATCAAAATAATGGAAACACTAAGAAACATCATGAAAACCGTTATTAATACGGCACGGAATCACCTTTGTATGTAATACCACCTGATTCACCGTGGAATTGGATTATACAAGTCATGAATAGTGGTTAAGAATATATTATACCATTCTTGAGGGAAAAATCATGAAAGTTCCTATAGAGATGCTATGGCAGATACCTAGCTCCGCTTATACAGATCACAGTGGTTGGATAATATATATTCGGGGGGGGTGTACAGGACAGGATAAGATATTTGACTTCTTTTTCATGCTCTTCAAGCCAATACTTCATAATTTAGCTGTATGTATAGAGGGATTATCATCCTGTAGAACGCCATGAACAATGTTTGGACCACAATTTTTGCACCACAGAAAGGACTAGTGAGCCATAATTTCGACATACTACTTCAAATTCAATCTCCCTTTTAGGGTTAGAATAGGGCCTGAAGAAAACCATGAGATGCCATCCGATACTCTGATAGATCTCTTTCCATGATTGAAATGAGACAGTCAGAATCTTACGCTTGTGTAGGTGTTCTCCAGACATACGCACGTCCTGTTGCGATGAACAATGTGAACAATGATTCGTCAGAACAAAAGCCTTTTTTCGACATGTTATTCGACCAGGATTTGCACTCGTGGCAACATTGTGGACGATATTTGTTATTGGCATCTATTTCAAGTGGTTTGGGAATAGCTACTTTTCCGTAAATGCTTTGTTTGTGGAGTTCCTTTCTACCTATGATGGTCGATACCGGAACATGCAGATGCAGATTGAGCTCTTCGGTCATTTTACTAGCAGTTGCTTTCTTTCTTCATGTCACAATCCGCTTCCATATCTCGTCCGTCTCTTTCACTTAGTCTCCCTTTCATTCACTATTCTGTTTGGCAAAGAGTGTTTTTCTGTGCACTTTGTATGCTATCATTACTTTTGATACCATAGCTCAAAAAACACATTATCCTGGGGGGTCGCAGTAACATATACTCAAATTTAAATGCGCTCAAACAATTTGCCCTTTTCGAAAGGTCTGCAAGGTTTGCCAGTTTACGGTGTTCTACCCAAAAAAGCACGATGCCCTTATCTTCATTACTGCTACTTGACAGTAGAATAATACATACACTATATTATATAAAAAAATACCTATGGCCAGACTTGCTTTTTAAGGAATACGAAGCGCATACATAGCACTGATATTGATAGGTATAAACAGCACTGATATTGATAAACAGCATTGATATTTCATAAACAGCACTGATATTTCATAAACAGCACTGATATTGTTAGGTGTTTCCAATATTTTGATAACCACCTGTATATATATATATATATATATATACACTAGGATGTCACTTTTTCTAGATTGATAACGAAAAATTTCGGCAAACTGATAAATTAAATCACTTTGTCTAATAATAAATCACTTTAGCGTATTTGTCAGTTTTGAATCATTTATTTTACGACATGTTTCTGAAATATGCTCATGTCCATAAAGAAATAAGTTAGATTAAGAGACATTTCTTTACTGTCTGTTCAAATTTATTCTAAATATAAGCGGGATGTGAAGGTTCCGTGCTTTTATTCTCCCGCTGTTTTATTCCCTGCGTATTCCGTTATTGCAGACATAAAAATTACTGCTATCAAATTTGACGTTATCCTATCCAGTCACGTAATTTCGGAGTTTGTTTAACAATGGACCACATTTCGGTCTGAGATTTAGAGTATTTAGACGTAGCCATGATAGAATTTGGCTAATATTCACCAAAATCTCGGCTCCCTTTGTTTTTGTATTATTTTATTTATTTGGAAATGGTAGATTAAATACCGGCATTCAGTATTTCCGTTATATTACTTCTCTATGAAAGTACTATAACGGAAATACTGAATTCCGGTATTATAATAGTAACTACAATAGTAACTAATCTGTGACGGAAAAAAAATATAATTTATAAGAAAGTGAAAACACTTTTCTAATAGACTGGTTATTCAAATATGTACTAATAATATAGTCTTCTATGATATTATAATTTCATAACTACTATGATAATTATTTTTATAACTAGTATGAAATTATATTTAAATATCTAGTAATATATTATATACACAGTTTAAGTAAAGTATATGTGTAGTTACTAGACTAGTTTGATACGACTTTACTAGCATGATAATTTTATAATAATTATATAATGATAATTATATACAAGTTTGTGTGCAATACAACAAGTGAGGTAATTATATTTAAAACTGATATAATATTTACACAACTAGTATATATAACATAATATTTAATTGTTATGTACATATATCATACTAGTGATGTAAATATCTATTTTTAATAGCATGTTTATGTAAATTACTTTAATAAATAGAATGAAATTATATTTAAATATGTAGTCTAAATAATATAATATTAAATAATATATATAATATTATATTATATATTATATAATAATATTATATTATATATTATATAATATATAATACAATATTATATTGACAGTTTAAGTAAAGTATATGGATAGTTAGTAGACTAGTTTGATATAACATAACAAGTATGATAATTTTATAATCATAATTTTATAATGATAATTATATACAAGTTTGTGTGCAATACAACAAGCTAGATAATTATATTGAAAACTTATATAATATTTACACAACTAGTATATACACGACTAGTATATACTAGTATATATACGTCGTACTATTGTATAACGTAATATTTAATTGTTATGTACAAATATCATAATAGTCATGTAAATATCTATTTTTAATAGACTATTTTTGTAAATTACTTTAGTACTAATTTTTCAATAGTCTATAACATCTAATTTTTTATGAAGTCTAATTTTTTTACCGAAAAATATTTTATTTTTTTAATAGATACTAGTGTAACTAGCCATTTCTATGAAACTTGCACTTGCAACTATTCTATGAAGGATATAATGTACCATTTAAAGGCAAAGTAAAAATAAATGTTTTGCTTGTTTTACGGCACCTAAACATCTACTTTAAAGAGCTAAATTTTGTTTCCAGAAAACGAAACATCACGGAAAACAAAATGCATCGGCAACCTCTTCAATTCAGTAAAAACAATTCCGAGAACATTCAATTCCGTGTTCTATATGAAATATATTTCGCATTCTTCTCAAGCTAATACATATTATAAATCTCGGTACAGTAACTTTAGTCTGTAGTGAAAAAAAAAAAAAAATATATATATATATATGTGAAGCTAATACAGCAATATAGTCATTTTTAAGTTCACGAGTTTAAAAATCGTTTATTGACTAACGAAAAGCTTCAAAGAAGGTTTTCAAATTTCTGAAAAGCATTAACTTTAAAATTTTATTTTAGCCTCTCCTTTCAGATGAGTAGAGAGGCGAAATTGTAAATGTTTGTGTTTCGCATTATTCTTTCCAATTCATTAAAATGCTTCTACATTTCTGAAAAAGAACAGACTGAACTCCATTAACTTGCTAAAAATGTTACCTTGTTCTAGGGGAAAATTTCTACGTTTTCTTTTCAAGTTGAGATACATTTTCATATTTTTTCAAAAAGTGGCTTTCAGATTGAACATTTTGGTGAGAAAAAATAATACACATTGGGAAGTTTTTTTCAATATTATCTTCTCATCGACTGGCCAAATTTTCCTACTTCTGATGTATACATTTAAGTTTTCAGGAAAATATATATATTTCATACCCTGAGCCAATGATTATATATATATATATATATATATATATATATACTATATATATATATATATATATTTTATATATATATATATATATATATATATATATATATATATATATACTATATATATATATATATATATATTTTATATATATATATATATATATATATATATATATATATATATATATATATATATATATATATATATATATATATATATATATATATATATAAATATATATATATATATATACACTGCTGGCCACTGTAAATGCAACACCCTGAAGAAAACATGCAAATAACATGCATTAGCGGAGGTGAGAAATGCAAATGATTAGAATTTCAGCGCAGACGCACATCCGGCGCGCCTGTGGCGCCACTTCAAAGCGCTATTTAAGGCTTGGAGATTTCGACGATTTCAAGTTCGGCAATTGTGTTTTTCTTGTGGTTTTTTCAAAAAAACGATCAATTATGCCTTGTCGAAAACAGCGGTCATCTTTTGATCAAGTATCCGAGTTCGACAGAGGAAGGATAGTGCCCTTCCGAGATTGTGGATTATCTTTCAGGGAAATCGGTAGTCGTGTTGGACGAAACCAAACAACTGTAATGCGGATACGTGATCGTTGGATGCAAGAGGGTACGACGGACCGGCGTGCTCGATCGCATCCACCTCAGCGCACCACTTCACGTGATGACAGGCAAATTGTGTGCATGGCAGTGACGGATCGCTCAGTCACATCACGAACCATAGCACAGCACATGCAGTCTGTAACGCATCATCCAGTGTCTGCGCGTACCATTCGACGCCGTTTACAGCATAGTGGTCTGTCCGCAAGACGTCCATTGCTTTGTCTACCCTTGACGCAGAACCACAGACGTATCCGCCGCCAATAGTGCGATGACAGAAGGATGTGGAATGAAATTGTCTTTACTGACGAGTCACGCTTCTGCCTGCAACACCACGATGGCCGCATTCGAGTCTGAAGACACCGTGAAGAGAGGATGCTGAACAGCTGCGTTATGCACCGCCACACTGGTCCTGCACCGGGTATTATGGTATGGGGCGGTATAGGATACCTCTCTCGCACACCTCTAGTATGCATTGCCGGTACTTTAAACAGCCAACGCTACATCTCCGAGGTGTTGGAGCCAGTTGTCCTTCCTTACCTTCACGGCTTGCCCACAGCCATATTTCAACAGGATAATGCGCGACTACACGTGGCACGCATTGTCCAACGGTTCTTCGTCAATCGCCAGATTGAATTGCTTCCCTGGCCGCCTCGCTTTCCGGATCTTTCGCCGATAGAAAACATGTGGCCCATGGTTGCTCTACGATTGACCCAGATTCCATCCTCAGCTGCCACAGAAGATCAACTTTGGCAACGTGTGGAAGCTGCTTGGTTTTCTGTACCCCAAGAACTCATCCAAAGTCTCTTTGAATCAATGTGGCAGCGGTGATCTCCAACAATGGCGGCTACTCTGCTACTGATTTTGGCAGAAACCACACTTCACAGAAGTCTATAAATTTAATCATTTGATACTTGGTCAACATGTTATCTACAAAATAAATTTTGTCGTGATATCTCTTGTCTTTCTTGGTGTTGCAATTTGGGTGGCCAGCAGTGTATATATATATATATATATATATATATATATATATATATATATATAAATTTATATGTGTGTGTGTAATTAGTCCGTGTTTATATATTTATTATGTGTGTATAAGAGCATACAAACTCTAAGAGTTTAAATTTCATTGGATATTAGTGTTCCTGTCAAAATATACCCTGCATTTATTGAAATAAGAGCATCAGTAAAGGTGATAACGTTCTTTCTTTTACGAATTTAGTTAAAGATTTTTATTATGACGTTTATTGAAGATGAACTAAAAGAAGTCTGCGAATTCCCTTGCTTGAAAATTAGCTAGACGAAAATGCGTAGATTCAATAATTTAATTATGAATTTATTTTCTTTTCTGAAAATATTTCAAGGTCTATCGATAATAAGATTACTTTTGAGATTAAATTTCCAGACACTCGTGGCAATTTCCATAAATTGGTAATTTAAAACTGTAAAACCAGATCTTTTCTCGCTGTGTAAAGCAAAATATTCCCTCTCCAGTATTACAGATATGTTTAGTAAGTACTTACGGTTCATTCTTTGGGGAAGATCACAGCACTAAATGGTCAATAATTAAGATGGTTCGTTTCCTTGATAATTTCAGTTTCTACGATTTCATGGTGCCTATTAATTTAAGCATCTAGATATGAATTAATAACTACCATATGACATTTCACTCGTGAATTTATTATAAGATTGGAATTAATTTATTTTGCCCTAGATAACTGCTTGTCGAGTTTCGGGCCGTATTATAAGCATACTTACTTCTGATTCATAATAAGAGTGATATTTTTAATAGTGTTTTGTAGACGAAACAGTTTACACTATCGACATCTTTTACTTCGTAAATAAATCTCACGCGTTCAGCGACTGAAGTTTTTTTAAAGCACATGATTAATTATTATGCACAATGTTTTTTTTTTATTATTGTCAAAAAGAGGGTATTTAGAGAGAACTTACATAATGTTTCTCTATTTGTATGAAAACTTTTTTATGATACCTCTTCATCAAACGTGGATTGCAAGTTTAATTGAAATGTTTTTCAAAAAACAGATGTTATTTTATATTTCCAAGAAGAAAACATTGACAATTGGGTAATGATCAATGCTTAACATTTACAAATTACTTTAGGTTTGTTTGTATGAAATAAATATTAATTAATTATTTTGAAAAAAATATAGACTAAATTATTGCTTACTTAAAAGTCAGCCAGAAAAACTGTTTTTCCAGCATTATGAAAAGTGAACTAACACGCATATGCGCAAAATATAAATTTGCTTGATTATTTTATATATATAATTCCTAGATTCCCATGTATGAAATTTTATCATTTTAAAAATCGCTTTATTACACATCTAGTCATTAAAATTGTAACACGAGGAAGGAAAGAATATAACAAAACTTTATTTTTGTACGCATACAACATGGAAGGAAGAAAAAACGATTAAATTTGTCTGCAATTTGGGAAACACGATTAAATTGCATGTAAAACCGGCACAGCCACCTGCCTTAAGATCCGAGAAATGTAAAGCTGGCTGTTCAGATTTCCGACGACGCGAACAAGAGGTTTTCGTGTTGTGTATCCAATCACTGCCTATACCATCACATCAGGTGCAGGACCCGTACGACGATATCGAATGCAAGCAGGCCACGTGAGTTCTCCTCGATACCTCCAGACACGAATACGTCCATCATGTGCTGCACGCAGAACGGGACACGTCTGAAAAGAGAATGTGGTGCCCCTCCTGTATCCAGTTTTGTTGTTGGACGTACCACTGTCACCGAACGTCTCTATCCTGCAGTTCCAAGGGAATCTGCAATAATGGCTGCCGTGCAGATAGTCCGTGCTGCGTCAGACGTGGTCGTATTGTCCGTGCAGATACTAGTGCTGATAACAAGCCCATTTCTTGACTCAAGGTCCGTGATGTGGCTGTACGATCCTACAAGGTCGACCTAACAACATGTCTGTCCTCTCGGGTGTTAGTAGTGGGAGACCGCTGAGATCCTGCTTGGCGTTCATTATGACCCTCCTGACCCCACCGATTGCATATTCGCATGACAGTCGTTGAATTCCGACAAATGCGTGTAGCAATATCGCAGAACGATAAACCGCACTTTTAGACGATACAGATAGGCCATGATTCTGCCGCTATCGAATTCCGACACGTGCTGGTAGCCGTTTCTCCAAGTTATACGAGACATAATACGATCTTCTCACAAACAACCAACATTCAAATGTGATTTCCGAGTGAGAAACTCGCTGCGTAACTTTTCTTTTATACAAAGTTTGAGATGGTGTTCCTAATTCCTACGTTGTTCGATTGCGCTTAAATATTAATCATCTGCATATCCCAGCATCTTCTTCCTTTCATGCGAATTTGACGTTTGTATCATCCCTCCTTCATAGTGTTGAAATTTTAATGGCCAGCAGTAAATCAAATGCATGAATATTGGAGCCTTGGTACATACAACACTATAAGTTTGGAGAACAAAAGAATGAAGAGATGATTGAATAAAAGTGAACGATGAATGACTAAAAAATGGGAAAATCCCCGTTCCCTATCATTTGAAGTTTCATTTGATTTAACACGCACAGCATTTTTAACCGAGTGTGTATAAAAGATATAAAGTATATACTCTAATAATTAACAATATCATTTGATGAAAAAGTAAATACATCGATCATTTAATTCATTTCAAAAATGATTCTGTAAATGATAATTTCCTATGAAAATAACTTATGCAAATTCCTTCAAGAAACAACGCGTATTCTCTTTAATGGTAGAGAAATTTGTCATATCCAGTACATCAATTTATTTATGTCTTTATCTAACCAAGGAAATTAAAAGGTTATTTTTGATGTCTACCTTAGTAACATAACCCTGACAACAGCTCTAGGGAAATTTTTGGATGATATGAAAACGTCAATTTTTGCCAATTTTTCTGAATAAGTTATGCTGTGTAGATTTTAAATCGTGGACAATGAAATCAATTGAACTATTAAAACGTATAATGGTTTTATTTCTATTAATATTGTCTTTATTTCCAATATTTCAATTAATAAAAAGTAAAGAATTATTTTATTTTGAGTCTGTTCATGTACGCACGTACAACGATATTTTTAAACATGCGTATATGTGTAAATATATATACCACTCACGTACTTGGGTAGAGAATTTTATATTTTTTTGTATTTTATACATTTTAATAATTTTTATCTATGCAAGTGCGACATCAGAAATATTAAATTCTAATAAGAAGATTATAATAGAATCAATAACACATATATTAAAGAATTACACTGAGAAAAGCTTATCGATCCTCTGCATTAATGTACTTATCTTTTTTAGTGAGATAAAATAATTCCATAAAAACATCGAAAATGACGGAAATTATGTCTGCAACGTGATGAATTTTAAAAAGAATAAAACATCCTTTTCTCATTTTCAAGATTTTTGCATGATTCCTCCCAACTTTTTAAGTGACAGAAACAATATATTCAATCATTTTCCTTCTGCTCTGTTAGCATTAAAAAAATTTTAAGAGATAAATCTTATATCGTCCCATGAATAATTCACGAGTTAAAAATCCTTATTCAAATGATACTTGAATTACAATGAATGAATTTATTAAATGTGTGAGAATGTTGACATTTTACTTGAAATTCTATCATATAACTAAACGTATAAGCGCTATTTATCCAAATACACCTGAGGGAATTCATATTTACCATAACTGTTCAGGTTAATGATGCTAAAGAATTTGGCTATTTTAGTGGAAACGATATTAAGTCATGATTTACTTTTATAACACTCTTTGAAAATTTAAGATTGTCTTAAATGCTATTCATATCTATTTTCCATGAAGTATATCTACACTTTAGGCAATTTAAGTACTGAATATTTATAAATTATGGTTCGAGCATGTGAATGACACATTACTGATAATCTCTAGGAAAGAACAATGATTTCATTTTAAATATTGGTGTTTATTGAATTCATTAAAGTGATTTTGAAAGTTTCGCTTTTGACTACATAATGTAATTGTCATGAATGAAATTTGATTGACATTTTAAAGTTGTAAGATGCATATGAAAAGAAGATGTATAAAAAGATTTTTAAAAAGCATATGTTTGAAGCATATCATATTTGATATTTTCGCAAATTTCAGAGTACTTTTTCAGAAATAAAAGAAAATGTTCACGACATATTAATAACCCATTAGCTTTGCTTACATTGTTTGTAGTCCCTGCGTTGTTAAGGAGACAATGCAAATTGTATGAAATCCTGCTTTTCGTATTTGTTTATTAAAAATAAAATGTCACTTGAAGTCTAATTACCACTAAAAGAGAAAAGACCTGTTAAACAAAATCCGTGTAACATTCCTTTTTTCTAGAGCTGTTTTCTTCTGTTTCATCTGCAACAGTTCATTCTGTTTATTTTTTCTCATAGGAAATGAGGTTTTCATAAAATAATTTAAAATCATACAGGTTTGTTTTACTCGTATATATAATTAAACTAAGTATGACTGCAAAACATTGCAGGAAAAGTTTGCAATTATTCTCCATTCATCACCTCGAAATTTATATTTAATTCTTTCTTAAAGGTGTATGTAATATAAGGTGTAACAAAATAGAGGAAAATTACAAAAAGCAGATCTCTTAATCTATCAATATATGATACAACATTTAAGTACAAGCTTAATAGAAATGAACAACTACAATAAAATTTCAGTTATTATGTTATTCCTATATTTACATACAGTGGTACCTCGACTTGCGAGTGTCTAGACTTACGAGTTTTTCGAGATACGAGCATTCTCTAGGCAGATTTTAGGCTTCGAGTTACGAGCTATAATTCGGGTTACGAGCAAGCTTCAGATACCCCACCGCTAGTTTTCGCAGCGAACGCCATGTTACCTACTCATCAAATGAGAACACGAGAAGCATATAATATTTTCATCCTTTATGTACAGTTATTATACAGTTGTATACGTATTATTCTAAAACTACTATCCAGTCTTAAACCGAGAGATTAACACTCAACAATTACCCGGGCTTGCTCTGTCCACACTTGAGTCGCCCTCCTAAACCGAACACCATCCAACCTCTCTCACAGAGAAATAACTTCAATTCCCTCCCCCACACTGGAACCCCCATAGGGTGTAGGGGATGGGATGACCTTGGTTAAAAAGTCAACGAATAAGATTTAATTATTTAGTTCAGCCTTTCTCCTCCTCTTCCATCAGCATCTTCAAATCTGATCTCCAAGGTAAATGTTGTACATTACCCTCAATAAAACAAGTTTATTGCAGTACATTCTATTGTAATGCACTTTTATACAATGTTCATCATTTATAAGCACATTTTTCTTATTTAAAAACATGTAAAAAAAATTTGCGGTATTTTGGGACAGCCCGGAATGAATTAATGGCATTTCCATTCATTTCAATGGGGAAAATAGATTCGAGATACGAGTATTTCGAGTTACGAGCTCCGTCATGGAATGAATTAAACTCGTAAGTCGAGGCACCACTGTATTTGACTTCCAGAAAGTTAATAAAAAATTTTACTGCAAAGAAAAAAACAACAAAAGTAGTAAAACTGAATTTTCTTAATATTCGAGTTCTGATCTGGTATCGGTTCTGGCTCTGATATTTTAATAGTCCTAAATCTGAGAGTACACGTACCTAGAATAAAGTAAACAACATATTTGATAGTGTGCACTGGAGAATGTCTGCAGTATAATTGCCTGCATTATTAGAAAAATACCATGCTATATTAATAGGAATTCTACCAATTACAGAGCCACCAGCATCATATAGTGTAAAAATATAAAAATGTCAAACAGCAAGATGGCTTGAAAAAAACCTAAATTCGACATCATTTAAAGGAAAATTTGGTGATAAGATTACGATAGTGTCTATCTTTTAACTAATTTAATTTAATCGTTCATTAGGCAAAAAAAATTGGGTTTAGGGATAACTTGATTAGCTTCTCTGTCTCTTGTAGGATTTATTTTCGATAGTTAAAACTCTTCGGTTCCTTCAAAACACTCTTAATACAATTTTAGAGTTATGTATAATGATGTCGTAACAGTGATTTAATTTAAAATCTCCGTCCTCAGACAAAACATTCCATAAGTTAATTAATAACAAAACCTATCAACACAACAACAAACGAAAGTCTCCTGTTTGTAAGTTCAACGGATTTCTTTTTGAATACTCGGAGCTGTATAAATAAACGATTTTCGCAATGCTTGCAAAGTAAATGAAATGTTTTAAAAGTGCATAAATGAGCTTTGAAAATCTACGTAACAAACTTACAAGGAAATGAATGTGCCCAACATAATTAGATCCTTTTCAGTAAATTATTTCCGCATAATAATGCTACAGGCGAGTAAAAATATCAAACTATCGACTGTTTTACATTTGCCGGAAATTAGATTTTAGGGAACAACAAATTTCTTCGCTCTTTTATACAGCGAACACCTTAGGCTAAGTTCGTGTGCTAATACGAGGAAATTGCTCTTTGAAAGGTTGAAGAATTTGCCCACATTACTTCGCATTTACGATAGTGGGAGTCGGGTGTGTGAAGAAATTTAATATGCGCCATTTTATTCATAAATCGACGGAGTGAGAAAATAATTTTCTGGAGGAATATTTTTCCAAACAGTTTGAAATAGGAGGCAATTACTGTGTAACACTTGACTGATAATGAAAAATTTCATAAATATTTTATTAATAACACCCTCTGCTCTCAGATAAGGGGAAGAAAGGTACATGCAAAGCATATAAATATTTCGTCTTTCAGTTTTGAATCAGGCAATTAGTTCATAAAATAATGTCTACATAAATATTTAAAGAAATCGAAATTATTTCCTTACCAATATACTAATCTACACGAAGAAAAGTATGCGATAAAAGGGAGATAAAGTCATGTCAAGAAATATTGCTGAGTATTTGTAGATACGAAGCATATTTGAAAATTTCTAAGGATTTCTTCAGCAGAATTATGTTCAAAATTAATTATAGTAATCTCCCATGCAGACTTGCTCAGCGATTTTTTAAATCCGCGATTCATCACTGACTCAAGTAATATTTATAAATAAATCAAATAGAATGACGTCTTTATTGTGTTTTGCCAATGCGGGGCACATGTGAATGAAGAAATACACTCTTTTAGTTGCTTTCAATGGGGAGGGGGGGAGAGGACATCGTATAGGTGAACCCTAACGTCTTTACTGTAGACAACAGAAAAAAATCTGGAATATTTTTTCGCTTAAAAGAACTGTTGAGAATGCTACAGAATGTTATTATCAATTGTCTATTATTAATTATTTTCTTTTCACTCTAGCTCTTACAAGCTACGTTTGAATAAAAATTATTCATAGCATTTAAACTGTTTATGTACTGATCTGCCAGTTTTGATTTATACTTTAAACAATCAAATTACAATCATTTGCTTATGGATTCTGTCAGTTGTATCTTAATTTCGATATCTAAATTAATCTGAAAGTCCATTTAACGGCTACAGTGATAACTGATTGTACTATGTACACCTATGGCAAAATTTTCTTTCTATCGACTTTTTGCTGTTTTTTTACCCAATTTCCTACGGTAGTGTAAATGTTTCGTTAACCATTCGTCCTTTGCACAAACATTTTTAAAAATCATACAACATTATTTACGATGTTAACTATTTGCATTATCTAAATATTAGTTTTTGGAAATGGATTTTTAGACAATTTATTCATTTACATTCATTTCAATTTATTGAATGGGAACAAAAAGTATATGGAGATGTATAATTGAATTTCACAATCATAAATTCTTGAAAAATTGAAACAAATGGTTTGAAATATTAAAACAATGGATATATATATATATATATATATATATATATATATATATATATATATATATATATATTCATTCGCTATTTGAGAAGTAGCATTAGTACTTACTGTCAATTCTATCAGTAACTAAAATAAACGGGGCTGACGTCAAGATATTTATATCGAAAATATCGTAAGTTATCATTATCAGTCCATAACAATATTTTGGACTATTCAGTTATATCATAACATATTATCATTTCTAGTCTGGAAATAAATCACTTGGCCGTGTATGTTAATTCTAACGCATAAACAAAATTCGTAGATTCCAGCAGTAGCAAAGCACTATTTAAGATTGCTGAATAATATAATAACTTATTCTATATTCTTTCAGGAATATAAATTATTGAGCATTCATATTAATTCTAACGTACAATGCCGATGAAAAAATATTGGATTCCATAGGTATTGGATCATCTTTTATGATAACTAATTTTAATTGCCTCTCAAAATTGTAAAATATGTTTAATAGAAATTTAAACTTAAACTATTATAATTAGAAAACAAATGGTCTAATAATATTAAATGATAAGGAAATTCCTTTGTTAAAATCTAAACAATTTCGCTGGTTTTAATGATAATTTATCAATTAAAAGGTGTTATTGCTATGGCACACAGTAAGTCAGGACATAGATGCTATGGTAAGAATTTAAATATAGTAGAGTTTAAAATTACTATTAATATCATTTAATAAATGAGCATTTATTAACACTTACATTATTACCTAAAAATCGAAAAAAAAGTATTGATCTTTTCATTTAAGTCGCTTTTATTCCGAACATTTCCTTTTAAAAGACGTCTACAAAAAATTTATTAAACGTAGACCAGCACTCAATTCACCCACAGAAAGACTTTCATTCGCTTCTTGCCAACAAGGTCAACCAGGAATATATTCTAAGAATTGTTACGTAAATTTGTATTTACACTGGTGAAAGAAATTAAGTGAATTTGCATATTTTATCGAATTTCATGAAAAGAACTGAACTGAATGTAAAACCACTGCTTCTAGACAAAAATGCAAATCTTGAACGTCAAATACGTAAGCGCACACGTGTGTGTAGACGGAGCCAGTAGAGAAACAGGCTTTATAAGCGCGCGTAAGTTAAGATCCATTTCGTTCGCTAGCACACCTCGACGAATTTCTCAGTGTTATTTTGCAGCAATCGGTTAATTTCAAATTGTAACAGTAAAAATGAGTAACCACCAACGTTTAGATGATGGAATGAGGTGGCGAGTTGTGGGGAGGCTAGAATCAGGAAAATATCAAGTTCAAATTTGTAGAGAGTTCAATTTAACGTCCAGCGTCGTGAGTAACTTATGGAAAGTGTTCCAGGATACCAGATCCATCGAGAGAAAGCCTGGGCAAGGTCGTCCAAGAGCCACGACGGACAGAGAAGATCGCCATTTGTCGATTAAAGCGAGGCGTAACAGGAGTGCTACAGCTTCTCAGCTCTCTCGTGATTTGTATGCAGCCACAGGAACACGTGTATCAAGGGTGACTGTTTCCAAAAGACTTCATGAGAGAGGGTTGTTTTCAAGAAGACATGCTGTTTGCGTCTCGCTTATTTCTACGAACAGGAGAATCCATTTATCATGGAGCAGAGAGCATAGAGATTGGAGTATGGATCAATGGGCGACAATGGAAGTCTTGAAGCCCTATATTTGCCTTCAGGGGTGCAGTTGGCCCTGAGTTCATTTTAATGGACGATAACGCGAGGCCACATAGAGCTCTTCTGGTTGACGAATTTCTAGAGATTGAGGATATTCGCCGGATGGATTGGCCAGCCAGATCTCCTGACCTTAACCCTGTAGAGCATGTCTGGCACGCTCTGCGGAGGGCAATTGCAACTCGCAACCCCCCTCCGAGAACTATCCAGGGAATGAAAACAGCGCTGATGAACGAGTGGGACCAATAGCCACAGGAAAAGATAAACTGTCTTATTTCAAGCATGAAATCACGCTGCAAGACCTGTATATCTGTAAGAGGGGACCATACATCATATTAACCATTCTATTAACCCATTTTTTGTGTTATATATATATATATATATATATATATATATATATATATATATGTATATATATCTATATATCTATATATATATATATATATATATCTATATATCTATATATATATATATCTATATATATATATCTATATATCTATATATATATATATATATATATATATATATATATATATATATATATATATATATATATATATATATATATATATAGGAGAGGAGGATATTATGGAATACCATTTACATTTAAAAAAAATAAATTTACTGGTTTTTGAATAAAAGTCCCCGAAATAATCATGAGTACATACTATAACTAATTGTAATGAACTGTCACTTGTAAATTAATACTATTAATTTTGTTCTTATAAAAAAATTATTGTAAAAAAATTACAAATGGAGGTTAGAATAAAATAGTCGGGTAATATGGAATAGGTGGTTTAAACCATTGAAAAACTAATTAGACTTCATAACACATAGTTATTTTTAAGTATAAAAACCATATTCTTAAGATTATGTGCATGTCATTTCTGTTTTTAGTCTATGTACAAAAGTGACAGATATAATCTTCTTTCTCTGCTCCTGTATCAAGGTAAGTCCAGTCACGGTAAGCCCATAGAGAACAGCTGAAACATTGAATCAAAATTTCCCCTCGTTGATCTCCGGAAAATTTTCCGTTACACATGATATATTCAGCGTCTTTGTTTTTCGGTTCTTTAGTTGATGGCATGTAATCTATTACAGATGATACATCAGATTGGAACGATTCCTCGCTGCTAACACAAGAGTAATCTCTAGTAGGTTTAGGTCTAGAAGGTCGGTCTAAGTTTAATTTCTTAACAGGTGGTCTTTCAATGTTCGGTTTATTTTGTTGTTTTGAAGCCTCTGGTTCCTTATCTATATTCTTTTCTTTCAGTCCATTCTCTAACTCTATTTTTATATGGGGAGTAGGTTATTACAGAAGATCCAGCTTTCCTGCCTCTTAGGATATTATGGAATACCTAGTATTCCATAATACCCGACACACCATCATGGAAAATAAACCTTTAAACTGATAGACAAAACATTGTCAGCTAAAAAATGACCGCAGTATAACAAACTACAATTCTTCTAGTGTACATTATGCTTAACATCAATGTTCAAGTCACATGTGTAATAGTAGGGTAAAATTTTTGAAAACTTACCTGCAAAAACTTTTGAAAATCACAAAACACACTTTGTTCTGTAGCGAGTGGTAGGACAACAACAAGCTGTCAATTCTCAGTGCACTGCATCATGGGAGTCTTTCTTGGGTAGTTAGTGGTATTTCCACATGACAGCAGCACCAAACAAAGCCGAAACCTCGGTATTTCATATTACCTGACTCCTCCATAATACCCTCTTCTCCTCTATATATCCTTCGCTGGGTTCGAGGTAGTACTTGTGGTTGCGGGCGCTTTTGGTTCATAGGGTGCTTGGATTGAATCGAAACGCAATTAAATACACCCATTAAATGCATTTCTAAGCAGGACATAGGCACGTTAAACCCGTAGACTGAAAAGTCCATCTAAGAGTTCAGAGATGGCATGAGAGGATAAGATCCCCCTAGATGTCGTCCCTTGGGGTTGCTCGGTCAAAGTCGTGGTGGCAACTTGCTCAGACGGACTCCGGCCCGTTTGGTGTTATATAAACCTGAGCAGCACACTTCAGTCCGAAGCCTATAAGGACCTGGTCTGAAACTCCCGGTCAGGGGGCAATAGAAGCAACAATAATACTGATCTATCGCATTATAATTTCTGACACAACTACATACTTTAATCAACTCAATTTTTCTTTATTTCGCCAGTATTTTTAAATAAACACAAAAGCTTTAGTTTAGAAAGGATTATTTATTTTGTACCTTTCTAAAGAAAACGAAACTACCTTACAAAGGACAATCTCCGAAGTTGTTAAAAAAAAAGTCTACAATATCAGGGATCATTTTCAACAAGAATATTCCATAACATCAATTAGAAACCTTAACATATTTTAGAAACTTTTAATTAGTTTTTTATTAAATAAAATTTTCTTTTTTGACGTTAATAGTACTCGTAAACGTGAAACGCATCGTACATATATAGTAAAAATATATATTGGCAATCTAAATAGAATTTTATTGATTAAAATATGATTATAAAGAATTATTCAACGCATTATTTCTAAAAAATAAAACATTTTGTAAGAGAGGATATATTAGCCTTTCTGCAGTATGGAGCAGGTATTTAAACATATTACAGTAGTAAACATAAGTACGATTGCTACTTAAATGAAATTAAAAAATATGTTCCATACATTTAAACATGTAATTCGCAGTTTTGTACAAAAGAAAAATTATATTATTGTCGTCAACTCGATCAATGGCGTACAAGAAGTTTTTATTCCCAGTAATGCATTATTAAAGGCTTTTAAACAATATGCTCTTGAAAATTACTGATCAAAACATGTTTAAGAAGATTTTTGTGAAAGAACATTTCAATGGGAGAAAAAAAATATTTAGTTAACAGGAGTAGCAAACAATATATATAATCATTAACCAAATAAGGCACGAAAGATTCACTTAGAAAAATTTTTCATTCAATTTTTAAGCAAGTTAAATAGTTTAAAATGAATATTAGAATATCAGTCCTTATAGATCTAGATTTTGTTTGATTCATAATTGATGCATTTTTCCATTATAGATATTAATTTTAGTCAAAAATTTATGTGAATATCTAAGTATATAAAAGAAATCATATTACTTTGTTGCGTAGACTGATAAAATGAGCAGCTTTAATGCCTTACACACACACACACAACTCGTATATATATATATATATATATATATATATATAGATAGATAGATATCGCGCTCAGAGCCATCTGTAGAGCGATGTATCAGCCGGAATTCCACAAAAATTGTTAGAGGGACAAAGGACGACATGGGAAAGAGTTTCCGTGATAAAACAAAAAAATTCCAAAAGTCGCCAATAGGGGAAGATATGGCGCTGTTGTTGTCGGCGCACCCAAGAATTTGCATAAAAGGCAATTGAAAAATCAAAATACAAAGTCACGACAATGTAGTCAACAGAAGAGCCAGTATTTCGGGATATAAAGATAAGGGATAAATGCCGAAAATGTTGTAAGCAGACAAATGAATAACAAAGAAATTTCACTGCAACACCACTTTATCCAGCAAATTCCCTTCTTACTCCTTCAATGTCACCACAGTCCTGATGGACGACACATTGCATCCTGAACACTACGTTCTAAACGGGCAAGCGTAACATGTCACCAGGAATGTTCATCAATGTCCGGGATATGTTGTCCTTTAGGGCCTCCAAGTTCGCAACTCCACCAAGGTACACCTTAGACTTTAAATAACCCCACAGAAAGATATCACATGGGTTACGTCCTGGAAGCGGGGTGGCCATGCCTGTAGGAAAAAACGACTGATGACCCTTTCTTTTGTAAAGTGAAGGCGCAACAGATTCCGCACTGATCTTTATAGCCCAAAATACTCAGGTGTCAGAACAGTCAAATGATGGCATAGTTGACCTTGAGAGCAAATTTGTCCTTATGAAACCATCCCTGTTATCTTCACATATTTTAGTACAAGATTCTGTTACGAGCTTTACAATTCTTTCGACACTTTGCGTGTGGCAAGGAAATTTAATTAGCTCGAACTCTGGGAGAACATTAGTATTAATAAGTTCTTCTAGGCTTTGCTTTCACACATTGCTCATTATTGGAGGAGTTGTAAGTTTGCACTTGGACCAATCAATAAGTTCAATGTAATTTGAAGCTGCAAAATTGATGGTCGGTGGGTGAAAAGTTCGCACCGATTTCCCTTTTGGTTCTTGTTTTCTTGCTTTTAGCAATCTTTGAAAATCTAGCTGTCTTACGTGCACTCTCTCATCTAGTACCATTGAAATTAAAATATTTTCGGGATGACAAAATTACGCATTCCTCTGAATGACAGGATCAATTATTTTACGTACCCTGTCGGGAAGCTGTCTTGTCTTCTGTACTAATTTAAACACGTGAACTGCTCCAAACTTTACAGAGGGATGCATTTTAATTCCAAACCATACTGGAGCGTATATCTTCATAATATAGATGACCAGCAGTTTAATTTCGTCAGAAGGTTTTACTTCAGAAATATATAGTCTTAAGATCCTATTAGCACAAGTTAACCACCTAGAGTTACTAAGAGGACCAGGATCTTTCACAACGAGATCTGGCTTACACTCTCCTGTCTTGACTGTTCGATAAATATTAAGCAAATACTCTTGGTCCTTGCCTAAGTCAGTTTTGGTCACATTTATCTCCTCACTATTAATCGTTTCAAAATTAGCAACAGGGAGTTTTTCACAGTCAGTCAACTTCTTGCAAATTTGTCCTGAGAAACTTGTGGGTCCTGTAGTATCACCATCTACACTTTCAAACAAATGTCTGAACGGAAGTTCGTTGAAATGTAATAAACATATAAACCATTGTAAAGGACGACCAATTTTAAGCTGAAGGTTACGAATAACACCGTTTTTACATCCTGTGTTAGTCGCTGTTACGTCACATCCAATTGCAACAAGCTTAACATAATCAAAGTTATTTTTTTCTAAATAGCAAAAGATGCTATTAGCTATTTCACTTCCAGTGGCCCTTGGAGGTGTCAAATGCCCCAAATACTTTCCACTAGGCTCTTGAACCAAGCTGATGTGCTCCTCTTTCTTTAGTCTGCGTTACATTTTGTTACCATTCTTTTCCTGATAATAAGTGTATATTTTCTCCCGTCAAAATACAGTCCATGTAACTCTACATTTGGAGAGTCTGATTGTAAAAAGTAACGAATTTTATGTTTTTCTAGTCTGATCTTACTCTTATATATTACTAGAGACATATCTCTTTCATTTATCATGCCTACATCTTGCAAAACACAGGAAGCAATAGCAGCAGTGGCTCTCTCGGATATCCCATAACAATCGCTTATTAATGCTGTTAAAGGAAGCTTAATTCGCATTTGCGATGTTGACGGCAAACTGTCACATTTTGCTTCGTGACTCTCAAACTGGCTATTTTGGGCAGAATTTATAAGAGTATCTCTTTTGCTAGCATTAATATCAGGTTCAGCAATCTCGTTTTTCTTTTCACTTTGCATTCTTTTATTTCTTTTTGAGATATTATTAGCCTTTACTCTATCCAAAGTGCCAATAAATTTTAAACGGCCATTTCGCTGGTCGTACAACAACTCTCTCTCAATAATAGGGATCTTATTTCCTTTATCTCACTTACAATTTATAATTACTTTACAGCTACAAGAGATAGGCTTCTTACCACACGAACACGCAATATTCATTACATTTTTGACAATTTTGACATTTTTTAAAAATTTTAAGCCTCATGCGCAAACAAAATATATCATCTAAAAGTTATATATTTTTAGGTTGAAACTACGCTATATATTAACAATTTATGGCTGTTGCATTATAAAAAAATTAAATTTTTTAAAAATTTTAATTTTTAACATATTTTTTCAAACTTTCAGCCTCATGCGCGAACTGAAGTTGTCAACTTAGAAATTTTTTTTTAATTTTTCCCCTATTGAGGATACCAAACTACAACTTTTGAGAGGTAACGCGATTCCGAAATAAAAAAATCGATTTTTTTCGAACCACCCTAATATATATATGCGTGTGTGCGTACTTATTTCAAGCTATTAATACGATTTTTCTTATATGCATTTGCAATGAGTTTACGCGGAGAGAAAAATACAAAAAAATTTTATTTGTATTCTAGAATTTTAAGATCCTCTCTTTTCCAATCAAAAATATTTTTCCTTTAATAAAATTGAAACGTAATATAAAATATTTCCGATAGCTATTACTACATGCTTTCAGCACAACCTTTTAACATATTACTGGATTATTTAATGAAGCCAGTCATTTCTACTGCGTAAAAAAAAACAACATAATTATGATTTCAAACCAGTATCCTATTTAAGTACCTTTGAAAAAATTTATACATCTCCTGAAAATTATAAAACATTTTCACAATATTTTTTTGAATAGATATTACCGCTTATGTGCTTCCCAAAAGAAATTAAATTCGAAAGAATCTTTTTTCCTCTTTTAACTGATTACAATATTTTAGTCCGATACGACATTGTGGTCGCATTTCTAACCTCCCAAAAATTTAAATAGTTGCGAAAACTCTTAATATGTTCTTGATATAAAGTGATCGCGAATATAATAACGTATTGAAAAGCATGGGACTGGCAGAATTTTCCTATAAAATTGAAGCCACATTTTAATATGATATCGGGTTTTTTGAAAGTAAGTGGGATTTTTTCCAATATCTCATAAGTACATTGCGGATGGCCAATATTAGTCTCTCTATCTTCTGCCCCTACTTGGACAAAGGTATTTTATCATGCGACGTCAAAAACTTAATTAAATATTGAACTCGAATGCATCGTATTATAAAAATATATAAAAGAGAGGAATTAGTTTTATATTTATATTAAACTTCAATTTTCTGCCTTAAATATTTCATACCTTTCGATAATGAAACATTCAGGAAATGCAGTTATGTAGTGTGATGCATTCATTAAAAATAATTTATTATTTCCAATGTCTGAAATGAAAATGTAAAAGAAATAACCTTTGTTAATCTAATTAAGATTTAATAGAAAGTGGTTTAAAGTAAAAAGATCTACGTTATAGTATAAATTATAATTGAATTCGAGCGAGAGATTTTGACTGTATACACTGATTTTGTTTGGACACATAAGAATTTATGATTTAAAAAAATATATTTCTCTCTCTCTCTCTCTCTCTCTCTCTATATATATATATATATATATATATATATATATATATATATATATATATATAATTAATAGAAAGTGGAAAGAAAATATATATATATATATATATATGTCGGGCTTATCTTCACTCCCATTTTATTAACGTATACTCTGAACATAATCGTTTTTCATTTGGCAGTCGGTAGTCCGGTTGCTAGGAATTATGTAGAATCTTACCAGTAATTACAGACATCTCACTCCAATATACAATAACGACAAATCCAGTGTCATCCAATAATAATTATTATATTCTTTCAAAACTCTCAGCTCCGTTAATACGATGAAAAACGTCCCAACCCAATTTATCACGTGCGCCCAAGGGCGACACGTCTGCTCCCTTTTTAAGTCACCATGGCTCTGAAAATCTTTGTTCTAAGTTTTATTAACGCGCTACCGACGCTCATTAATTATTCATTTCGTCATATCGAATGTTCTATGCTGTACCAAAGCACTTTCTTAGCGCCAACTCCAAGGCTACGTCTACTTAAATTCTCCCATGTGGTTACGTGTTTCTTCGGAGATTGAATCAAGTCGAAAATTTCGCGCTATTTTCACTGCAATACATTACGCCGCTGATTTGAATTCCCAGACTTTATTTGTAAATCCTATTTTTTAATAACTAAAATCCTGTTTTAAGCTCGAGCTATCGCCCCCCCCCCCATATTTTTAGCCTTACAACTTCCCCCCCCCCTTTCCCCTGAAGGCGGGCACACAAAGAGTCGCGATTCCCTAAACTGTCAAACCTAACTGACAAAATGCTGAATAGGACTGCAGTACCAAGTCAACAAAATTAAATATTAACCCTAACAACTGAAAACTTACTCTAATTCTAACTTGAGTCAACCCATTTAAACTAACTAAAATTAACTTCCCAATTATGATTAGAATATGGCGATCGTTCTCCTGAAGGCGTGTACACAAAGAATGGCCAGTTCCCTGCAACACGTCTCCAGAAGAGAAAAACAACCAAAATTAACCTAATTAATCATCAACTGGAAATTGCTGCGCAGGGAGGGCCCTCCCCACACAACAACCCAGAGAAACCCAACTAAATTATACTTTAATTACGACTTGATACAACAACATTAAAAATTAACTAAAATTTCACTAAGTACTTAAACATCTTATTTACAAACACTAAAATTAATATTCACATTTACTAAATCCGTGCACCTAAACCCCATGGAGCTGAGAAAAATACAAGTTACATAAATGTCTCCATTCGAGGCAAAAGTTGACACAGAATGTTGGGAAAATACAACCATTATATAAAAATTAATTAGAAAGAATATGATATCAATATTTTTAATAGAACACTAAAATTAAACTTAATAAACACAAATATAGACTGAAATTATAAGAAAATAATAACTAAATTTTTATGTGAACACCCACACTATTATTCGTTGCTCAAGAAACAAACTTTGTGCCGAAGCACCTTGAGTCCATTACCAAAAATGGGTCCTGACTTTAAAACACAGAAAGTTCAGAGTTCTTGAAAAACATACAGTTCTTGCAGAAAATTGGGGTGTCACAAAACCTCAAACAATATAATTTTATTTATTACACTATTACCAAAATTCAAAAACCCTTCCTCAGATATCTGTTATGGTGGTCATACTCCACAACAGTACTGAGAAATTTACTAAGAGCTTTCAGGGTTTCATCAGGGATACCCGATTTTTCCGAAACTTCAAATTTGACACAACAAATCAATAATGAAAAATAACCTTATTACATTCTAAAATTTTCAAGTTTTCAAAATTTTTCGTACAAATTATTATATCTCTGAGTTTTTACAAATCAAGAAAGCATGTCCCTACACTCATGCTTATTTGAAAATTTTACAGGGAAACCTCAAAAAATAGCTAACAAGACCAGTGGTAACCAAGAATACACAAGAAATGAATATCAAATTATTCACTAAAAAGCACAATAACAATTTTAAAAGATCAACTTTAAATGATTATCCTCAAAATATACAATATTTATCAATATGAAAAAGGCAATTAAATCATTCAGGTATGAAATTAACTTTCATTAAAACACTTTCCTATACATTTCAATACCATAAACTTTCCATTTCTTTCAAAACCAATTTTAAAACCCTACTCAAGTATGAAGAAGACATGGTTGAACTCATGCCTTGTTCTGCTTCTAAGCACAAATTGATAAAATATGTTAATATACTCACATTTTAATCATAACTCATAATTCTTCCGATTTCAAATTTAAAAACCTCAGACCTTACATCTCGATCAAGACATCTCAATTCCCTACCTCACAAAATATCATAAATCAAATAAATTTATATCAATAATCTAAAAACTACAATCATAAAATTATATCTGAAAATATCAATTATTATACAGGCTTAAGTACCCATTTTCAATGTACAGAAAATCAAACACATATTATTAAATCAACAAACTTTAAAAATATTTACAAATTTTAACGAGCCTGCCACCAGCAACAAAATCAAAATGCACATTTAGACCCGACCATGTTTTAAAATTTTCCACAATATAATGAAATTACAATTTTCAAAATTTTACCAATGTTTATCAATAATTTTCTGCTACCTAGCTTTGCCCCCGACACAAACAGGATTGACTGGAATGATCAATCCCCAGAAAACAATTTTCAAAATGCATTTAATCCCTTTCACAATATTAAAATTTTCATTTTTTATTACCAATAGTTCCAAATTGCCACACATTTTTTTTTCTAATTTTATTTGTGACCACAATTTCCAAAATTTACACAGAATATTCACATTTTACATATATTAGTTACTAATCTCAATTTTTCATAAAAACCATTTCAAAATTTTCAAATTTCAACATTTTAATTACAAAAATAATTCAATCGTCACTTTTCAATTTCAAATTTAACCCTTTAAATTAATTTTCATATTTATAATTTTAACATCTTTGCCAAACATAACTTTTCCTTCAACATTATATTTTTAAACATTATCACAATCTGCATATTATCAATTTGAATGAAATTTCTTACCTTTACATTTTTCCATATTAAAAAAAAATAATATATTTTCAAACGCAAACTATTTTATCCGATTTTATTTGAATACTGGCCAGGCAATCCCGGAGAGCCACGGAATCTTGTTTCGCACACATCTTGACGCTGGGAAAATTTTGTGAAGAAAAAAAAAATAATCCGCTGAAGTTTCACACAAAAAATTTTTGATGAGAGAAGATGGCACATCACTGACACAGTTCATAACAGCCATGTTGCCGCTTGATGACAATCTGATTCAATTTAATTTGAAGAACGATGAATAATTTTTAACAATGGTTTTCGAAGATAATGAAGACTCATTATTTTTTTAACTTTTTGAATTTTGACCCTGTGGACCGAAAACTTTAGACGTTATTCTTTTCTTAATTCCAATTTCACATTTGTTGAAGGCTGGTTTCCCACAGCGATAGGTTGAAAAATCTCTGCCGTCTCTTGTCGGACTTGACTTCTACTCCCATACTATTTAATATAAGTCCGAACCTTTTTTGAATCATCATGCAGTCAGTGGTGGTCCGGTGGCGAAGACACTCGTCATCATAATTAACTCTTCTAAGAAAGGCAATAAACCAAGCTGAACACAACTGATAGACGACTCTAAGTTAAACACACTGAACTTTATTGAAATTCTTAAACGTCCCCAGCTCCAATCTTGAAGAATTACGCCCCATCACTTTTTACAATCTGTGCGCCTAACGGCACACGTCTTTACCCGTTGCTATCTCTCCTTGGCTCTGAAATAAAAACCTTTGGTCTTAGCTTTTAACCAACGCTTAGTGACGCTCATTAATTATTCATTTCATCATATCGAATTTTCTATGCTGACCTAAGCACTTTCTTAGCGCCAACTCCAAGGCTACGTCTACTTAAATTCTCCCATGTGGTTATGTGGTTCTTCGGAGATTGAATCAAGTCGAACCTTACGCGCTATTTTCACGGCAAAACATTACGCCGCTGATTTGAATTCCTAGACTTTACTTGTTAATCCTATATATTAATAACTAAAATCCCGTTTTAAGGTCACGCGATCGCCCCCCCCCATATTTTTAGCCTTACATATATATATATATATATATATATATATATATATATATATATATATATATATATATATATATATACAGAAGGTCATTCGCACATTATGGAAAAGATTTTGTAATTTATTTTTAGTGTTTGCATTTTAAGATAAAAATTTGGAAACTCTAGAATAATCGTCTGCTACTGTTTTGTTTTCATAGGAATGTAAGGTAAAAGATTTATTTTGAAAATGGCTCTAAAAATGGATAGATGGCTCAAAGGATACGTAACGGCACATTCTGAGGAGAAATATTCGTATCAAAAAATTATAAAGCAGTGTAATAATCGCGGTGATGGCATTTCAAGAAAAGGTATTTATAATATATTAAATTTGAAAGGGAAAAAACGTCTAACTGAAAGTAAAAATGAAAACATGACCGCGAAACCTTATCCTAAGATTTAACTTTCAGTGCTATTCCGGCAGTGTGAGTTAAATCAGTCATAAATATTTAAGTTAAGAAAGGTGTTTAAACCTAAATTTCATCTGCTTTTGCCAAAACATATTGCTGAAAGAAAAACAAATTGTTGAAAAATATATGAAAAATACCTAGCTGCTGAAAAATGGAAACTTCTGGTAACACTAAATGAGGCATGGGTATATACACTGGTGTAAGAAATTAAGAGAATTTGCAGACTTGGTCGATTATCTCTAGAACTACTGTACCGATTTTAATGAAATTTGATACGTACATACATTGATACAATGCAAAACAAATAAACATTCAATAATTGTAATACACACGCATGATCGGGCGTAACACTCGTTGGAGTCGGAAGGTATGAAACAGCGGTTGCAGAATAAACAAAAAAAAAATGGGTAAATAGATTGGTTAATAGGGGGTATGGTCCCCTCTTACAGATATACAGGTCTCGCAGCGTGATTTCATACTTGAAATAAGGCAGTTTATCATTTCTTGTGGCAATTGGTTCCACTCGTTCAACAACGCTGTTTTAATTCCCTGGATGGTTCTCGGAGGGGGGTTGCGAGTCGCAATTGCCCTCCCCAGAGCATCCCAGACATGCTCTATAGGGTTAAGGTTCTGGCTGGCCAATTCATACTGTGAATATCCTCACTCTCTAGAAAATCGTCAACAGAGAAGAGCTCTATGTGGCCTCGCGTTATCGTCCATTAAAACAAACTCAGGGCCAACTGCACCCCTGAAAAGGTGAACATAGGGCTCCAAGACCTCATCCCTATACATCGCACCAGTCACAGTGCCTCTTTTAAAGACACGGAGAGGTGTGCGGCCATCCAACATGATGCCTGCCCAGACCATTAAACCTCCTCTGCCATAATGGTCGATTTCGCGGACATTGGAGGGTAGGTAGTGGGTCCCTGGTTATCTCCATATGAACGCACGGTGAGAATCGGTGTTTAGGCTTTACCGGGACTCATCAGTGAAGAGTACGGTAGCCCATTGATCCATACTCCAATCTCTATGCACTCTGCACCATGATAAACGGATTCTCCTGATCGTAGAAGAGCGCGAGACGCATACCCATTATTTTTAATTCTGCATCCACTGCTTCATACCTTCCGACTCCAACGATTGTTATGCACGATCATGCGTGTGTATTACAATTATTGAATGGTTATTTTTTTGTATTGCATCAATGTATGTACATATCAAATTTCATTAAAATCGGTAAAGTAGTTCTAGAGATAATCGACCAAGTCTGCAAATTCTCTTACACCAGTTGATTATTACACCAGTTTATAAGGGACTAGTAATTTCTTACACCAGTTTATAAGGGATTGAAATAAAAAAGATCAACTTTCTATTGGTCGATTGACGGTAATGACCGTTCGAAATGGCTTCGTCAGTCTACAGAAAAGTTCCCAAATGGATTCCTCATAGTTGCAAGCTTTTGTTACCACGGCAAATTAAAAATAATAAAAGTTACAAGTACAGCCAAAATGAATTCACTCTACTATCAGCAGAATATTTTAGAACCAATTTTTGAAGAAGAAATTCCAGCCTGATATGGAAAGGACATTGATAAAATTCAGCTTCATATGTACAAAGGTTCTTCTCACACGTCTAAATCAGCTGCCGCTTGTTCAGTAAATAACGAATCAGAAACAGGAATAAAGTATATCTCATTTAATGAAAAACCTGTAAAATCCCCCGACTCTTCTCCAACGTACTATTGCGTTTTCGGTTTATTAAAACGAGCCTTAGGATAACGACATCCAAGAACAGTGAACGGATTTTGGGAAACGGTCCAAGAAGAATGGGGTAAAATTGACATGACAGTACTAAGGAAAAGTTTAGTTTCACGGGAAAATCCGAGCTAGAGCTATTGTCAAGAACCATGGCTATCACATAGAAGCAAATCGCCGCGAAAAATAAGGCGTTTAAAAATAAAACTTTACTATCAAAATCGTTTCCATAAATTGGGAACGACCTCCTGTATATATATATATATATATATATATAATATATATATATATATATATATATATATATATATATATATATATATATATATATATATATATATATATATATATATATATATATATATATATTATATATCTATATATATATATATATATATATATATATATATATATATATATATATATATACTGAAGTGTCACTGAATTATGGATACCTACCTAGTAACGAGTTGGGCCTCCTCTGGCCTTGATAACGGCTGCCACACGACGAGGCATAGATTCAAGAAGTTTCGGGAAACGTTCCACGGGAATGGTTTGCCAAATATTGGCTAAAGCTGTTCATAATTCAGTAAGGCTCTTTTGGTGCTGTGTGATGGCCTTTCACGCCTTGTTCCAAAACATCCCAAAGATGCTCAATAGGATTTCAGTCTGGGCTTCTAGGTGGCCAATTCATGACAGAGAAGTCAGAAGAATGCTCATCCAACCAGCCAGTAGCCAACCGGGACTTGTGAGAGGTATAGTTGTCTTGCTGGAAAACTCCATTACCGTGCGGATAACAGAACAGCATAAACGGATGGAGGTGATCACCCAGAAACTCTACGTACCGAATTGAATTTAGGGAGGTTGGTACACGCACCAAAGATCCCAAACTGTGCCACGAAAAAATACCCCAGACCATTATTGAGCCACCATGCTCTTGTACAGTTCCAGCCAGGCATGCAGGATCCATGGCTTCATGAGCCTGACGCTATATTCTCAGCCTCCCGTCGGCGTTAAGTAGTCGGAATCGAGACTCATCACTCCATGCTACTCGTTTCCAGTCCTCTACATTCCAGTCTCTGTGCTCGCTTGCCGAGGTAAGACGTGCAGCCCGATGGCGAGTATAGAGTAATGGTACTCTCGTAGGTCGACGGCTCCCGAAACCCATACGGTGAAGCGAACGTTGCACAGTCCGTTTACTGACTGTACGACTGGCACCGTCATTAATCTGGGTGGTAATTTGAGCTAATGTTTGGCAACAATTTGGTTACATGTAAACGATAGAAAAAGCATTGTTTAGAAATTATGCAAGATTTTTAATATGGCGTGTGGTCTTCTCGAACAGCTAAGACTGCTGCACACTTGTTTTCCATGGATGCGATGATGTATCGCTTTGGGGAATACTGTTCCACTCCTCAAGAAGTGCAATCTGCAAGTCTCGGAGAGTAAAAGGTGTTGGGTGGATTAAACCGCATGATTTGCCTCATACCTAATTTTCTGAAATAAAAAACCTTTCACAAGAAAGTAGACTTGATGAGGCTAACTAAAATGCCTTTATTTTTCTTATTTTACATAAAAACACAGTAAAAAAGGGGATCGATTTGATCCAATAGCTTGGAAGAAAAATATTTACAAAAACTTAACCATTAAACAAAAAAGAATACAGATAAGCGTGTCATGAACGGGCGAAAAATAACCTATTTAAATTTTGGAAAAACTACTTATACTGAATGGTAAAGCTTGGGATAGTTATAGGAAGAAAGAAGGGATACAAGTTTAATCGTTCGACAATTCGTCACAAACACATCTAAATGTCAAACTTGCTGCGAAAACAGCTACTAACACTATGGGTGAAAGTCCCAACTCACTCGCAGAATAGCTACTGCTTAAAACCCCCACTCGCTGAAAAAAACGTAGATCTTAAATACTTGTTGTATTTACTTGTACAAACCCCATTGGCTATGACGCGAGAGCTTCGTAATTCGAGTCCTGCCTTCAAAGTTGAAAAATCTGCATATTATTTTATTTTTATTTTAAACCATCCGTTCATGACACGTTTTTAAATATCGCGTTTTCCGACGAAGAGAGAACAAATACTACAAAAGGAGGCATTGGTCTCGCAGCAATGCGTCATCCGAGCATGTCCCAAACATGCTCGATTGGAATCCGGTTCAGGAGAGCACTCTGGCCATTCCATACGCTGTATTGTTTCATCTTCAAGCATGTTCTCCACAAGTCGAGCTCTATGCGGTCTGGCATTATCAAGCTGGAAAACAAAGGAATCTCCAATGGATGCCGCGTAAGGTATGACATGAGGTCTCAGTATCTCGTGTGCATACCTTCGGGCCGTCAAAGTACCATTCCGAATGATATGCAGGTCCGTACGTCCACCTATGCTGATTCCACCCCATACCATAAAACCAGCTCGCCTGTATTGTGACCTTTCACGAACGAATGTGGGGTTGTTTCGAGTGTCCCTTTCCCTCCATAATAAAACACGTCGGGTGTCACACTCTAGACTGAATCGGGACTTGTCTGTAAACAGCACTTGGCTCCAATCATGTTGCTCTCAATCTCGATGTTCAGCAGCCCATCTTCTTCGGGCCGCACGTTGGCGTGAGGTCAACGGAATGAAGACCATTGGCCTAGACACCTCCCTGATGAAGCCTATTACGCACTGTTTGGCTGGACACCCTTCGTCCTGTTGCCAAGAGCAACTGTCTTTGAAGCTGAATGGCATTGTCTGTTCTGTTTCGAGTAGTTGTTTTCAGTATATACCGGTCATCAGTTACTGCAGTGGCGCGTGACCGACCTTGCCCTGGTCGACGTCTAACATTCCCCGTTTTTTCTGGTTTTTGACGTCATGAACTTTGATTTGCATATGACGTTTTCTTCTTCTCTTTCCTGCTAGGCTTTAAATTTTGGATGATTTATTTTATATTACTTATCGGTGTAAGTATTTGCGTAATTTCGTTAAAACCATGGGATCTCCTAATTATTTTCAGCAGTGTATATACATATATATATATATACATACATACATACACACACACACACACACATATATATATATACATACATAAACAGGTGGTTATCAAAATGATGGAAACACCAAGAAACATCTTGAAAACCTTTATTTATACGGGACAGGATCACCATTGTCATTTAATACCACCTGATTCACATTAAAATTGGATTATACAAATTATAAATAGGGCAAGATAAGATTTTTGACTTCCTTTTCATGCTCTTCTAACCAATATTTGATAGACTTAGCTCTATGTATACGGGGATTATCATACCGGAGAACGCCATCTCCTGCAAGAAACAATGTTTCACCATAGGATGGACTAAAGAGCTAAAATTTCGACATAGTCCTTCCCATTCTACCTCCCTTTCAGGGTTACAATAGGGCCTGAAGAAAACCATGAGATGACAACCCAAACCCTGATAGATCTACCTCCATGATTGACAGTTGACATGAGACAGCCAGAATCTTAAGCTTGTGTAGGGGTTCTCCAGATATATGCACATCCTTTTGCGAGGAACAATGTGAATAATGATTCGTCGAACCAAATGCCATTTTTCGACATATTTCTCGAGCTTGGGAATAACTACTCTTCCGTAAATGCTTTGTTTGTGAAGTTCCCTTCTACCTCAAATGGTTGATACCTGAACATGCAGATGCCGATTGAGCTCTTCGGTCATTTTGGTTGCAGTTGTTTTCTTTCTTCGTGTCTCAATCCGCTTCAAGACCTCGTCCGTCACTCAGCTCTCACTTTCGTACACTATTCTGTTTGGCGGCAAAGAATGTTTTTCCGTGCACTCTGTATGCTATCATGACTTTCGATACCGTAGCTCGAAACACATCCATTAGCCTGGGGGTTGCATTAGCAGATACTCCATTTTAAACGTGATCCATCAATTTGCCCTTTTCACAAGGTCTTCAAGGTTTGACATTTTACGCTGTTCCCCCCAAAAGCACGATGTCCTTAGCTTCATTACTGCTACCTGACGGTAGAATATCACACACATATTATATAAAAAATACCGGTGGCCAGACTTGTTTTTAAGGAATACGAAGCACATTCATAAACACTAATATTGATAGGTGTTTTCATTATTTTGATAACCACCTGTATATGTTAAACTTTCCCGCATACATGGGTTTTCTTTCTCTGAATTCTTAATTTATCTTAAAATAAAAGTAGTGTAGTTCTTCTTGTTGTAAAATATCATTATAGGAATGAAAAAAAATAATAACCTTACAGCAAGCCAACAGAAATTGCATCAATATAAAGTTTCACATGCTTTTATTTCTAGAAGAGAACATGAGCTAGAAAATATCTAGAAAAATTTGTTTCATGATACGTATACACAGAGAACTATCAATATTGACAAATCTCGAGCGAAAAAGCAACTTCTGTCCAATTTATTTTAATTTTTCTCATGCTGTTCGATTAATGTTTTTTTTTTGTGTTTTATCGTAATGCTATCATTTTTTCTGAGCCACTTATTTGTCACGCATTTTAGTAACCAACAAAGCACTCATATACAGCTCCCGCAAAATTTAAGCCATGCGTAGTGGGCTTAAAATATTTTATTATAACTTTAAGGAACATAAAGCAATATCAAGTTTATCTGGTGAAACTCAGACAGAATTATAGAAGAGAAAACCAAACGGGATGCAAGCAAATACGAAATTTTCTAGACGCATAAAAAAATTATATTTGATTCAACCACATAAATTATAAAGCAAAAAACAAATACTTCTTTTAAAATGAATCAAAATACTTAATCTACATATGTTAAACAAGACACTTTAAACGCAATATTGACATTACATAATAATACAAAATAACATTATTCCCAGTTAATAGATAGAGGTAAATCCATTTATAACTAGATTTCCGAAAATTTCTTTAATTTTAATGAATGAAATTACGTAATTTTTTACATTCCCATGTAACAATACCACGTAAATAATATTTACTATTTTCAATTAACATTAATGCAATATGGCACAATAAGTATACATCAGATCCCCTTATAGAAACATTCGTTTTTCAGACCAAGTAGCCGACATTAACAACACAATTATGTAAAGAAATATCAAAACCTTAGCAAATACAGCATCTACAGAACACTTGAAACTGTTGTGCCACTACAACTTCAGGTATAATAACATGTGATAGGTTAAGGACGAATAACAATTATTTATTTTAATATCGATATTTTAAAAAAAAATCCTCTGCAGTCTTTGAAGCTATGTTTTCTTTTTCTCTCTCAAGACAATGTTAATTAATTAGCTTAAATATATCAAATAGATAATAACCCTAGTCAACCACATTGTTCCTGGTCACACCTCATTTATTTTGAATCGTTAAGCTTTTCACTTCTTCTGCTTTATGTGATGTGGTGTCCTTCTCTCCATACATACGGTAGGTATGAGAGATTCCAGATGTCAATGAAGTTTCCATTCAGGGTGATGAAAATGAATTTTATTTTAATGGTACTATTGATGTACTTCCTGAAATATATATTATAATACAAGAGAAAACTGACTGGTCCAAAAAATAAAATCTAGTCCTTAGTTTTGAGACAGACGTAGTAGTCTTTTTATTTTTTTGATCTATGTCATGAATTTAAGTGAAAAGTTTCACATTCCTTTGCCACAGAAAGACAGATAAAATGTCTGAGTACCTACAGAAAAAAACCTTGTTTTATTTTCTAGATCACAATGCCACAAAATTTCTATTTTCTTAAAATCAATTTAGGGGCCTTATAATTGAATTCCGAGTTCTTCTTTCCGGCCAGACGTTCTGATTGTCACTGCCTCTAGACGAAGTTGTGGTGTTTACTGATGAGTTTCATACAGTTAATGGAGAGAAAAATTTATTACAATTCTTTCCGGAATGTATAGTTAAACTAGACTCTTTTAAAAAAATGAGACAGATAAGAGATCTCTGCAAAATTATATAAAACAAAATTAAAATAGGAAATAATACTTAACCTATAGTATGGAACACACCATTAAAGTGCAGGATTACATGTATAAAATTACAACTGTTAGAAGTTTCACTAAGTTCGTCAATCAAAATCTTAAAAAAGGTGTGAAGTTTGACATTAAACCATTATTTTTTAATTGTGTAAATAATTAAGGAGATACCCACAATTGCGATTTGCCAATTACAAGGAACAATTTTGAGTGGCTAGTGTTGTCCTAGTTTTAAAGTTGTATTATGTCCTACGTGGAGAAGAAATATATCCTGGTCATTACCTTCTTTAAGTTTTCGGACGTCAATTTCTCTAAACTGGGCTTGATAACAGAAACATGGTGAACTAACAAAATTACAGACGCATGGAATACATTAAGTGTTGCTATCTAAAACTGATGAAATTTCTCCCTTTCATTTAGAAAAAAAGCATAGCTGTTACATTTTTGTCATTTTCCTGTTCATGACTTTGTCACTTTTTATATTTTTTGAGTTAAATTTCACGTTCTTAATATAGAAATGTCTTTACACACATATATGATTGATTTTAGTTGTTTGCTTAAATTATGTGGTAAATACAAATAAATAATAATTATGATATAAATAATAGAGTTACGAGAATAACAATACCTAAAAGTAAGTAATAAATTGCAAACGAGGCTTATTTGATGCAAAGTACCTTTACGACAGAGTAGTGGCTCGTTTACAGAAGAAAAAATTATTATTCGTTTTGAATTTCTATTTATGCTGAGGAAAAGACAAAATAAATTCAATATCTCTCCCCCTATAAATCCAGACACATTTATATTATCATGGTTATATAAGTAACACCTTAACGAAATGGGCAATAAATCCATAATATAAGAATTATTATACCTATTTTACCATAATGTCTAAAGGCTAGTTTACCTTCTGTCGCGAGAATATTAAATATATGCTTTCTGCGCAATATATATATATATATATATATATATATATATATATATATATATATATATATATATATATATATATATATATATATATATATATATATATATATATATATATATATATATGTGCATACAAGTTTAGTCTTAATGTTACACTTTAGCTCAAAACAATGTTTTAATGTTTTCATAAATATTTTTATCTCGTTTGCAAAAAGGAAGACGATTATAATGCTTATAATATTAGTCATAATGTTTCTCTGCATACATTTATGTTCATTAAAGTGTTATTATATTACTTTGTATCTTTTTACCATTGTGGACAGAAAGCTATAAATTCTTTTTTTAAATATGTTGTACTATTAAAAAAACATTTTTTTAAGAAAGCAATAATTATACTCAATATTATAGATTAAAAATCGTAGGAATTTAGTCAATACCATATTCCGTGGCATTTTTCCTCCTGAGATGAGTAAGAAATCGTGGGACATGCAAGGTATGGCAAATATAGGGTTCGTAGGCTGAACGTTTTCATTCCCTACGAAAAATAAATAGATAAATAAAATGAAAAAATGAATAAAAAATTAACTGCTAGTGTATTCATTAGTTTTGATGATTTTGTTTTATAACTGAAAATTTGTTCACTTCATTATTTTCCTCATTTTGATATTTAATCTGAAAATCAAACTTTTCTATGGTGATAAATTGCTTCATATATATATAATGAATTTTACTTTAATAGTACTATTAGTGTATTTCCTGAAATATACTTGTATATTAAAATAAAAGAGACAACTGACTGGTCCAAAAAATAAAATCGAGTGCTTAATTTTGAGACAGATATAGTAGTCTTTTTATTTTTTTGGTCTATATCATGAATAAAGATTCCATAATTACAGTTTTCTAAAGATTGATTATATATATATATATATATATATATATATATATATATATATATGTAGGAAGGAGTTAGTACTCCTTCCTTTAGAAGTGAATCATTAGACTTAATTATTTTGAACATTTAATTAAACTAGACGATGTTTACAAGACAGGACTAACACTTAGTATGAAATTAAAAAATAAACACAGAAGCATCAAAAGAGCTAAACATCGGGAGCTTGCAGAACAACACATCCGCTTAAAGTCCTTCGTGCCGCAGTAGTGAGGAGTGGAAGTTGTAGTAATAGTTCAGTTGTGTTGCCAAACTCATTCTCACACGGCCGTTCTGACTTTCCAGACGTCCGCGGCTGGGTTGTAAACAATAATTCTGAAAAGATAAAAAAAAAAGCAGAAAAAGGAAAAATATTTCAAAAAATCAAGCAGTGTTCAACACAGTGGTATTGGTGTTCAGTTTCTGCACCACTGTTTCATTTTGTCCGCTGCAGTTGATGTTATGGTTGGACCATCGTGATGTCCTAACTTTCGAACTTCGTAACGATCGTTGGGGTTGATGTTCGTGATCTCATATGGTCCGAAGAACTTTGGTCGTAGCTTTAATCCGGTTCCAAATTGAGTTCGTTGTATTGCCACTTTGTCACCGATCTTGTATTTACAAGCCGGTTTACGCCGTTTGTTATATTGTCGTATGTTTTCTTCCTGTAAACGGAGGATATTTCGTTTAGCTTCGATACGTAACGCTTCTTTGTCATCAAGAATTCTTTGGTGGTGTTCCTCGTCAAGAAGATTTTTAATCTGTAGATCCTCTTGTTGTTTCATTTTAACACCAATTAAAAGTTGAAAGGGTGTGAATTTTGTACTGCGTGTGGTGGTACTATTTAAGATACGTTGCAATCTTGGGACATATTTAAACCATTTGTCAGGTTCATCTAGAGCTAACTTAGTTAAAACGGGAATAATTGTGCCATGAACACGCTCAACCTGACCGTTGCCACGTGGCACACCTGTTGCTATTGAAATGTGTTCAATTGACTGTTCCTGGCAGTAACTTTGAAATTCTGAAGATGTGAATGCGCTACCTTTGTCAGTAATGATTTTTGAAGGGTTGCCAAATGTAGTTTGTTGCAAGGATAATTTGTCTAAGGCATCTTTCGTAGAGGTGGACTTCACGGGATAGATCCATACAAATTTGGAAAAGGCATCAACTACTGTAAAAAGATACTTATAACATTTTTTTGTCGATGGTAAAGGTCCTAAAAAGTCGCAATGGTAACATTCAAGGGGTGCATCACCTTTTGGAATGGGGTGAAGGTATCCTTCTTGTTTTCCAGATTTTCGCGAGGACAAAATGCAAGGAATACAGTTCGAAATAATTTCTTGAACTAATTTCTTAAGTTGAGGAATGAAAAATTCACGAGAAACAATTAATTCGGTTTTTTGTGAAGCAAAATGACCTTGTGAATGGGCGTTTAGCACTATTTCTTTCTGCATCATTTGTGGTACTACTAAAAGTTCGGCATCCTGATGAAGTTTATAAAGAATTCCGTTTTTAACAAAAAATTCATCAGAAGGTGTAGATTCAAGCATAGATTTAATTTGAGATATAAATTCATCCTGGTCTTGGGCATTTTTCACCTTTTGAGTGATATCATTTGAGGTAATTACAAGAATGGGGTTACGACTTAAAGCATCAACATGTTTCATCTGTCTACCGGGTCGATGACAAACTTCATAATCAGTCTTCTAACATCAATGCCCATCGAGCAATTTTAGCTGGTAGGTCTTTTTTGTGCATCGTTTTTTGGAAAGCATCACAATCGGTGATAATTTTAAATTCTGTTCCCAACAAGTAGTTTCGAAATTTTTTTAGCGCTTCAATAACGGCAAGAACTTCCAGTTCATAACTATGATATTTTTCTTGTTGAACTGTAGTTTTACGGCTAAAATAATGAATAGGATCAAACTGTCCATCATCGGATTGTTGCAAGAGCACAGCGCCAAAACCTAAGGAGCTGGCATCAGTGTGGAGTTCTAATGGGTATCCCTGTTGAAAAACACGAAGAACTGGATTTTGTGAAAGAATGTTTTTCTGTTGTTGAAAAGCTGCTATTTGTTCAGGGGGTTTGGGAGCTTCAATAACTTGAAATTTTGGTTCAACCTTTTCACTTTTGACGGATTCATTCTCAAGGGCATCATCATCGGCATCAAATATTTTTGGTTCAAGAGTTGCTTTGATAGTTCCAATATCAAAAGCATTATCATCATCGTTATCATGAAGCAAATCTAAATCACTGGCATCAGCATCATCTAAATATTTTCCATCATCATTATCATGAAACAAATCTAAATCATTGGCATCATCATCATCATCATCACGTTCAAAATCAATTGGATTATCCATTTTCTCTACCCTAGAAATCTTATCTTGAGTAGATGTTAGAGGTTTTTCAGACATGCATATTTGGCCCTGATCTTGAATTTGTTTTTCTACAATTTTCTGTTCCGCAAAAGGGAGTCGTCGAGAACGTTGATTTACGGGGATTTCATCTTGTAATAAAATAGTCCTTTTAATTTCAGTGTCTTGAACTTTATGGGGTTTGTAGGAAGTAACGATATTTTGAACTTCCTCACGAATTTCAGAATTCAAAATGTGTGAAAGATCAAATGGGAAAGCTTCGTCATCAGGAATATTAGCAATATTAACGAAGATGTTATTATCAAGAGTAAAACGAATACCGTCTTCATCAAATGTAAATTGGGTTTGCTGCAAAAAGTCGATTCCGATAATCACATCAAAAGGAATCAAGTCATCCTCTAGAACATGTATTTTAGCAGGTAAAGTAATGGTTTGAATTTCGATGGAATCCTGAAAGAATCCGATGCTGTGAACTTGGTTTTTGCCAATTCCTGAAAAGGGAATGTTGGTGGGCTGCAATGGTGGCGAACCAATTCTTCGATAGGTTTTCTCATTGATGAGGGTTGCCTGTGACCCAGTGTCACAGAGTGCTGTCAATTGAATTCCTGCAAGTTGAATGTCAACATGCATGGGATTTTTCGATGAAGTTTCAGGAGAAAGTGCATTTACAGTTTTATCAGAAATAGGTTTTTGAGAATCAGGTTTTGGTTTAGAATTTCGATAACTTTTAGGGCAATTAGCATGAACATGACCAAAACTTTTACATCCGTAGCATTGTTTACCATGTGACTTATTCAAACATTGGTTGCTTTTGTGACCTCTCAAGCCACAGGAAAAACATACTGGCTGTGTATTTGGGCTACGTGTATTATCGACTTTCACATTGAGGTAGGAAGCATCAATTTTTTTCTGATTATTTTGTCTGAAATTTTGTGATCTGTTAAAGATTTGTTCATAAATTTTCAACTTTTCCTTAAATTCAGGGACGGATTTACAACCGTAAAGAATAACTTTATTGTTTGTTGAATCAGGAATTCCGTTTATGACATACTCAAACAGAGAGGAGTCATCGAGAGAACCTTTGTGTGCCAAATCTCTCATAGCTAAGAAATATTCTTGTAGGGTTTCAAACGGTTTCATACGTCGAGATTCCATTAATTTATGTAACTGAATACCGTTAATTTTGTCCGAAAATTCGTCTAATAAATGGTGCTTCAATTGTTCCCAATTTGTAATTCCACGAATAGACCTAATTAAAGTTTGAGCGGGACCAGTTAAACATTTTCTAACAAAAGTAATTTGGTGAATTGGATTGTTTATCTGATATAAACAAAAAAGTTCTTCAACGTCAGATATAAAATTCTCAACACTGTAATTATCACGAGACGAGAAAGGTTTTATTAAATCAACAACGTCTTTCAGACTAAACAACTGGAAAGAGAGATTCGCAGTTTCAACTGAAGGCAATGAATTTTGATCTGATTCACCAACGGAAATGTGTGTATTTTGCTTATTCGAAGATTCTTTTGCGTCAATGGTGGGGGAAAAGGGAGATCTATTTTCCTCTATAACGCTGTTAGTTTGGGATGAACGTGCACCCGGAAGTGAGTCATCATTCACTTCGCATTCCGAAAGGTCAGAAAATTCTGCTTTTAATAACGATAAATCACTAAGACTCATAAGAATGGTATTGGCACATTTGTCTGGGTCAGTTGAAAATTCTAAATGAAGTAGATTACAAATAGAAATCAAGTCTTTAAGTGAAAACTCTTTAAGTACTTTCTGTTTCGTTGCTTCCAACACGAATGGCTGTTTAAAACCTGTAAATTTACGTAATCTGGTACGATTTTGTCTGTCGCCGTCTGTACCAAAAATTAAACGATGTAGAACCTTTATTTGATTCGTACCACCAATTTTTAATGATTTTGCAATATTGGGGTAATCGTTGAGAGTAGCCATAACTATATACTAGGTTCAAACAATTATAGTACACAAATATACAAATATTCAAAACCAAAATCAATACTTATAATACGTAGTTACTCAAATTCAAAAGTAGAAAATAATATTTCAAATCGAAATTTTTTCAAATACCAATTCAATAATAAAATATTGATTCTCAAAATATGCATCAAAATAAGTAATCTTTAAAACAGGTTTTGTTCAAGAAAACAAAATTATGAACTAAAATAAGCATCAAATATCAAATAATAAGTTCTTCAAAATAATTTCTCTGGTTGAAGAAAACAGATGACGTAAATTTAGATATGTATCAAGTTAGATATTACTTCAGCAAAATATTCATCAAATTAATCTTCAAAATAAATCACTGTTGAAGAAAATAGAGGATGTAAATGCAGCATCAAAATAATAGTTAAAGTTCTAATGTTAAAAGCATCAAAATTGGGAAATCGAAAGTATCAAAATTGTGAAATCGAAAGCATCAAAGCATTCTGCAAAATAAAAATATTCTCGCAAGAAAACAGCAGAATTAAGTTCAACATCAAAGCGCATCAAATAAGCAAAGTTGTCATCAAATAAACATTCGCTTCGTCAAATTATGCATCAAAATAATAATATAATAATCTTCAAAAGTATTCAATTCGCGATCTTTCAAAATATATATTATGTTGTGGTTTGTTCAAGGAAACAAGATTCTTCAAGTTAAATGTCGAAATTTTCATCAAATCATCAAATAATTTCATCGAAATAGAATTCTCTTCAAGAAAACAGAAGTGATAAATTCAACGTCAAAGACCATCAAAAGTGAATTTAGCATCAATTAAATTCCTGCATCAAAAGAACGTTGAAATATCTTTCAGTTTTCTTAAATCATCAATAAGTTGAGAATTCCCTTAATCATCAAAATTTTCTTGAACAAGCGTCAACGTATGCATCAAATAATTTTAATATGATCCAAGTTACTTACAATTCTGGTTTTGGTTCTCATCATCCCATCAGAGTATCATCAGAGTCCGTGGCACATCACTTTGGCTTTCGCTTTCGATATCCAAATCCAAAATGACAGACAACAGTAATCCAGTCGAAATCAAGTCGAAATCAAGTCGAAATCAAGTCGTATCATCGAAAGAAAATAAAGTTTTTTTTTTTTAAGTTCAGCATGCTAGGGGTATTTTTCGAGTCCGAGGGCCGAGCACCCATGTAGGAAGGAGTTAGTACTCCTTCCTTTAGAAGTGAATCATTAGACTTAATTATTTTGAACATTTAATTAAACTAGACGATGTTTACAAGACAGGACTAACACTTAGTATGAAATTAAAAAATAAACACAGAAGCATCAAAAGAGCTAAACATCGGGAGCTTGCAGAACAACACATCCGCTTAAAGTCCTTCGTGCCGCAGTAGTGAGGAGTGGAAGTTGTAGTAATAGTTCAGTTGTGTTGCCAAACTCATTCTCACATATATATATATATATATATATATATATATATATATATATATATATATATATATATATATATACCGGGTGGCCATAATTAAACTGACAGTGCTCACGGTGTTCTGTAGCGCGATCTATTTGCGAGAATGACGCCACATTTTGTAGGAAGATTAAACAAGACGGGGGACGAAAGATTCCGCGAAAAAATAAATTAGTTACAAAAGTCACCGCTAGGGGAATATTTGGCGCTGTGTAATAGAAAATAGAGTGTTAACAAATGCAAATTAATACGGAATAAAATTACCTTTTATTATGCACATTTTCTTATTTAGTTCAAGTGCAATATGGCAACACTGTTAAAAAAGCGTAAAATCTACATAAACACCGATAAAGTCTCGTGATCTGCAATATCACGTACGCTGAGCAGAAGAAGAAGTTCTTTATTTAAATTTCACGTTACATCCATTGGCACAGTGCCAGCTGCTTGGGTTTTAAAAGGCAATGTGTTACGTTTCGAATCAATCGGATTGAAAGTTTATGTGCAATGTCTCCTTCTTTAGTCGAGCGTGCGTTACTGGTCAAATTCTTTTACCTCAACCAGTGCAACGCGTCAGCCGCTCTTCGTGCTTTTAGAACGCACAAAAAAATGCGTAAAGGTAACGGTCCTGTGTCAGTTAATGGGCTAAAAGCAATGGTTGCGACGTTTGAGAAAACAGGTTCTCTGAAGGTTCAGTCAGGCAGAGGAGGAAAACCTGTACCACAGGATACAATCTAAGCAGTTGCCACGGAGATTGTCGACAGAGGACCAGACAATATTGCTGCCACCTGTAGCGCTCGTGGATTAGCTCGGAATATGGATATGCCTTACAGTACGGTATGGAAAATCTTACGAAAGATTATCAACTTCTATCCATACGGCTGATCTTGTAAAGAACTTCTTCTGCTCAGCGTACGTGATATTGCAGATCACGAGACTTTATCGGTGTTTATATAGATTTTACGCTTTTTTAAAAGTGTTGCCATATTGCACTTGAACTAAATAAGAAAATGTGCATAATGAAAGGTAATTTTATTCCGTATTAATTTGCATTTCTTAACACTCTATTTTCTATTACACAGCGCCAAATATTCCCCTAGCGGTGACTTTTGGAACTAATTTATTTTTTCGCGGAATCCTTCGTCCCCCGTCTTATTTAATCTTCCTACAAAATGTGGCGTCATTGTCGCAAATAGATCGCGCTACAGAACACTGTGAGCACTGTCAGTTTAATTATGGCCACCCGGTATATATATATATATATATATATATATATATATATATATATATATATATATATATATTAACTCTACCTGATAGACTACAATATATATATATATATATATATATATATATATATAACTAGTATAATTAGTGAAAAAAATTTCTTAGCTAAATATTAGTTTTAGTATTAGTGAGTATTATTTTTTAATTCATATTTTTTATGGTTTTTAAATCGCTTGATATACATATATATATATATATATATATATATATATATATAATTATATTGTCTACATTTATATCGTCATTTATTTAGACTATAAGTTTTATACGATTATATAGATTGAAAAATCTTATTAATGAGTATAAAATAGAGTAATACTATTAGAAATATGTCAGTTAGTGTTAATTAACTTTCGGGAATAACTAATTTAAAACTTTTTTCCACGGTTGAACGTATCAGATATTCGTGCATAATTCATTATTTTTATAATATATGTTTACTAGAGTAGAACGAGGGAAAATTCATTTCACAGATGAGCTGTATAAAATGTCTTACCAATAAAGAATAAAAATTCTTTGCATTTTAATGACCACTCATATTCCACACCCCCTTGTGTTGCAGAAGCAAGTAAATTTGATGTTCTGTTATACCTAATTATATCCGAATATGTTCTAATGAGCACTTTTTAGTGTTTAAGTAACAATTGTAAGCTCTGAAAGACGTAACGATAAAGTACGTGCGAGAGGAAAGATCTAAATTTTCTCAGGCTCATTAAAAGTTATCTTTACAGACGACTATTTAGGAGTTTTAAAAATATTTTCCCTCTTTGTTATGATAAGATAAGGCAAAGCACTTTTCCTAAATAATAAATATCTTTTAAAATATTTCTTTTCTCTGCGAAATCCATTTGGCAATAGGCACTGCACTAGTTGGATTAATTATCCGTATTTGCTATAGTGGGCTGAAAAGATGGAAATAACGTGAAATTTTGTTTAAATTATATTAGAAATTACTTGAATTTATCATTTACTGCGTAATTACTGTCTTGTAAATATTAGTTTAATTTCAAAACGAAAAATAGAAATGTATTGCAGTCTTTATTTCTTGAACATAAGTTCTCTCATTTTTTAAAATTCCTTTAAAACATTTTATAAAAAACAAATTTTCAGCTTCGTAAAAGAAATGGAAATCAATAAATTTTGTTTAAGAATAAAAATAGCTGACAATTGAGAAATATAAATGAAACATTATATAAAAACCCACGCAGTTAAAAATTTTCACTATAAGGATTACTTGAATTTGTTATTTATTACATAATTACTGCCTTCTCAATTTAGTTGAATTTCAATAAGAAGTAATTTAAAAAAAAAAAAATTTCAATTTTCGTTTCTTGAAAATTTGTTCTCTCATTTTGAATTTTCAATTAAAACACTTTATGCAGAGTAAATTTCTTTAGAGATATCATCTTTGTATTAAAAAAAGAGAAGTCAATGAATTTTGCTAAAGATATAAAATATCTTACGATTGAAATACACAAAGAAAACATTATATAAGAACCAATAGTGTTAAAAACTTTCACTATGGAGATTACTTGAATTTGTTATTTATTCCATAATTAACATAATTCCATAATCCTGTTTTCTAAAGATTAGTTGAATTTCATTAAAAAGTATTACACATAAATTTAAATTTTTGTTTCTGGAAAATGAGTTCTCTTAATTTTTGAATTTCCAATTAAACATTTCATAAAGAACACATTTATTAGAGATATCACAATTGTAAAAGGAAGGGATGTCAATATTTTCTCTAAAGGTCTAAAATATCTGACAACTGAAAAGGAAAAGAAACCTTTAAATCAAAACCCATAGAGTTATACATTGTGGTATAGAAAAAAGTTCAAGATTTGTAAGGACCACTGGTAATGCACAGCTTCAAAAATGCATGGCATCAAGTTTAGAATTCAAGGTATTTTAGAGTTACTTACGTTAGGAAAACTGTTTGCCCTTTGAAATATCCCACTCTATACTTTTTATTTTTAAGAACAGACAATAATGGCACATTTTTTTTGAAGTTTCAAATATCTGTCAACTGAAAATCACAAATAGAACTCGGTAACAAGTGCACACAGTTTCGCTAAATATTCTAACTCAATATTTTTCAAAACATATGTGATAGATTTTTCCCTGAATTTTTTAGAACAAAACAATGGGTCGAAAATTTTAAGCTGATTTAGAGTGTTAGTTTTATTTCCTAAATTTATTTCTGAATGAGAAACGTTCAGTAAAATTAATATTAAAAGAATAGTGCAATTTTTTACGTTCTTTACAGGTTAATATACAGGGTGGTTTTTTTAAAACTGACACTACTCAGAGCCATCTGTAGCGTGATCAATCAGCCGGATTTCCACCAAATTGATAGAGGGACTAAGGACAACTTGGGAAAGATTTTCCACGAAAAAAAAGTTCCAAAAATTTGCCGATAGGAGAAGATATGGCGCTTTTGATGTCGGTGCACCCAAGAATTTGTATAAAAGGCAAGTAGAACATCATAATGAAAATTCAAGACTATGTAGTCGACAGAAGCGCCAGTATTTCGGGATAAATACCGAAAAAGTTGTAAGCAGACAAATGAATAACAATGAAATTTCGCTGTAACACCACTTTTTGTAGCAAATTCCCTTCTCCCTCCTTCAATGTGACCACAGTCCTGGTGGATGACACATTGCATCTTGAACACTACGTTCTAAACGACCAAGCGTAACATGTCACCAATAATGTTCATCAGAGTCTCGGATATGTTGTCTTTTAGGGCCGTCAATTTCGAGACTCTACCAAGATACACCTTAGACTTTAAATAACCCCGCATAAAAATGTCACATGGGTTAGTTCCGGGAAGCGAGGTAGCCATGCAAGTGGAAAAAAAACGACTGATGACACTTTCTGTAGAGCCAAGGCGCAACAGATTCCGCATTGATCTTTAAAGCCCAAAATACTGACGCTGCTGTCAACTACGTAGTCATGAATTTGCATTTTGATGTTTTACTTGCCTTTTATGCAAATTCTCGGATGTGCCGACCACAACAGCACCATATCGTCCCCTATCGGTGACTTTTGAAAGTATTTTTTTACACGGAAACTTTTTCCCATGTTGTCCTTAGTCCTTCTATCAATTTTGGTGGAATTCCGGGTGATAGATCGTGCTGCAGATGTCTCTGAGTAGTGTCAGTTTAAAAAAAATCCCCCTGTATATGTGATGATGACCTGTTGTTAAAATTTAGAGATAAATAATTGTAGAATTTTATATGCATTTTTTAGCTTTGTGAAACATTGCAATATTTTTAAATCTGCAATGCATATCATTAACAAATCGAATATATTGAAGAAATAAAGATGACAAACTGCATGACATATAAGTATATAACATAAAAAATCAAATCCATAGGTTATCATGATGATAAATCTATTTATTTAGTTTTCTATGTCTTTTATTATATTTTTAAACATTTTATATGCAGTGTTAAAAGGATGATTTCAAGGTTTAATATGTCTTCCTTGATTATCAGAACGGAGTTTAAAGCAAAAAGAATGATGGAAAAAGAAAATAACTTTCGTTTTCCTTTTTTATAGGATATGGAGAAGCAAACTATGAGAGTGCTAATAGGAAATAACACAGCTATTATCAGATCCATTTACTTTTCCCATTGTTTCTCCTGTAATAGCACGAATTGGACAGTTTCTCCTGGGTTTATTATCTAAATGGTTCATCCTTTTTACATAAGAGTGATTTATTTGTTGAACTCGTTTGTAAAGGTTAGTTCTAAAGTTCTTGGCAATTAAAAATTGTGATAATGTTACTACAAAATTTATCCCAATTCGAGCATTTATTAATTTTTATCATGCATACTACTGTTATATTTCCAAGCCCTTTTCTTGGGGTACTTTTAAAATTCTTGTCATTTAAATAGTGTGATAATGTCATAAAATCACACTCCAATTTGAGCATTTATTAATTTTTTTTCAGTTATACTACTGTTGTATTTGCGAAATCTTTTGTTGGGGTACTTCTAAAGTTCTTGCTAATTAAAAAGTACGATAATGTCATTAAAATTTCACCCCAGTTTGAGCATTTATTAATTTTTATCATTTATACTACTATTATATTTGCAAACTCTTTTGTTGGGGTACTTCTAAAGTTCTTCCTAATTAAAAAGTGAAATAATGTCATTAAAAATTCATCTCAATTTGAGTATTTATTAAATTTTATCATTTATACTACCATTATATTTGCGAACTCTTTTGTTGGGGTACGTCTAAAGTTCTTGCTAATTAAAAAAGTGTGCTAATGTCACTACAAACTGCATACAAATTCTTTAAATTTTATTGGGTATACTCCTTTTATATTTGTAAACTCTAAACACAAATTATATTCTAGAGAAGGAATCAGCGTAATTTTCAGATTGTGTAAACATAATTAAAATTTTTTTTAAGATGTTAACTTTCAGTGGAATATTAGATTTAGAAAAAATTGCAGAAAATATCTTTCAGAACACTATTTAGTCAAACATTGAAAATATTAAAATTTTCTGGACTGAATAAAAGATAAAAGTCTATCTATGAGTAAAGTATGTTATTAGCATTAGTCTTCAAAATTAATTTGAAAAGGAAGTATGTTGTGCAGTGCGAACATACTTCGAAGAATTTTACTTTGAGCATGTTCAAAAATGGCTTCTATTTTTAGCTTGTTTAATGAAACTTTATTTTAAGCATGTTTGATGAAAACTTCCTTTAACGCTTATATATATATTCGTTAAACGGTAAATATAAAACTGCCATACGGTAAAAAAAAGTTTCATCTGCATGGAACTCAAAACTTAATTTTACTAAAAAAAATTGTAATTTTATTAGTTCCATAAAATTTAAAAATTTAAGCGTTAAAAATGTCTCAATATTTTTCTGAATGAAGAATTCAAACAAGGCATTTTTTAAAGTTTTTAGACAAAATTCCATTAAAGCATTTGAATACAACTTTTAAGCATAAAACTTGTTAATTTCAGGAACTCTGAATCACTGATGTATGTTTTTCTAACGAAATTATATATCGCATGAAGCATTTCTGAATTTTTTTCTGATATATAGATAAAGAGAAAAAACCTTTCTGTTTTGAAATAAATTTGAAAGTGGCGAACTTGTTTTCAATACTTAATTTAATATTTTGTAGCAGGTCAAAAATAAATTTCCCTTCCGCAGGGAAAAGAGAAAAAAAAACTAACGATTATTGAAAATCAATAATGTGTTAACTAGATGTTCCAAAAAGTCTTCCGACAGAAAATTTCCATATTTTATTAATGACTCCACTTTCTATATTCACTAATAATAGAAAAACAAGATTTATTAAAAACTCCGACACAGTTTTTTATATGAAGAGCAGCAATGAAAAATGCATTCTGATTTCAAAATGACTTTTTCTCTCAAACTTTATTGTATGATACGCAAGTTAGATGAGATAGATTTTGTTTACATTTCTCGAGAAAAAGGCTTCCTCTTTGGTATGTATCTTGTCTTTTTACCACTGAATAGAGTTTTGAAACGGATATATGACGAGATCTAATTGAAAAATATATGTGAAAGAACTCAAATAACGGATAATTATTCACTTTCTTTTTCGTATTATAATGCTTCTTTGTGACAAAAATAAACCAAAAAAAATAAATATTAAAATACTACTAAATTGCTATAAAATTATTCAAAGTAATTTATGATTAATTGCGAACTTTATTTCATTTTGCATGCATAAAAAAATCTTAGTTTCCGTTAGGGCAGTATTTTCCAAATTTTCTCGAATCTCAACCCCCTTCAATGGCTTCCACGCATCTTGCCCCCTACACTGCTAATTTTCTTTAAAATGCTTTTTTAAGAGAAATGCATTTTTCCTAGTTTCAATCCAACTAAATAATTAATTTAACTAAAATAAATATTGTTAGAAATGAAGAACATTAAGAAACACCAATTCATTCCTCACTCAAAGGTGTGTAAAAGCTAGAACAAAACAGAACAGAACCTCAAGAGAACCTCAGAACTGAACCCTCGCAGAATAATGCCTTACCATCTATATATATTATTTCTAAAAGGTGTTTTTTTGTTTCATCCCTTTTTCTCAGTTCATACTTAACCAAAATCGATAAATGAGGTACCATTTTAAAGATTAAGATCTCCGCTTCGTGTGAATTGTTAATTTAGAATTACACATCTTATTGTTTGTTTGAAACTCTCAGTACAAACATTATAAATTTTTTTCTTCCCCTAGATAGCGTGCAAGCTAGATTTTTTTAAAAATTTTACTATTATCAATCACACTGAACTTTTAAATTTAAAAATCGTTTGCTCTTATTATCATTCGGTGATTTCATTGAGTTTATTTATTGGCAACACCGCGTACTTGTACATTATTCTTTTTGCATGGGAAAAACCATATATATTATTTCTAAAAGGTGTTTTCTTTTGTTTTATCCCTTTTTCTCCCTTCATACTTAACTAAAATCGATCAATGAGGTATCGTTTTAAAGATTAAGTTCTCCGGTTCTGAAGAAATGTTAATTCAGAGTGATACATTGTATTATTTGTTTAAAGATTGAAGTGAAATATTGACTTTTGGCCCTAAAGTTCTTTCTTTGGATGCGTTGAAACGGCACTTTCAAATAGTGTGATCAAAGTGGGTTTGTAATGTAAATATCACATTTTCCACGAGTTTGTGTCTTATTTAACTTTTAATATCGTCCACAAAGGTGTTTGACGTGTTCGTATCTCATGTTCCCCTGTTTAGTCTTATGCTTCACCTCCAATATTGTGGCCAAAGGCGTTTTGTTTATTGGTTTTGTGTTATCCTTATGCAACATTGTTATTTGACAAATAAACAATTGCTACAAATGAACCGGTTCTTCTTTAATCCTACTACAAAGCACCAACCTCCCTATAAAATTTATCGTATTTTAATCGCATGCGAAATGGTCGCACGGGCCACCTGTCATTAATTCTTAATTGTAAAACAATAAAAAACTCCTACTAAAAATTAAACGTCTTTATTCCGTTGGGTTAAACTACAACTGCTATACAAAAATAGACAACACAGATTAATGATAGACGAACTGAGGATTAAAATTTCTGTACTGTACGTAATAGGTAATCGTGATTTTCATTTACCACCAAATAAAGATGGTATATTACTAACGAACTGAGTTTGTTCTTTGAGATTTTTTCTGTAAAAAACATCATTGCCCTACAGATTCATGACTAATAAATACTGAAGAAAAATTTCAGTACAATTCGCTAAATTGTTATTTTAATTGAATAAAACGACGGGGACACTCCACAAAACACTTTGAGACCCCCAAGGGGTCACGACCCACAAGTTGTGTATCTGCTTTAGGGGCTTTCTGCATTATCTTCTATCGTGCAGCTTGGGAAAGTCCTCTTTTAAATCATCAATGACCTATCAGAAAAGTGATCTAGGATATAATTATTTTATGGGCCACACTGTAATACTGAATTCTTGGCAAAAATTGCATCTCTGTACAAATTATATAAAACGATGGATGTTGAAGTTATCCTTATTTATACCACCTCGTGAATCTTAATCGTTTTCACGATATTGAAAAGTACGAAAAAGGATGAGGATATATACTATCTAAATTTTCATTTAGTCGTTTCTTATCACATTTCTGTCATGTTATTAAATTTTGAATTTGATAAACTATTCCCTATTGATATAGAAACGTTTAGATTACGATGTATTCAAGGATGAAACTGTATCAAAGGCATTCGAATAGCTCCGATTCTTTAAGCATACGTCCTCAAATGCAAGTTATTTAAAAGGATCTTGAGGTAATTGCTTCTCCTCATTTCTAGCTTCTAGAGGTTGGATGAATATCTCTGGACACAAGAAGTCAGTAGTAAAACTTACAATTCCCATGATGGAAAAGATTACTTTCAGTTACTTTCATTGTATATAGCCAATACCTAAGTTCATCTATCAAAATGTCAGTTCGGCTATTAGGAAAAGGCTAATAGAAACAATTTTACGCCGAGCAAACTATTCAGATGGAAAAAGAAACATGTATTTTTCCATCTTAGAACATTTGAATGACAAACCGGTTAGAATTACCTTTCACTATCGTTTTTTAAGTTGGAATGTGGCAACGAAAATTTTGTGTGTGATTTTTAGAGGGTCAATTATCAGGAATAGAACTTTTGGTAGGATTTCCATTTATTTTAAAACCATATGAAAGAGGAAATCCTGAAAATGTATAGAACATTTCTACGAAATATAGATTCAATGCGAAATCTTAAAGGATTACTATCAATTGTTTAAAATATCCTAAATGCAGTTAAACGTTTAATTCCTAATCGTCAAAAATAACTTTGGAACTAACATACTCATGCCAAACGGAGTTTTAAATAGTTAGTAGCACGAAGTGTTTCACCAATAAAATATATGAATTATTTGCAAATTTTTAGATCATTTTTAAAAACGTGAATAGGTTCAACTTGTGCTGTTTGATGAAATTCTTTTGTGTTATAGATGTTCTGCTTTACTTCTCCGGTTCGCTTTCGCTTTCCAGTCCTGAGTTCGTAATAAATGTCCCGTTTTTTTATATTTCATGGATTTAAGTGATCATTGTCATTATTAAACCGCCCTTAGATCTACTAAAATTTTACAATTTTAACAAGTTACTATCGAGTACTTATTTCTAGAAAAGCACAAACATGGTTGCACGGGAATAAGAAGTTTCAAGATATAAATGTTTTATCACACAATTTTTCTTTCCTGCAGTTGTAGCTGCAATTACCAGGCGCGTACATTGGTAGAGGATAGTGGGACGAGCTTCTGATATAGAGGCTAGCTGCAATGTAAGCAGATGATCCTGATGAATAAGTAGTCGCGGACCATCAACGTTAGAGCTATTAGGTTGTGGTTTTATCCCACATTATCCCGGAACGGAATTATGACAATACGAGTCAGTGTCACCAACAAATAAGTTCTTTCCTTTGGCCTCTGTCTTTTGTGGAGACGCTTATCCGAGCGACTGTCACCAGTTGAGTTGCGCACCTTAAAGTCGATTTATATAGGCACGTGAAGGGAATGTAACGGGAACGAGCCGAGCCCGAGCGCCGGATGCATGTGTTTATACAGAGACAGTGAAAGTGGTGAGACGTGCTTCGTTAGTTGTGAAAGATTTGTAACGTCATGGTGCGGTTTAATTTTTCAGTTAAAGATTTAGCCATTATCACACTTTTGTAAGAGGAGGAGGAAGAGGAGAGCCAGGGCTGTGCTTAGGGGTGGGCGAACTGGGCAATCAACCAAGGCCGCCATTTTTATTTCTCATAGCAACATTTTTCTAAATGTTACGGGTTTTTAAAGAAATCCCTCATTTTTCGCGGTTTCTGTAATTCAACTTATAAAAATATATATGTTTCGATTTTTTCTAAGGAATCGCAGAAAGAATCTAAATTGACAAACTACCCTTTTAGTTCGAAAAATTTCTCGGTTAGAAAAACATGATTTATCTTCAATTCAGTTATAGTAAACCCTTGATTATCAATCCTTTTATTCAATATCAGTTTCTACTATCTGTCAGTCATTACATGCAGTCATTTGAAGAATTATAAACCGTTTTGTCGGACTTTGTTCGTTTTCACGGAATAGTTGCAAACTGATAAAAATGTGAACATATCCTTGTGAACGAATACTAATACCATTTGGTCAAATGTTTGGTTTATTCAAAGCAAACAATAGACAAGACATTTATCCAGGGAGTGTAAGACAAATGAGTAAATGCGCTCCAAACCTGTTTGGAAGAAAGGGGTCTGAAGGCTGAAGGAGTGGGGTAAACATAAAATGGCTTTTACTTGTTCTCTCTATCATTATAATGGATTTTATTTCCCACTTTTCCCACAATAATTGAAAATATTACAAAGCAGGTACAATCAGAATGCTTTGAATACGGATTGTACGACTGTCCTCCTTGGCACTTATATCTAATGAAAATGATCTCTCATCATCTTTGGACTTTTCACTTTTAATATACAATTTTGCTGCTCAGAAAGCAAGACAAATTGCTTTATAACCAACAAATCCATTCATGTAAGCATTTGTTTATTACAATTTACACTTTCTAAATCGTGTAAATAATTTTTCCATTGATACATTATTCATACAAATTGATTAATTTTATATTTTAGTGGACCAATTGTAATTTCAAGTATAATTTTCTCCTATTGCCTTCCAAATTGTCATTTTGAACTTTGGATCCATGTATTTTGATGGGCCAAATCGCACAAAACCTCTCACCAGCTCAATGAGTTTTTCCTCATCCATATCAAATATCAAACATAAACAACAGTATGTAAATTATATCTTGAATAGCCACTTTTTACCTTCTGTCATGAACGAGAGACGGCCGAGCAGTAAACGACTTCCGGCTCCGAATCGTTAGCGCCGATTCTTGGACGGGAATCGGCCGAGAATCGGACGTATCACGGCGTAGTATAAACAGTTCCATTGAAAAACAGGAAAGAAATGATAACGACGACACGTCGCGCGCTCGGATCGTTCCAGTTACGTTCCCTTCACGTGCCTATATAAATCGACCTTAAGACGAAGCGAAACTGCCACTGTGCTTCCCAGCCCTTCTGGACCACAGGCAGACGTCTCCCTCACCCAAACAGGGAACCTCGTATCAGCTGAGGATCCTCATCTTGAAAGGATACTCGCTCTTCAAAACATTGTAAGAGTTGAGTGAGATATCACAATTTACACTTGAAGTAGTAAATTTCACGACTGATCGTCTGGCAGTGGAAATTTATTGACTGATAGTGACATTCGTCGGGAAGTGATTATCACCAGAAGCCCGGGGCCCTTTACGTATAGGGCAGAGATTATTGTGATATATAAATCCCTTAAATTGATCCTTAAGTTCAGTTACCACCTCATCAACATTTATTCTGACTGAAGGTCAGTTACTGAAATGCAAGAAAAACTGTTATGAAACTACTGACTATTCTTTAATACAAGCTATATAACAATTTATCAATCTTGATAAAGACACACATCTATTGCTGCAGTGGATTCTTTCACATGTAGACACCCGTGGTAATGAGAGGGTTGACGGAATCGTCCGTAAACCCTGACCGTATCGAGGGTTGACGGACGAACATAAAAGAGAAGATCTTGTGAAACAAAGAGCTTCGCTTTTATTTTCGTCCATTTCAATCCTGTGCAATGAAGAAAAATTTGCTATCCTCAAAAGAACATTACTGATGACTCAACAATCTATCCATCTCTTATAGAATCCCAATAAACTGGGATAGCTATTGACTTGCACTCTTAATAATGCTGATACAACAAAGTCTGTTCATACTTGGGAATGGACGTATAAGGTCCTTGCAGATCGATAACGGCATCAAATTTTTCTCGCCTTGCATCCATTGTACTAAAGGTTTGGCAACACCCAAAAATAATCTTCATTGTCAAGGCGAATCTAAGGAGTATCACTGCAACAAGAATATCTACCTCATAACTTGAATAATTAACCGAGATCCATGATTTGATTTAATATCTTGGGATAAGGGAAAATAAGAAAAAAAAATTCTTCAAGTAAAAAATTCCTGTATGCTTATGAATTACACTATATATAATAGATAATTAGTAACGAGTAACCCACGAGCATTTATCTCTAATTTAACTGTGACAGAGCAAATTGATTCATAGTACTTATGTAATCAACTCATAAACATATTCATAGATTTATTAGAATGTCTATTATATAGAATCGATACACAACTAAGGCGTACTCTGTGCGTTTATCTCTATGCGAAACGATTGCTAGATTGTCTGATTTTACGTAACGTTCTAGTCGTGAGACATGCTTTAGGCATCCCTTTATTTTTATAGCCTTTACGTCTTCATTTGTGACTAAAAATTACAATACATTTAAAATACATTACTCGGTAGTCTAGACATACGTTGCAGTATACATATAGCCTCTGAAAAAATATCCCTTTTCTTTCTACAATAACAAAAACTAAATCATTCTAATTATGTATTATCGCTTCTAATATATTATACAACAACAACTCTGGTTAAAAAAAGGCTGAAAAAAACACGCTGTGCTAAAAAAAAAATCCTTAAGTTGCGTTCTAGAGCGAATATTTTCCAGCTTTTTCAGGTGGTCTCGTTTTTTCTCCATTTTTATCAAATGATGCAAAAAAATGCCATATGTGGTGCTTAGTATTTATAACTATTACGCTCTTTAATGTCGAGAATAAATTTCCTGATATTATTTAACCTTGACGCCATTTTAAAATATAACCTGAGATGTTAAATTACCTTTTTTTTTAAATTTCAGTTCGTTCTTTCTTTCGTATTTGTAACTATTAAGCTATTAAGTAAATTTTATGGAAATGTTGTTACAATATATCTGTAAAACTTCTTGCAAAGATCATCCGATGCCTCAAACAATCATTAAATGACAGGTGCGAAGAATGAACAAAAGTAAAGCAATTTAACCTTATCCATTTTCCTTCTTCCTCAATGCACCTGGCAGAATTACTTGAGTCTCTACAATTTGATTATCTGTATTTTAAAACATTAGTTTGTCGTCTATAAGAAAAAATTGCTAGTCCTGTGTATATTTTTTCAATTCTATACTACCGGAATTAAGCTGTTGTAACTAAGGCTATTGTCATCAGAGAGACAGTTAAAATAATTCAATATTCCATGACCTGCTGATTTCATTGCTTTAGACTACGGAAGTAAAACCACTATTAACTGTACCCAGGCCTGGTGAGACGGTAAGGGGTTAAACAAACTAACCTCCTGGCAAGTGAGATTTAAGGACTAAGGTTTGCCCATATAGAGGGTCCTCATTGACTTTCAAATAGAGGGGCCCGACGTTAGGAGCTGTCGACGAATTTTTTCCCCAAACCTGTCGTCGGCTCTCGAGACCCTTGGCTATGCCTCATTATTATTATTATTATTATTATTATTATATATATATATATATATATATATATATATATATATATATATATATATATATATATATATATATATATATATATATATATATATATATATATATATATATATACATATATATATACAGTGGATTCTCGATCTATCATTTCTCAAAGGACCGACTGAACTGAACGATAAATGTGGGAAAACGGTAGATCCGGGAACACAACAAAGCAATATGATCGTCGGGACTGGGTGAGATAAACGACACATACGGGAAAACGATGATTCGGAAAACGATCGATTGAGATTCCACTGTATATATATATATATATATATATATATATATATATATATATATATATATATATATATATATATATATATATACGAGGGTTGTAAATAAAGTAATGACAACATACTCGTAAAATATTTTTTAATGTACGTACAAAGAAAATTACATGACATTACTTCAATATAATCACCAACAGAGTCATGTACCTTTTGCCAGATGTCAGGAAGATGTAGGATACCGTTGACAAGGTGTTGTGTGTTGATGTCAGCGACGGTGCGCCCTAATGCTCGGATCACAGGAGAATCTGATGCCTCGAAGGGGTTCTTTCAACTTCAGAAAGAGATCGTGTCAGATGAGTACGGAGAGTGTTCCAACAACTCCCGGGTTGAGATGGTGCTGTAGCTACCGGAAACCCTGATTTTAATCCCCGACCACTGATAACTTTTTATAAACATGATTTAGAACGGTAGAAACGACACTGTTCACTTCAACGTTGCTCAACAAATACCCCTTCTACTGGTTCTACGGTTTTATGTACTCTACACGTTGACTACAGCTCCACCTCACTCCTCCGATATCCTGTTTGAGCATGCCGGATGTTCCACGACTTTCTGGACGACGTTGCCACTACTTTATTTACAACCCTCGTATATATATACGTATATATATACGTATATATATACATATATATATATATATATATATATATATATATATATATATATATATATATATATATATATATATATATATATATATATATATATATATAAATATATATATATATATATATATATATATATATATATATATATATATATATATAAATATATATATATATATATATATATATATATATATATATATATATATATATATATATATATATATAAATAAATAAATATATATATATATATATATATATATATATATATATATATATTACGGGAAATTATTTAGCAAAATAACAATGTGTTAGATTTTCACTCTAGGGGAAAATTTATTTTTTATAACTTATATCATACTTAGATATCCTCATGCAAAGTGTATCTTGAATGTTTAAAATAACTTGTATATATTCTATTTGTTTCATCATAATAATCATGTCTAAATGGTGTTGAAACACATTTCATAGTTTTCTTTTATTTAGAATTACAATTACATACAGAAAAAATGCTGTTAAGAAAGAAAACCCAACTGCTATCCAAAGTAAAATAAACTTAACATATTCTGTTAGTTCACGTCATATGCTTAAAGAAAATTAATCTTATCTTTCCCCGAAGGCCATTAGATAATTAAATTATATTTGAAATACAAAAGAATCTCATCTCGAAGTAAAATTCACTAACGAAATATCACTTTTATTTGACGTAGGAAAAGAATTACCAAATGTTCCATTCAAAATACTTAGAAAAAAATGGAAAATAAACATACCGCGATGAAACTTATCGAGTTTCGTTTATGTTGATTTGATGACCAATTTTTTTTTTCGTTTTTTTTTTTCAATAGCTAATTTAGATTTTGATGGAAAAATAATGGAAGATTCTTTTTCTTCGCGCATGAAGAAATATATTACCTATACATATAATTTTAAAAGACAATTTGATAAAAAAAATGTTTTCCAATTTCAGGGAAAGACGTATCATACATTCCTTTTAATGATGTAACATTTTTCGGGAAATAATGTCATTTCTAACTGCAAAGGCAAACGCTAAAGAACTGAGAGTAAACGATAAAAAAATTCGTTTATGTTTTTTGGGTAGTATCTTTGTTTAACTTGAATTATTACTTCATTTTTCTTATCTAATTTTTTCTCGGAAGTTGATGAATATGCGAATGAAGTATTTTTTGAAACTCCGATTTATGCATTTTTAGCTTGAATTTTAAATTATATTTACCTTAAGAAATTGTAACAAAAAGTAACTTAAATTTTGAAAACTTCCCCAAGGGGAATGTAATTCAGTAACTTTTAATATCAGTCGTATAATTCCATCAAATGATTCTGAGAATTAATACGTTTTTATATTTTTCATTCCAACACCCTGCAAAAGAAGTAAAAATAATATTATTTTTATTGAAAACGAAAATCCACCATTGATTCCTGAGTTTCCTTTCCGAGGAAAAAAGTCTAAAAAAATTATTGGATTTTTATGGAACTCAGAAATAAATTTCGACTAAATCATTAGAGAATATATTAGTTTAGTATTTCTGTGTCTTACACGCAATTTTGAGCCCGATGCAGACTTTCCGACTTATATAGACTTTTCAAAAAGACAATGCAAAATTAATTGAATATCAATAATAAAAGACACATGGCGATAAACACGAATAGTCAAAAAATTGATTAGTCGCTATGTTTATTTAAATTGAAATAAAATAAAAACATACGTCTAATTTTTTTTTTACTATTGGTAAATTTGTCATATGTTTATTAAAAATGATTTATCATTATGGGCAGGAATTCAGAAATTTTTGGATTTTCTTCGATTTTATTCCACTTATTGCTTAATTCTGTAGATGGTTTGAAATAAAAAATTTTCTTTTCCTAGGTTAACTGCAACTCCAGAAAAAAATTATTTTAATGGTTCTATATAGTAGCTTGAATTTGCTTATATTGCATTGGCACAAACTATATAATAACCAATACCCCACATTCAAAGCAAAATAATTTGGATTATCTTCCTGATAGGGTAAAAACTGATCTTGAATGATATGTTTTTGTGATAACGTATCAAATTACATTTAAAATTTATTGATACCTGAACAGTTGTTTACACCATTTATAAATTAACGATTACTAACTCTAGCTTATGATATAACTTCCAAAGCATTGTTTTTCTCCTCCTTGTTTTAAAGTACACTGGTGTAAGAAATTAAGAGAATTTGCAGACTTGGTCGATTATCTCTAAAACTACTGTGCCGATTTTAAAGAAATTTTATATGTACATACATTGATACAATACAAAACAAATAACCTTTCAATAATTGTAATACACACACATGATCATGCGTAACACTCGTTGGAGTCGGAAGGTATGAAACAGTGGTTGCAGAATAAACAAAAATTTCGGTTAATAGATGGGTTAATTTTGCAGCAATCTGTTAATTTCAAATTGTAGCAGTAGAAATGAGTAACCACCAACGTTTAGATGATGGAATGAGGTGGCGAATTGTGGGGAGGCTAGAAGCAGGCCAATCTCAAGTCCAAATTTGTAGAGAGTTCAATTTAACGCCCAGCGTCGTGTGTAACTTATGGAAACAGTTCCAGGATACCAGATCCATCGGGAGAAAGCCTGGGCAAGGTCGTCCAAGAGCCACGACGGCCAGAGAAGATCGCCATTTGTCGATTATAGCGAGGCGTAACAGAAGTGCTAAAGCTTCTCAGCTCTCTCGTGACTTGTATGCAGCCACAGGAACCCGTGTATCAAGGGTGACTGTTTCCAAAAGACTTCATGAGAGAGGATTGTTTGCAAGAAGTCCTGCTGTTTGCGTCCCGCGCACTTCTACGAATATGAGAATCCGTTTATCATGGTGCAAAGAGCATAGAGATTGGAGTATGAATCAATGGGCGACCGTACTCTTCACTGGTGAGTCCCGGTTCAGCCTAAACACCGATTCTCGCCTTACGTTCATATGGAGAAAACCAGGGACCCGCTACTTACCCCCCAATGTCAGTTAAATAGACCATTATGGAGGAGGAGGTTTAATGGTCTGGGCAGGCATCATGTTGTATGGCCGCACACCTCTCCATATCTTTGAAAGAGGCATTGTGACTGGTGGGAGGTATAGGGATGAGGTCTTGGAGCCCTATGCTCACCTTTTCAGGGGTGCAGTTGTCCCTGAGTTTATTTTAATGGACGATAACGCGAGGCCACATAGAGCTCTTCTGGTCGACGAATTTCTAGAGAGTGAGGATATTAGCCAGCCGGATGTATTAGCCAGCCAGATCTCCTGACTCTAACCCTATAGAGAATGTCTGGGACGCTCTAGGGAGGGCAATTGCATCTCGCAACCCCCCTCCGATAACCATCCAGGGAATGAAAACAGCTTTTCTGAACGAGTGGTACCAATTGCCACAGGAAATGCTAAACTGCCTTATTTCACGTATGAAATCACGCTTCGAGACCTGTATATCTATAAGAGGGGACCATACCCGTATTAACCCATGTATTAACTCAATTTTTTGTTTAATCTGAAACCGCTGTTTCATACCTTCCGACTCCAACGAGTGTTACGCCCGATCATGCGTGTGTATTACAATTATTGAATGTTTATTTGTTTTGCATTGTATCAATGTATGTACGTATCACATTTCATTAAAATCGGTACAGTAGTTCTAGAGATAATGGACAAAGTCTGGAAATTCTCTTAATTTCTTACACCAGTGTAGAAACCAGGCTCTATTTTCGAAATTATTATATTTTTCGACTACCTAAAGTAGACATGCAAAATTTAGTTTTAGGGGCTTAGTTCAGTATTTGGTTTTCGTTTTTTCACACATTTTCGGTAAGGAAATCTAAAATATCCATACATACCTCAAAAGCACTTTTTTTCTGTCGAACTCACTTGAGGAGTCCTACTTTAATACGAATACACTTCTAGCAGTATCGCACTTGATGCCTGTAGTTCTGTGAAGGATTTCATACTAATAAGCAATTAATTAAAATACTGATAGCAAATAATTAAAAAATCACTAACATTTTTTGGATGACATCTTTATTGGACCTGAATCATTGTAGCAATTTACTCGACTGAATGTCTTCTCTAGATTTCAAGAACATGCTAAATGAAGAATGTTTTAGAAACTCCGGTATTAGTCAACATAATTTAAACTTAAAATTATACATTATATTTCTCCTGCGATATATTTGCAATATGTAAATAAAAATTAAACTCTTCGAAAACTATTGCAATTTTTGGAGCAATCAGGAATGGAAGTATTAAATATTTTAATATAATGATTCTATTAATATGACATAACTTAACTGATCATCCAAAGCTTTAACCTGTTTTAAACTGTTGGATAATTTCTATAACATATAGTTAATTTCAGAAATTGTTGAACTAAATTAATATTAAATACTTACTCAATTTTTATGTAAGGATATTTATTTTCCTTGATATAATTACCCAAGGCTTCAAACAATACAGTTTTTTTCTCACCCATTCATAAAATTAAAAATCGTAAAATAAAGAAAATTCTAAAAAGTATTTAATGATTTATTCAATTAGAGGATTTTTAAACAGGAGTCCTGATTTTTTTAACAGCAATCATTAAAAAATCTAATGCTTTATATTTATTACAGACGTATTAATTCCATTTAAAAACATAAATTTTGCTTTTAATACATTTTTTTCACTTCTTATAAGAACTAAAAGTGTCCCATAATATTTGGGCGACGCTAATTGTTACATATTTATTTGCAACATAGGTTAAAACAGAACCTCTGGATTTTTAAACAGACATCTATACAGACCTCTAGTAAAATAAAATTTCTCCTTAATTTTTACGAAATTACCCTTCTTGGTTCTATTAATTGTAATTTGTAAACAGGGATGCAACATATAACACATTTACAAGTGCCTGTATCGTTTCCAAAATAACGAACTGATATCACTATAATTGGAAATTTTACTCTCAATAGACAGAAATGTTTAAAGATATGCTTCAAAACAAAAAAGTGGAAATTAAAGATTCTAAAATAATAAATAAACAAAACACAATTTCAGATATATTGACTAAATCTAAATAGTAAAAAGGTATTTTTAAAATTCCAATTTCCAAGTTCTTCAAAATTGATTACTGTAACATCAAACTGTAAAAGAATATAAATTCGATAAAAGATTTCGTAACTCTGGATTTCTGCCTACTAGTTAATAAATTTATTCTCAACAGCTTTGTTCTTGGGTTACTTATAAAGTGACATGTCATGAAATGAAAACCAGTTTAATATATAATTCAGCTCACTGATATTAGGTTAGGTTTAAAAAAAATGGAAAGAAATTTTTACCAGTTTCACCTCTATGACAGAAAAATAGGCTTGTAATTAGTCCTTCGACTTGGACATTTATTGGAGCATTTGAGAGAGAGAAAAGGGGTAAAGAAATATGAAAAAGAAGAAATATAAGTTTGTCAAGGTATATAGGGAATCATAACTTAAAATTTGTTTTATAGTGTGCATTTGAAAACTATACATATAATATTATTATTATTCCAATTCATTGACAGGATTTAATGTTTATGCTGAATCTGTTCAATATCAAAAACTAATATTAATAAGCTTTTCAATAACTATATGAGACGAAAAGTCATCCTTATGCTGTTCTTTTTATGTAACCTTCTATATATGTTACGATTTAAGGAGATGATTGCATTAAGATGTCTGTGTTTTCTGTGTAAAATGTGTTAAGTCCTAATTGGGCTAAAATTGAGTTATGAAACCAGGCATGTTTCAAAAATCAGAGGCTACTGCAGGGTACAGAAAGCTAAGTCCAATTCCACTCCTAAATATTTTTATTCATCAGTGAATATTTGGGATGTTAAGTCCAAAATGGGCTAAAATGAGTTATCAAACCAGCCATGTTTAAAAAATCAAGGGCTACTGGATGGTACAAGAAAGCTAAATCCGATTTCACTCTTAAATATTTTTATTATCAGTGAAAAGTTGGGATATGTGAAACAAAACACAAATATGTTAGTGTTTAAGGAGTTATGTCTCAATCAAGGACTTGACACTCTTTACTCAACAAAAATAAATTGGAAAAATTTACTTTTAAAAAATAAAATTCAAATTCAAAACTACGATTCTCAACCTACGATTTTGGACTTGACACCCTTTACACAGAAAACACAGATGTATATAAAGAGTTGTTACCTCTAATTACGTCTTCGATGGAGCTAAATATACTTCCAATTCCTGTTATTGTTATTTCTAAGGAGAAATGACGTGAAAATGAGTGTCGCATTTTGTCCATTTCTTAGTTCCGGAGAATGCGGAGTGTGCTAGCACAGTTCGCAGTGATAACAGCGAAATTTTGAGAAGTTGTAGTAAGCAAATTATTTACAATAATAATGAAACTGCGTTTTAAAGAGAATATGCACACTTAAGGGAAAATCGCTAATAAAGAATATAACATTTGACTTGAAACAGCAGGTCGCGGGTTCCGACTGTTTAGATGAGTGAGAACAAAAGTGGTTTTACAGGGATGATAGATCATCTATTTACAGGGATGACAGATGTACCACTTGTTACCGATAGCTGTAAATCGAGGCGAAAGTATAGGGGCATGAATATATGTCAGAGACTATCCATCGGTTAAAAGATGCAAAATGTAGGATTTATATTGTGTTTAACAAACTCGGCTTCCATTACAGAAGGACCATTTGGAAATCCAGATGGTGTAGATTTTTGTTTGTCCTATATATCTTTAGTTTGATTTATATCTATTTTTAGTCAAAAAAGAAAGAAAGAAGGCAAAATAGGAGTCGACTCATCTTCAAAGAAACTTTACCTTGGTCTCATAGTATAACATTTTCATCGTAAACAGTGCTGGAGCCTACTTGATGTTGATAATGAAAAGTTATTGGACTTGCCTACAACACTGATATTTCCTGGTACCTCATATAGAATGGAGGTTTTCTCAAACTGTTGGATTTTAACATGTCTTTTTCTGTGTTTCTATTTTCAAAGAGCTAATATTTGAGCTTTAAATACAACTTATGCCCTAAATAGCTATTGAAATTTCAATAAACCGATTCAGTTAAAATGGATACCTTCTTAAGGGGACAAGGGGCCTTAAACCACGAATTTTTTTAATTTTCAATTTTTAACTCTATATACAAAGTGAGAATAATTTGTATTCTTTTTCAGAACGATTGAAGACCCGTAGAATTCAAAATAAGAATTTTTTTGGGAGAATAATGCCTGTTTTTCAAAATGTTTCTCAAAAATGCTCCATGTGAAATCCAAATCATTGAAAAACTTTAATTTTTTAAATTTAAGTTAACCATATATGTATAAACATAATTGTGCATTGATTTTTATCTTGTATAAATCTAAAGCCATAAATAACCCTTTTTTTCCACTTGTTATTATTTTTTTTTGCTTTATTTCATGGTCTTTAAATTTCATAAAAATATTTGTGGTTTCAAAGAATTAGGCCCAATTTTGTTACCAACACTTCAATAAACAATCTTGTAAAATTTGGAAGAAATCAGGAGAAAATAAAGCCGCATGGAGAATTTTGAAGAAGTCCAGCATTTTTGAAAAACTTTTTGAAAAATGTGTCTTACTATTCCAAAATACTTATATGTGAATTCTAAGTGTCCTCAATATACCAGAAAAGAATATTAATTATTCTCCTTTTGTATGTAGAGTAAAATATTGAAAATTTAAAATACAAGGTTGAAGGTCCCTTGTTCCCTTAAAGCATAGGAAAATGCTAACTTATGAAAACAAACTAATACGAACTTCATCTAAAGGGGAATTTTTTTATTCTGTAATAAATATAAATCACTATGCAAACAGTTCTTAAGACTTAAATAACTTAAAACTGCTTAAAGTGGTAAAACCTCTCTGAACATGAAACAAATTGCTTGACTGGCAAATAATAATCATCTTTTTGCTAAACTTTGCCAATGGCATGCAAGCTCTCATAAGAGAATGAATTAATATTCGGCTATAAACTTGTTTTGGACTACTTGAAAAGACAGTTTTTGAAGCAAACTTCTAAAGAAGAAAACCTTTCTTTCTATACATTCTTGAGTGGCTCAAAATGGTCAAATGTTACCTAAAGAAGGAAAAGTGCAATATTTTTAAATACCATTGAATCGTGGTTGCCTTTTAAACTTAGTATATGAAAGAATGTAACTCATGTAAAGTAGTATAATTAAGAACATAAAAATAAGGACATTGCTAACACATTAAATTCTCGAAAATTGAATTCATAAACAGAAAAAAAAAACTCTGTAATTATGTTTAACGTTATTGAGTTTACAAAACATTGTTTTTCTTCTTAGTTCGTTAATTGGAGCAGGAAGTTTTAGAATGAAATTCATATTCACGTTTTAATCATTTTATAAGCTAGAGTTTTAAACATTCATTTAATCAAATTTTGAAGTAAATTGAAAGAAAGTATTCCTCGAATACCTAGGGAAAGGAATATCAATCTTGGCATTTATCATCAATAAAAAAGACTGTAAAAAAATGTTTAAAAATTCACTCTCTTTGCGAAGCATTGTATTCACTCTTATTGAAAAGTCTTTTAACAAATTCATATGCAAAATAACCTTTCCAAGTTTCTTAATTACATCATGTATTTATATTTCTTTCTGACAAAATGCTGTGCAAGACGGGAAAAAAATATTTCAATCTGCATCTGAAGTGAATGTAATTTCTGAAAAAAATCTATAAAAAAAACTTCATATAAATAAATACTTCAAAAAACCAATTCTATTAAAACTATGTAATAATAGTTTATAGATTATATAGTGTGGGTTTATATATATATATATATATATATATATATATATATATATATATATATATATATAAACATATGTATATTATATATATATTTATATATATATATATATATGCGTGTACGTGTGAAAGCATTTTTATTTCTATACTTATGTATTTATAGATAAATTTCAGCATTTATTCATCTCCTATAGTTAGTCTTCTCCTTATTTTGAAATTCTAAAAAAACTATTATTTCTCAGTATATGGATGCTTGTTACCTTATTAATGAAAGCGAATGTTTGCGTGTGTGTGTGGGTGCGTGCCCCAGGCAAATCTGTGAAACTTACAGCCGTGAAATTTGGCACACGGGTAGTGCAGACTATGGGAAGATGCACCTCGAAACCCGAATTTAAAATTTTATTCTAGAAAATTTTTGATTTTATGTTTTGTGTGATATTTTATGCTTTTTTAACTTCAGATTACAATATCCCGGCAAAAAATTATTGTAGATTTTCGATTTTTTTGCAATCTAATACTACAGACATTTCTCCTTCAAACAAGACCTCATTTGTTTAAAAATAATTTAAAACAGACTAATATTTTCATCAAAATATTAAACCCACTTTTTCGAGAAATTTACTCACTTTTTTGGATCTACGGTCGATGCTCTTCGAGTTTTTATCTTACAAAGAAAATATTTGCATCATCTGGAAGATGAAAGATTTCTCATTCATATAAACCTCATTTCAAGTCTCTATGTTAGAATTTCGATTTTTAAATGAATTTTAAAGAACGATACTTCAACACAAATTTTATGTGGTTCTTCCAACGCGGTACTCTAGGCGTTGGAATCAATCAATCATAAGAACTGCGCATGCGCACAAGGAAACGTTTTATTTACTTTTGCCGTATTCACTTTTTCTGCATTCTGTCAATTTTCGTTTAATTTAGTTACTTTTATGCATATTCTTTCTTTTTTATGCTTCTGTCTGAAACTCTGGAATATTTTTTATTATCATTCTAATACTTCGAAACTTAACAATGTTTACCAGGGGTGCCTTAAAACAATCGTTAATTATGTTTGTGTTTAGCTGTGAGAAAAATAATTTTGTAAAGGTTTTATTGGTCTTTTATGCTAAAATAGCACTTAAAAATCAAAAAAAGAAAAAACTTACCTGTAAATAGCATACCTTTTTTATAAATTGATCAATTTGAAGTAATTTTTAATGAAATTTAGCTAAAACACCTATCATCCTGCACAAAATCCTAAAGCTAATATTTTAAACTAATTTTAGCTTTTGATTGTGGAAATTTTTGATGGTAAAACATGTCAGCAATGTGGTACATATGCATTATTTTTTTAGACGTCAAATATAGTTTTACATTAATTTTATAGAAATTTGTGGTATGACTTTCTTAAGTAACATGATTTATTTTTTCTCGATGATATCTTTTTCTTTATTGTCATATTTTGAGAACATAACTTTTTTAAATAAAAAAAAACACAAATAACAGTTTAGGTTAACAAGATTTATGGTCAAGAATTATATTTCACATGATTGGACAAGCCACAGGTCAAGAAGTGTTGAAATTAATGGAGGTAAGGTTAATTTTTTTTACATGCAGTAATTTTTTCATGTCCTGATAAATGATTCATAAATTAGAATCGATAGCTGATTTATACCTCATTTATATTTTTAGAATTTAATTTCTTACTTCTGTTTTAACTTTCCTTTCTATTTTACCATCATGTTTTGTTTCGCTATTATTGAAGTGTATAAAATGTTTTTCATTGCTTACTACGATTTAATTTTTTTTTGTATTATTGGCCTGAGCATATCTCCCAGCAGCTTGTACTTTTTATTCATACTGTGCTATTTATACTGTTATTTTTTCAACGTTATTTATACTGTATTTAGTTTTTAAATTGATTTGGTATTGATTACTTTTTAGCTTTTTCCGAATGATTTTTCGAATCGTTACCCCAGAAAGAGAAGCGAGACTGGAGGAAATCAGACAACAACAGCACAGAACAGTTGAACAAAAACCACAGGATCGTCATGATTTGTTAGCAAGAGTGTTTTATCAAAAACAAAAATCACTTATGAGTCTCATCACAAAGGCAAAGATTTTTGGAGAAGTTAGGTGTCATATGTACACCATAATTGCAGTTTTGGCTGATTTTAACTTTGTTTTCTCACATTTTGATGCCCCTGTAGCAATAGTGAATTACATGGTTATCTGGAGTTACTCATTGTGTTCCATTTTAAAGGAATTAGGCTGTGGTTCATATGGGAATGGCGTTTAGAAACATACGGAATATGAGGCAGATATTACAGATCAAATATAACCAAAGATGACACCACTTCAGTCAGTTCTCACAAAACAACTGTCCCTGTCCACATGTTGCAGAATCCTCCTCTACACGATTTCTTCATTCGGGAATGGCGTTTAGGAACATACGGCATATGAGGCAGATATTACGGATCAAATAATAGCCAAAGATAACATGTGTCTATAGACAATGCGTGGATTGTTCCGTATTGACCTCTACTAACCACAATTATCAATGCCGTTATAAAAGTAGAGTATTCAGTTTTATAGTGTTGCGTGTGAGTGGTTTTCAAATGATTTTAGCTTTTACTGTAAATTAGCAGAACATTAGCTTCCAAAACAGTAATCGTTTGGAAATGTTTTATTTATATACACAAACCACTACCATAATACTCTTAAAATTTATATTTTAACGCATTTCGGTTACTGCTGTTGTTTGTAAACACACGATCTTCATTGCCATGCTCATTTCAGAAATTTCTCATTGAGATGATGCTTATTTAATGCGTGTTTTCAAAAGTGAAATATACCATGTTCTGTAAATGTCCCGAAAAGATTTCTATACTGGAGATGTAGACAGATTAAAGAATTTAAGTAAACTTTTGTGTAATTTATACATTTGTGTGTGTTTAATTATTTAAATTAATAGATTTATATATTTCAAACGTTTTATTCTTGCATTCTTTTAGGGGTTTATAGTTTTGCGTGTGAGTAGTACACTGGTGTGTAGTTTTCGAATGATTTTAGCTTTTACTGGAAATTAGCAGAACATTAGCTTCCAAAACAGTAATCGTTAGGAAAGTTTTTAATTTAATTTATTAAATGCTGATCACGAGATTTCTTTTCTTTTTGTGATACTTTAAATTAATTTTGCGTCACGTGCATAACAACGGAATTTATTGACAAAGAAAATATTAAAATACAGTAAAAGATAAAATTTTACCACTAGACTAATTGAAATGGAAATTTTTAAAAATTTTGTTCAAATTAGTATGTTTTATGGATATTAAATCAAATCTATATATAAAACTGTAATTTCCTCTCAAAATATGCTTCGCCATGACGATAAATAAGTCCCAAGGCCAAACTTTAAAATACGATGTCGTACATTTACGAGAAAATTGTTTCTCCCACGGCCAGTTTTACGTAGCTTGCTCACGCGTAAGTTCGAGAATGAACCTGGTAATATTAGTTCCGCCCAATGAAGAAACAAAATATATTGTTTATAAGAAAATCCTCTAAAAAGCAATTTCATTACTTTTTCATTGTCGGGTATACAGCTAGTTTGTAATAATTATTAAAAAATGAAGATAAAATATCATTTACAATTAAGAGAAAATATCTGAGTGTAAATAAAATTTCATTTAATTTTAATCCTACCATTTTAATTTCTTAGTGAAAAATAAAATTTTAAGAGTATGACTTTAAAATTTTAATCATGGGAATCCAAACTTTAAAAAAAAAACTAAAGTGAAGTATATAGGAATTTATTTTCATTTTACATTCTTGATGCAGTCGGAAAAAAAATTGATTTTTATCTTTTCGGGTTTTTTTCTCTCTTGACGGAAGGAAAGAAAAAAATTGAAACATTTTAATTCTTAAAAAAAAAAAGATCTTACAGATTCTTTCGGAAATAAACATAAAAGAATTCCTTGCTTGAAAGGATAAGAGCAACGCAAAATAAAAGTTAATGTGAGTTTCCTTTTAAGATCGTGATAACTCAAGCTTCACTCGTAAATCAAGATCAGATGCAAGATAAAAAGACCGCATTTCGTTTTCCGTTCCGGCATTTTATCTTATTGTTTTGTAGAGGACTGAAACATAAGATATCGCTTTGTTTTAAATTAAAACGACGATATTATGTCTATTAAAAAGTCTAAATTTCAAATCATTTATTTCCTTTTATTAAGAGCATTTCCTATAATAAAATTAATTGTACTTATACTTTAATTAATTCAAATCTACGACTGATACGAAGGAAATAGTGTGGAAGTACATATATATATATACCCTCTACTTATAGTTGCAATGTATTTTAAATTCTGTGTATACAAACGAAAAAATTAGAAATTAATTTTTAGGAGGCTGGATTTACAATTTTAAAATTGGTTCTCTGAGATATGAATGTTAACTTTGATAGCTATTGCTTAAAATCCAATGACCCGATTATATCGTAAAAATAATGTCAATATCAAGAATATAAAAAATTTAAATTCTTTTCCTTTGAAAATTTTAAAATTTAGCGAGTTAATTTTGCGCTTACGAAGCTTTGTCATTTTTTACGATTGAGAATATGGATTTAAATTATTATATTCTTAATTTTATGCTTAATTCAAACTCTAAAAATAGGTTTTAAAAAAACTGCTAAAATAATCCTTGAATGCATAGTTTAAAGATCTTCTGCAACATTTATATATTTGTCTTTCTTAGTAAAATAATTTATCAAACTAATTTTATAAATTGAAACAACCAAATATAGATATTTTGTTTTTCCCTAATTAATTATTTTATCATAACAATATCACAATTTTATTACGTAATTATACTAATTAATAAGGAAACAGTTTAAGATTATTGAAAGTAATTTATACGAAAGATGACTGTAGAGCGCCCAGCAAAGAAACCAAGGGTACTGGATTTATTATTTTGTTAAAACTAAACATTACTATTTTAAAATAAAAATTATTTGTCCCAGAGTAAGCAATCGAAAAAATATTTCTTTAACATAAAAATTCGTCGTTTGCTTTATAGCATTTTGCTAGAGCGAATTAATATAGATAAATTCTGGCTGATACAGAGGACAGGAGAATTTCCCCCAATCTGAGATTTCACTGGTCGTTGTGTGTATAAATAAACCATGGTCATGGAAGATGAACAAATTTAGCACTTTAATATCTCTTTTCCTTCCCTTCATCGTTGAGAAAAATTTAAGAAGAATTAGTATGTGTTCTGTTTGTTCCCTTTTTAAGACGTGTGTTTGTGATTGCTAATATCTTGGTCGAAAAGAAAAGGATTAGAAATAAACATTTGATTAAGGAGAAAGAGGGGTAAATAATATTTTTATCTTTAGAAGAATTTTCTGTCACCGGAGAGTGTTTGCTAAAATCATGAATTTTATAAGCAGAAAAATTATCCATTGAGCTATGACACGGCTTGTTATTCGAATCCAAACTTTTTTTTGTTAACATTTGACGAAACAGCCTGTTTACACTGGTTCATCTTAAGCAAAGTAAATAGGAGGAAATCAGGGAACTATTGGGCTAGATTTACATGTTTGTTCGTGCGATGACAATCAATTAATAAACAACGAGTTAGGGTCAATAGGTGATTATAAACTTTCAGATATAATCAGTATAAGTTTATAATCAATATAAATGAATTAAATATAGTGTACACGTTTTTGTATTGCAAATATTCTAGATATAGAAGCCACATAGAAGGCAAAAATGATTTAATTAAGTGGATAAACTTACACTTTTCAAATTAGCTTTAAAAAATATTGCTTTGATCTTCCATAGCAGTTTACTGTAGAAGTCATAAACTTCGAATGTATACAAAGAGACAAATAGGAGAAGTATTCGAAGAAATATTTTTTGTACAAAATAGATTAACCCAAGGGATATTTCAGAATTGAACCTAAACGACTGACTGGTCATCTTATGCGAACTCCCAATTTTGAATAAGATTCTGAAACATTAAAGTGATTTGATTGGTGTGTAGCAAAGTCTAAATTTTAAAAGGTGAGAAATACATTCCTCAGTCCAAGAAAATTAAAATTTAATAGAGCAATTAGAAAATTTTTATCATCATATCCAGCTTTATATGCACATTAAAATAAAATGTGTTATAACAAAATGTCTCTATCAAAACTTTTCGTAATTTTTTAAAAAATCTTTCAACCTAAACAGAACTGATTGACTAGGAGATAAGTTGTGGACTTTCTGCTTTCCTTAAAAAATCCCCAGACATCTTTCTGGGACAAATACTTATATCCTGTCTAAAAATGTTTAATTTAACGTTATTTATCGTGATTTAAATATTAAACGTGGCTGTACTATAACCCACCTACGTTTTAAGTGATTGTTGCATGTATGAGCCTTCAAGTGTTTTGTTCTTCGCATATTTCATACTGATTTTCTGCTATGCACATAATTATTCTACAGGTTTTCTATATTAAGTGATCTAAATAAGATTAGTAAATAAGAAATATTGTGTATCGTTGAAAAAATAACAATAAAATATCGGTTTTATCATCTAGGTAATCCGGGCTTCTCCATTTCAGACCGTGTTTTCATCTCTTTTTTGGATAAGTTACGATACCAAATTACCCCATTTAAATGATATGAAATGAAACTATGCAAAATAATTTAATATTGTATTTTTAATTAACCTGAAATTGATACAGAATATAAGAACACTATGACCTTCCTTTTCCCAAATACATAATAATATTACTTGAAATATTCCAATCCTTCATATTTCCCTTTCTTGTTTGTTTTATTCAAAAATACATTATTTTGTTCAAACATTGAATAAATCGTACTCTCCACTAGATGGTCAATAAATTTAATGGCACTACCATGCATTTTAAATCGAAAATATAAAATTTCACGATTACTCCTATTACTGACTTTTATTTTTTTTACTTGTTGATGTCTTCGACAATACTATTCTGTTACCTTTATGTGTACGTTATTTGCTTTATATTTATGAAGTGAAATTCAATACCAACTGAAAAGGCTTTGTATTTTGTATTTTCAAACATAAACTAAAGTATTTGTCCCTTATTGGTATACAGTACGTAGTTTGATGTAACGGCACACGATATCATGAATTTCTAAGGCCCCGTCGTTTCATTTTTTCTCGGAAATTTAAAACTTTTATAAATTATAGATGCATATTTTTAAACATTTTACGAGATAAAAGGAATTTTGTGCAACATAAAATTAAATAGAGACATACATTTTTTATGCAATATATAAATTGTATTAAATGAAAAAAAATGTATTATTGATACAATATATAAATTGTATTTATTAAAATCGTAGAATTACCTATAGATTCAGTAATCCATTAGTAGCGATATACTTGTTTTTTGAAAATGATTAAATGTAATAAAAACAGTCCTTTTCTGGGAAATAATGTTTTATGAACATTTTTCCATTCTGATGGGTCTCAAATATGATGACTTTTCTTCGGTTCTAGATTCCTTCAGACTGCAATCACGGTACTGAAATGAACAAATGACAGAAAAATAACTTTGGAAAGATTAATGAGTCGTACTCGATGTTTTCAGTTCTGTGTATTATTTCAAAAATCTTTTTTGTACGTTTTGCAGAATTCTCTTTGTCTAAAAACTGGTCAATCGAAATGTTCATATTACATAATATAGATATATTGAGGGATATTTACTGCACTCTTTCGATTTTTAGACGACTAATTTGTAAAACTCATTCTGGCTTGATATTCATAGAAAATAGAGGAAAATATTGATGGAAAATATTGATGGAAAACAAAAGTGTTCACATCTGAAACTTAAGGAATAACGAAGAATACGTCAAAATGCCCCATTATGCATCGATTTCATAGTAAGAGGTTATCCACATATCTTGATATTATTAGGATACTAACTAACATAAAAATGCATAAGAAACGTGTTTGACAGTATATATATTTGAAACGTATTTCAATGGGGATCACGGAGCCTTGGGATGTCTTTGGATATACCTGCATCCTATTTAGAAAGTTCCCCCTTGAGGTAACTGATTTGGTTAGGCCTCCTGATGACGAGACCAATCGGTTACTTCGATATATCGTTTAGTTCCGTTACTGCTACAGAATCTTGCATTACAGTGCGTTGAGTCCTAAGTGCGTGATTTCTGTTTATTTTTGTCTACATTCTTGCTGCTAATAATTATCTTGCTTTGTTGATTTTTTTAACCTTTAGTTATACGTATTTGATGATGCCATAGATGTAAAAAAAGTAAATATATGTAATACGTTTAAATGAAAATGAAACAAAATCAAATATTTAAAAATTCATGTCTCAAAAGAGTATCCTCGTGTATAAATAATATAAATCAATAACTTAATTAATTTTTTCTTATATTTTTCTTATATTATCCGTCTGTTTCCAAGATTAATATTTTACAAGCAACAAATGTAATATGAATTAATTTAAAATTAAAGATTAAATATTACTTTTTCATGATAACATATTAAATATTAGAAGCGAATATGCATAACTTAAGTTCCTGAAATAAATATACCTGATATTAAACTTTGTATTAAGATTCAGCAGACACTCAATTGAGCAGTCACTTGAATTTTGACTCGAATATTTGATTTTATCAAAACGAAGATTTCAAAGTAGTTAATGCAGATTTATGCTGTAATGTTCATAAATACATGAAACAAAAATTTTTAAAAATTACATGCTAACTGATGAACATTACTTCCTTAAAAAGAGGAGAAAAAAAACCTTATCTCCTATAAAACGTTTTCCTTTAAAGATATTTGTTTGTAAAGACTTTTTCCCGTAAACAGTTCGGGGCGGTTGCCAAAACCTCGTGATTTTTGAGGTACCTTCTCTCATTCTTTTTTTGTCGCTAAGATTCTTAAAGACCATAAAAAGTTTCCCTTTTATTACTCCCTTTTAAAGGTAATGTTACCGTAGTACCAAGTAATTCCAAGGAAAATCATGGAGTTGGGAAGATTAATTTCAGACACTTTTTGCTGATTTATAGAGAGCGAACAGAGAAAGAGCGAAATCTGAGCCGGCAGTTGTAAATACAGCCAAAACCATTTGCAGCAGGTTTGCCATCATCGGATATTTACATTTTATATGCATACTTGTGGAAGGATTGAAAGAGAAAAGCGTTAAACCACGAATATAAATGCAACTTTGCGTAGAAACGAGCAAATTACAAGTAATGAATATTTGACAAGATATAGAAATAGAACATTGTATGTTGATATTCATATGTTAATAAATCTTTTAAACACGTATTCTATGGTATCCATGGTTATAAATATGAAGTCGGACAGCTTATGACCGTATTACTGGAGAATATGAATAGGTCTATATAATAAAGTGCATTTATGTTATACGATAGGGAAATTTATCCAGTAGTATAGATATTCTTTCCACTTTGTTTGAACATTGTTATGCATAATGTAAGTCACACACAAGTATTATATAAGTCTTACGTACCACTTTCTGTACAATGACTTCTTAAGAGGATTTGAGCTAATTAGTTTTACGTTTAAAACTTACTTGTTGATGAATAATTGTAATACTTCGCTAAATCCTATATTCAACTCAAGTAAAATTTGATTAAAGTATTATGAATCATACATTCCTTGTGATTGAAAATTCGAAAGTTTCCCATTTTAAATAACACCATATATTAATCAATGAAACACTCAATAGTTTGATTTTCAAGCACATTTACTATTATTTATATATATATATACAGGTGGTTATCAAAATTATATAAACACTTAGGAAAAACATGAAATTCCTTATTAATATGGCATAGGACCATCTATGGTATTTAATACCACCTGGATTCACTAAGGAAGTGAAATATGCGAGTCATGAATAGTGGTTAAGGGGATATTATACCATTCTTTATGGATAAATCATCAATGTTCCTGTAGAGATGTTATTGCTGGGTATTGATTTCTGACTCTGTTCCCTAAACCAGATCACAGAAGTTCGATGATATTGAGGTTTAGGGACTGTGGGAGCCAGATAACGTGTTTGACTTGGTCTGTATGTTCCTCAAACCATGACCTGACACGTATAGCTGTATGGATCGGAGCATTCTCATCATGGAGAACGCCATCTCCTACAGGAGACACTTTTTGCACCATAGGATGGATCTGGTGGGCTAAATGTGCGACATAGTCCTTCCCAGTCAATCTCTCTTTCGGGGTTACAATAGATCCCTTTAGAAAACCACGAAATGGCCGCCGAAACCCTAAGGAATTTCCTCTCCATGTTCGACAGCTGGCATGAGACAAGCATGATAATACGCTTGTGTAGGTGTTTTGAGACATACACAAGTCCTGTTGCAGGGTACAAAGTGAACAATGATTCGTCTAACCAAATGTCATATTTCAACGTATCACTCTACCAGGATTTGTGCTCGTGGCACCACTGTAGAGGACGGTTTGTTTTCACATCTGTTACAAGTGGCTTAGGAATTACTACTCTGCCGTAAATGTTTTGTTTTTGAAGTTTTCTCTTACCTGTAATGACTGGTACTGGAGCCTGCAGATTCCGATGGAGCTCTACGGTCACTTTGGCTGCAGTTTTCTTCTTTTTTGATGTCACAATCTGCTTCAACACCAGTCAGTGTCTTTAACTTAGCTTTCCCTTTCTTCAACTATTCTGTTTCACAGAAGATGTCTTTCCATGAACTCTGTATGCCATCATGACTTCCGATATCATATCTCGGTAAACACCAAAACCCATGGGGACTGTTGTAACAGATACTCCAATTACACGCGCTTCAACAATTTGCCCTCTGCACGGTCTATAAGGTTTGACATCTTACGTTATCCCCCAAAGATCCTAATGCCCATAGTTTCATTACTGCTACTTTAGAGTAGAATAATGCATACACTATATTCTATAAAAAAATATTTGTCCCTAAACATGCTTTTTAAGGAATACGAAGCATTTCCATAAACACCACTAATATTGATGTGTTTCCATTATTTTGATAACCACCTGTATATATATATATATATATATATATATATATATATATATATATATATATATATATATATATATAAACTTAACTTTCACTTCGTCTGGCGCCGAGTTTGGTATTCAATGATAAAGCCACTGATTATTCCCTACTTCTGTTTCCTATGGATTCTGAGATGTCTAGGTATGTTTATTGCTCAGATCATACTTATTATAAACAATGCATTGGCTTTTAGACAGTATCGGCACCTCTGATGACAAAATGCTGTCAAAAACCTATTTTTCACTTATGTTTTCATGTTTTTAGTTCCTAGCTCTTGTGGTTCTGAGCATATACTGGTTTTTCACATTCAACTGTGTCTTATATATATATATATATATATATATATATATATATATATATATATATATATATATATATATAAATATATATACCTATTGTAGCGTACTGGAAGTATGGTCTTATTTTTTCCAAAGACTCCACAGAGTGCTTGAAACACAGTTGCGTGTTTGTCAGGGAAAGTTTTGCCAGTTTCCACCGGTTTTGAACACGTGGGTGATTAAAAAACTTTTTCTAACAGATGCAGCCAGTAAAACTGTCGTCCTAACGATTCTGGAATGTAATAAAGTTTCGGCGTTACGAAGAAACTGTCACCAACGATAGCTGACCCCCTTTATCCGCCTTGGGTGGACGTGTTTTTTTAGCTCCTGTGTTGGGACTGTATAGGTCCTGGATCGTGCATTGTAGATCTGCCCAGAGTTAAATTGAATATGTTGTAACCTTAAATGTTATACTTTTTTGTCTGTAAATAAATTTCCTCGTTAAGTTTCTGTTTTAAAAATTGGCTTCGTATTCTATTTAGGATTCTGTCTTTCTTTGTTATGGATCCTATAGTAGTAATTTTTAGCAACGCCTCAGAGAATATATATATATATATACACACACCCACATATATATTTATATATATATATATATATATATATATATATATATATATATATATATATATATATATATATATATATATATATATTGTTTTTCTTTTATCAAAAACTTTTTTTTCAACTCTATCAGAAATCCAGATCAAAAGTAGACCATTTTTAAAGTAACATTCAAACTACGTACTTTGATATGAAATTCGAGAAATTTTGCATTTTGAGATACTTTACGAAAAATATTATTCTTCTACATCTAGATTTCTACAATCATTCTCTGTTTTTGCTTTGAGGTTTTTAACCTCTCACAAGCAAAACATAACATTTCCGCTCCCCTACTTCCGATTTGAAATTTTTTCCTTCAGATCTGACTTTCTTTCTCTACAAATTTTTCAATCACCTCATGCTTGATGCTGATTTCTTTTCCGGATATTAACAGGAAAGAATATATTTTTTATATTCTATGTTTGGCTGTTTTGATATTCTGAAAGAACAACCAACAAATACCCAACTTGTGTGAAAACAAAAGCAGACAAAATTTTAGATTTACTTGAAAAAATGTATGTAATGAAGTCGAAAATGAGTAAATTCATTCATTTTTTTTACAAAAAACATCACATTTATATTTTGTATATTTCTAAGAATGTGAACTCCTTTGTGACATAATGTAAGATTTATTTTGCTTTGCATGAAACCACGTTTAATAAAGCATGTATCATCCATAAAGTACTTGAAAATAAGGTTTCTGCATTACGTTTTACCCAGAAACTTTTTCCCAAGATTTAATGCATACATAAAGTCTTCTCTCTTACAGACGACTTAATCCCATGCGATGTATAATACTTACGATAGCTTCATATTCAAATCTTCCAAGAACTCTTTTGAATTTCTAGTAAATTCCACTTAACTAAACAGCTGATTTGCAGCTTTCCCCGCCTGGAATTAGAGGAGTTTCTGTTTAGTTAATTTTAGACAAATCATACTGTAAATCATGTTATACATTTCATCGCCATAATATCCTTTTCAAAAACCCTCTTAAATATCATCACTTTCTAGGTGTAAAGTCTCGATTTCGAGGTGATTAGACTAGAAAAGATTTAATAATCTAATAGTATAAATGCTTGCTATTTTATTTTGCGAGAAGTGAGATACAATATTAAGAATTGAATTAGAACTAAATTAAATGAGCATTAAATTTCCTTATAAACATTGTTCGAAAATTCTTTTTTAATTTAACAAATAGATATATTTGTTTATGCATAACCATATAACGGATAGCTTTAATAAAAAAAGGGTTAATTTCATATACCACTACTGAATTTATTGCAGACAAAAATGGTGATTACGAAGAGATAAAAGAAAATATCAGTTATTAAACGTTTGGTACTTATTTTCTTTCCGTTCCTGTTATTTAGAACAAAATTATGCTACTATTCATTTAAAATATCCCATAAAAGATGTAATTGATGCGGAAAATTTGGAGACAGTAAATAAGCATTAAAATTTTAATGAATGAAAATTGAAGACTAGCGGATTTGAAGTCTTTAAATTTGAAGACTCACAGTTGAAATGTTTTCCTCGTATGTCGTTTTATATTTACGGTATGATTGTGTATGATATAAAGACGGTGAATCAACGTCAAATATATGAATAATGAAAACAATTCAGCACGTTAATACAAAAAAAAATTCAGTGAGCTTTCTGTTCATGTATCTGATATACAATACGGTTATATGAAACTATTTAAAACAAATAAAAAATCAATATTTATGATATTTATACATACAGGTAGTTTAAGTTTATATTTCATACTTAACACTGTTATATAATACAGGGCGCGGTGATCCAGTTGGCAAAGGCAGCGAGCCAGTGATCTGAACGTCACTCTTACGATGCTGACAATCGATAGCTGTCACTCTTACGATAGCTGACAAATCTACCTCCATGTACACAAATGGCAGCTGTTGCACGAAACATCTGCCGTGGCTGCAATGTCCTCCAAGTTCTCAAATTTATCTCTGGAGGTGTGGGGTCAAGTGTACCACTTTTGACACTTGACTCAGTTCAGAATTACGGGGCAGGATCGTAGCCAAGTCCCCCCCTGCCCAATAGCCTTGATGTATGGAATTGATCTGATGTTGCTGTTGGTCAATAGGGATAAGCAACAACAACAACAACATATGATATTGCCTCTGCACATTCAAGTTGTGCAAACTCAACTATAACATGGAGTATCTATCAACTTAGGTATCTGCTTAACTGTATAGTTGATATATCAAAATATCTTCGGTATATGTTACCACAAAATAAATTGTTTCCTTCAGAATGATTTTAATGTTACAATGGATCAGAATGTAATTAGAGGAAATAACACATATTCATGCCCGATTATACATGACCACATCTATGCTACTACAGCACATTTATGCAAACATTACTACATTCAAGCACGCTTATTTGCATGACCATGAACATTGAATTCCATCGTATGTTTATATGCAAAGTTACTATATGCAAACATATTGAATATAACAAATGAACATGGATTATAAACATTTCTACACTATATTTATACGCTCTGCATACATACAGATCAAATTTATATTAACTTAATCCTTAGAAAAATTCATTGAAATATTAATCAACAAATGCGGAATTTAGATTTAAATTGTTATTTCTTGAGAATTTTGAGATGTTCTGAACAGCAATAGCGGAAGTGTGTGACAAATAAAAAGAGCAATGAGTTAAACTTGGGAATACACTATTATATCGGTTCTGATTTCATTACTTAAAAAAGCGCGAATGAGTAAATTTCAAGATCATAAAATATTCAAAGAACATAAATATTATATTTGATTTCTGCCAAATAGTAATAAGCTATTCCTCTAAATATGATGGAGACTTGAGAAGTAGAATTTTGGTTTATTCCTTTCCACTTTGCTTATTCTGTGAGGTTATGCGAATAATAGAAATTATTCTCTGAAACAATATCATTTATTAAAGTTGCTTTTTAATGACTATAATGACTCTTCTAAAATTAAACCATTTTTGAGGTACACTTCAAGAATTTGAAAAATGGAAATTATTATTACGTTTTTATTAATATATGCTTTATTAGTATTCATAAAAAAATTTAAATGAGGAAAATTAACTAAGAACTTAAGAACAATGTTTATAACATAATTTAATGTTTATTGGCTCTTATTCAGTTCTTAGTATTATATGTAACTTCTCGCATATTTAAATAATAAGCATTTATACTATTAGTTAATTAAATATTTTTCATTCATTCCTTTCGAAAGCGAAACGTTACATTTGGAAAATGATGATATTTTCGAGAAGGGTGAAGAGGATTTTATGACGAGAAAATTTTTAATATGATTCTTTTTTTTCCAATCGAAAGAAAGTTTATATCGTGAAAATAATTTTTTATACTCTTAATTAAGACGTCTTATGATGCAAACATTTAACTAAATTGAACTTATACGACAAAAAATAAGCTATTTATAATTTGTTTTAGGATTTAATTGTAAATTCCCAATTCTTTTCGATCTTACAATAGAAATTTGAAAAGAGACCTACAGTTCCTTCTCTTTTCCATTCGGTAGCTATTTGTAATATTTTGTCGGAAAAACTAGTTGCATAACCAAATAAAATATTTGATTTTCATGACACCAACTAAACGACAAACGGTGGTTTTACAGTAATTTATTTAATCCTTACCATGAGATTCAGTAAGAATAAAGACTTCACATACTACGCAAAAAGAAATTTCTGTTGGAACATAGTATTAAACCTATGGCAAATACACATCACCGTAGCTGGGTTTAGAAAGGTCTGCACGCAATTCAGAAAGAAACCCTTTATCCTGGAGCAAAAAGAGCCACAGTAATTTCAACGAAAGTTATGCATCGTTTTTGAGGATGCAACACATCCTAGGAGGCAAAAGAAATGGTGAGACATAATCTCAAACCTAAAGAATTTATGAATTACTGTAGTCGAAAAGAGAAAGGACTGCACACAGTTTTTAAAGGACCCTTGTAGCCTTAGACAAAAAGAATCACAACATAATTAGGAAATAAAATGTTCCATATATAGTAAGGTGATTTAGGAAATAATGGTTTCCATGAGGGGAGTTGTGGATCGTCATCAATGATGCAACACATTATAGTGCGAGTAAGCAACTACACGGAGAACATATCTATGTTTAGAAAATTATGTCAAAATAATTTATAGGTGGCGGCACTTTATGTTGTAGTCCACATGTAAAGGATAGGGTGGAGATATTTAAAAATTATATTACTTAAGCTATTTGAAATGTATCAGATGAAATCTAGATGAAAGAACTTTGTGGAGTGGAAAAATATTCTTCGATTACTCATCTTTTCCCCACTCAGATGTTCTAACCACAGGATCCTCCATTAAGTCATCGACTAGACAATCGCCTAAATATTCTACAGATTAGAATATTGAAGACAATCCTTCATTTACTCATACCTCGGTCAATCTTCATTCTTCTCTTCCAATAGACGATTCCCATTCAGTTTCTCTCAACCTCTCTAGCCAGTTTGAAATATTTTCGCCAGATTTTCTCAGCCAAGGAGTAGGTGCAATGTTTATGGGGACCAGCTAGTTTCATGGTCATTTCATTCTTTTACTGAAATCAATATAAAGTAAAATATTCAATAGTATGAACATTAAATTTATGCCGGACGTAAATTGCAGATGTAAATAAATATGTTTAAATTTAGCTTTAAAAGCAAATGCAACAATACTATATATTATTCGCAACCCCTTTTTAATTGATAGCATAATATATATCCATTTTACATGGATTAAGTTTAAACTTTCAGTTTTCGAGTCAACAAAGCCCATTTTGATCACTACACCATTAATGCTGAGGAAGGATGAGTTTCCAAAATGCCTCATTATTAATGACTATCGACCGCCTTTCCCTCATTTGACCTTTAAATTTAAATATATATATAAATATATATATATATATATTATTTTAAAATAATACATTTTTTGAACCAATTTATGTTTAAAAATAACTGGTAATTTAAGACTATAAAAATGTAAATAACGAAATAAAAGCATTGTCAGGTGTTTAATTAGAAAGCAAGCGTGAATAAATAAATAAAGATAATTCGAAAGAAAAATAAGCTCAGTGACTTCAATTACACGTGGTGAGTTCTAAGAATTTTACCACCGTTATTTTTATCTCACGCTGAGAAATTCCCAGTAGAGTTCTTTCATCGAATTTTCAGTTAGGAAGAGAAACACCCTCCACAGCGGCCTTTAAGTGATAACTCAATTTGCATATAGAATATTTCAATACTTCTGGCTCAAATTTCTCTGCTATTTTCCTCATGTTTATCCTAGATTACTTGGAGATATTCACAAGTCTCTAACGTGAGTTTTTGGATCTCCTTATTCTTATATAAAATATGTCTGTCATATAGGAAGCATAAATTAGACAGACACACACACACACACATTTTTATTTATATATATATATATATATATATATATATATATATATATATATATATATATGTGTGTGTGTGTGTGTGTGTATTTGTGTCGGTTCTGTAAGTTTATCCAATTATAACCTAAAAAGCTGTGTTATATTGAAAAATTTGTAGATTAAAACCGTTTCACTTTATGATGGTATTCCGTAAAAATGATGGACATCTTTAAAATTGATTTTTTTACTCATTCAGATGATATTAATATGACTGTAAATTTCACCTGTTATTTTATTGTTAAGACATCACTTTTGTGTTTCTCTGAAATATCTTGTGTTATGAAAAAAGAGTGTATCTTCAATAAAATGCTTCTAATGAGTCCCTGAAGGAAATATTCATTATATCCGTTGAATATTCGATTACTGTACGATAATCGCTTTATCCGTCCCTGATGAATATGGTTCCCGTTGGCTCATCGATTTGAGATACTTAGGTTAAGGATATTCCAATGAAATAGCTACTTCCAGACCATAAGAGTAATTAATTGACTATGATTTAGAGAGTTTATGATAATATAGTTTTTACAAGAATCACGAATATAAAGTTTGCTTATTCACAAAGTAGTGCACTTACATATACCGTGCAAGAACTTTCAAGCATCATACGTCAATAAATTTGTGAAATGCTATGCACAGGTTATGTTTGAACTATCAGGTTATGTTTGAACATAACCTGATATTTTTGATTCGTCACTGGAAAACAATCTGCGATATATAGCCTGGCAGTAATACGATTTTTATAAACAAGTTAATATGCTTCTAAAAGAAGGTAAGCTATTAAATTTGTTTTGAGATATCGTATAGAAAATTCATATAAATTTTTAAATAAAATTATTTAAGTTTTAAAATGAATGAGTTTTTTTCTAAGCCATAAAATGTCTTATCGTGCAACAGATAATTTCAGGATTTTATAGCTAAATCTATCCACATACAGGGCTATTAATCTGTTATAAGTATATATTGGATGTAATTTATTAATAATAGTATTGGAAGATTTATATAGGAGTATTCCCAAAATATTGAATAGTTGATTTTTTTAAAAGCTATTTACATTTAAAAAAAAACATATTGCTGTGATACATTGAGATATATAACACATGCTTTTTTTATTTAGATGAAGATGTAATGCGAAAAGAAAAGTAAAATGTTTGTGATTTAGTATATTGCAGTCATATTACAAATATTAATGAAAAACCTGTCATAAAAGACGATTATTTTGTGATTTATCAAAGAAATGCAAAAATATCACCTTGATTACGGATAAAATTTTAATGATATATATTAAAACTCTTTAAAAATTACATTGAAACACTTTATAATAAAATTTTATTAAATTACTATTCATTTATATTCAGGAAGGTTAAAAAATATATTTGAAAAGAGCCATGAAAAGAATTTCTAGGTTGTTTAAGCTAACTAGCTAAACTATAAATTTATTTTAAAAAATAAAATAGAACGAATAATAAAATTTAAAAAAATGTGAACCAGGATGAATATGTTTGAACCTTTTTATGAGTTAAAACCAGTTTTTAAGATTTATATATCTATATTAAAAATGAATTACTTATTAAATCGTGTCTGTTATGTTAAGGAAGTTAATACTTTATAAATATGAAATGTATTAGCACAGCTAAGAAGTTTTATACTCTTATAAAATTTTTATACAAAAAGGTGTAACTAATAATTTTTATTATTAATTTTTAAAAATTTATAACTAATTATTTTTTGTGTCATGAAATAAATCCTTCATGGGTATAAATTATATTTAGTCGTCTGGTTAGTTTTATATATTTCATTTAAAAAAATTGTTCAGACCACTTGCATTACATAAATTTTCTTTTCTAAAACACAAATCTTGATAAATATTTGCTAGTAATTGTATAGCTCTTAACACAAATTTATATAATCATTTTAATTTCATCATTAAGGTTCTCCCTTTCATTATATAATTGTGATGAAATTTATTTATCTACAGTTTTAATGTCCAAATTTTATAATTGCTAAATATTTTTGATATTTTCTAATTCAAAAGTATTTTTTTCTTGAAAGGTAAAAATTGTGTACAGTATAACAAGTGCAAAATTACTGAATTCAAATTTTCCTTGAACAAAGTAATAATTCTGTTAACCCTCTTGTTGTAGAGGATGTAGTAAATACAGTGTTTCTGTAAAAAAATATTTTTCACTTCTGTTTGTAACTATAACACTGAATATTTCTCATTTCTCATTTGTTCGTCCTCGTTTTAGGCATATGATGTCACTTGAAACTGGGGATCTGACTTTTAGATATTGTTCAGTATACGAATTATAATATCCCCCGTGGTTCGGTTCTTATTCTGTATCTGTGTTTGTGAGCGGTTTGATTCTTGTACCGGGCCGTGTGACTGGATCACGTGGTTACGTCTTGCATTGTACAGAATGACATTTAATGTCCATTGACAATTGTCAATGACATTTAATGTACATTTAATGTCCGAAAAAACGTGGGCCGAAAGCACTTTTTTTATTTTCGGAAACGGCTAGTTAAAAAAAGTTGTTACACTTATAGATAAGAAAAACCGTGAAAAAAAAATTTGTGAAAAAAAAAAAATCTCTTGATCGCGCATACACTTTGAAATATTGAAAAAAATAAGAAAATAGATTTTTTTCAGCAGTTTTTTGGAGAGCTCTGATATAATGCATTCCAATTGCAATAGTTCGCAATGTATAGTAAAAGGGTGTTAAAAGACAGGGAAACATTTATATATGTATGTTTAAAACATTTATTGTACTACAAAAAAAACATTCAAAAGTACCATTTTTAAAAAAAAAAAAAACGTATTTTCATAAGATTGCTGCAAATGTTGTTTTTACCGCACTTTTCCCTTTCGTCGCTTCTATTATGACACATTATTGATTGTTGAACTCAGACATATTGAATGCAGCTTTTGAAGAAAATTCCGGCATAACTGACCTTGACAACAGGGTGCTTCTTATGTAGCCATCTCTAGCTTCAGTACCTCACACACTTTGGTTAGCCTCTGTGACACTTTTGACGCTACGCTCCACAGCTAGGATGTGACATGGAAATCTATTGAAATCTGAAATCAATGGTCTACCAATTTTGATCATTTCTTCTATTTCTTCGTTCGGTACATTCCTTAGCAAAGGTGGTAGAGTAACATTACAAACATTCCACTTTGTTCATCAATCTCGTTGAAGTCAAGTATTGGCACTCTAAAGTCTCTAATTGTTTTCCTCTTGCAATTTATCCGAGCTTTGAGAACTGTGTCGTAATCCTAGTTCTCTCACAAGCTGTCTTTCGTTCATAACCATGTCCACAATAAAATTTTCGGGGTGTGCAAAACATAGATTTCCTTCTATTACTGGGTCGATTATTTTTCGCATACCTATACGTTCATAGAGGTATAACATTTAACACGATACCTTCCTGCACATTTGCGAAAAATAATCTACCTAGTAATAGAACGGAACTCATATTTTGCACACCCCGAAAATTTAACTGTGGCAATGGTTATGGACGGAAGACAGCATGTCAGAGAACTGGGATTACGTCAGAGTTCTCAAAGCTCGGATAAATAAATCGTGCTAAATGTATACACACACACACATATATATATATATATATATATATATATATATATATATATATATATATATATATATATATATATATATGATATATTTGCGTGTGTGTGTGTGTGTGTGTGTATACATTTAACCCATACCTCTCTGAACATTTGCGAAAAATAATCGACCGAGGAATAGAAGGAAATTCATATTTCGCACACCCCGAAAATTTAATTGTGGCTATGGTTATGGACGAATGACAGCATGTGACAGAACTGGGATTACGTCGATTTCTCTAAGCTCGGATAAATTGCAAGGGGAAAACAATTAGTGACTTTAGATAGTCAACACTTGACTTCAACGCAATCGATTAAGTTAACATGATTAATTGGAATGTTTGTAATGTCTCTCCACCACCTTTTCTAAGGAATGTACCTGACGAAGAAATAGAAGAAATGATCAAAACTGGCAGACCATTGATTTCAGACTTCAATAGATTTCCATGTCACACTCCAGCTGTGGAGCGTTGCGTCAAAATTGTCACCGAGGCTAGCCAAAGTGTGTACAGTACTGAAGCTAGAGATGGCGACGTAAGAAGCACCCTGTTGTAAAGGTCAGTTATTCCGGAATTTTCTTCAAAAGCTGCTTTCAATGTGTCTGAGTTTAACAATCAATAATGTGGCATAATAGGAGCGACGAAAGTAAAAATTGCAGTAAAAATAGCATTTGCAGCAATCTTATAAAAATACGTTTTTTAAAAAGAAATGGTAGTTTTGAATGTTTTATTCGTACAATAAATGCTTGAAACATACATATATAAATTTTTCCCTGACTTTTAACAACCTTTTACTATACATTGCGAGTTATTGCATTTGAAATGCATTATATCAGAGCTTTCAAAAAACTGCTGAAAAAAATTTATTTTCTAATTTTTTTCAATATTTCAAAGTGAATGCGCGATCGGAATATATATTTTTTTTACAAAATTTCTTTACGGTTTTTTTTTCTATAAGAGTAACAGCTTTTTTTAACTAGTCATTTCTGAAAATAAAAAAAAGGTTTTTTCGGCCCACCCTATTGTACACCAGACACTTCTTGCTACCACCATTCGTTTCTTTACTTGTTGAGGGATACGTGCCAATTACAGCCGTATCAGAAAATGGCGAGTTGAAAGTTTTTATGCAGTACAACAGCGGACAAATATTACTGTGATTATTAATAGTGTGAAGTATCGTCCCACAGCGGACAAGTTTTATATGTGACTAGCTGAAAACCCGCACTTCGCTACGGAGTACATTGAAATTAAATACAACGGTCAACGTATGCAATTTATGCCCAAAAATAAATATATATATTTATAATAAATGCGATGATCAATGTATACAATTGATGTAAAATATCTATCTATCTATATATATATAGTTATAAAAAATCGTAAGGGATATGCATTTTTTTTGGATAATATCCAATCGTCTGCTGCATTAGAAAGAGAAAAAAATATTTTTTTGTCTATTTAATTGTTACGCACGTGACGATTAATTTATTGAAAGTACCAGAAAAAGAAATCACGTGATCAGCATTTAATAAATTAAATTCTAAAAATTAATCTTCAAAAATTCACCAAAAATCAGGAAATGGAGGTAAAAATTCGAAAAAAATTTCATTTTGAAGGAATTTTTATGATCTTTCTCGTGATATAAATTTTATAACCCTCAATGTATTATTTTAAATGCAAACGTAAAAAAAGTTTAAAAAACAGCTTGAAAATTTAATTTAAATAAATCTAAGAAGAATTTTTGAAAAATCTTTCTTAGTACACCCCTACACTATTAGAAGAATCGCCATGCAAAATTTCAGCCCTTTAGGTCCAGCGGTTTGGTCTGTGCGTTGTATGTCAGTCAGTCAGTCAGTGAATGAATGAATGAGTCAGTTACGGAACTGTTTTATATATGAGGCGGTGAAAGGCAAAGTGGTGTAAGTCACATTTTTAACTTTTTCTATTTGAGGGCAAAAATGTAATCTCCACGTTCAGTTTATAGTGGAATTGCAAATAATTATTATTTGCAATATTATAGTAATTATTGTGCATTATAATTTGTTCAATTTATAGTGGAATATTTAGCAGTTTTTGCAGTAAAATGTTCTTGACTTACACCACTTTGCCTTTCACCGCCTCATATATAGATTATTAGTGTGATTATGTGTGGGAAGTGTCGTCCCAGAGAGGATAATTCGTAGTGGTTTATGTGTGAATCGTCTAGCGGACATAATGAAATTCAACATTGTCTTAAGAATAAAGTAATGTACCAACTTTCAGTCCACAGTATGTTTATTTGAGGTATGCTTCTTCAGATATAGAACACATATTTTCAGTAAATTACACAGGATCTTAATTAGATTGAAGTGAGTGAGGACTTGGCCTTTAGTGCCAGAATGGAGAAAGCATTATTAAATTAAATTTGGAAACTTCAGCATATTAATTCTAAAATTTTTTACATGCAATGATATTTAGTGTAATGATGTAGGACACATTACCTTTTGTGTTTCATCTAACATACAAGTGCGGCCTGCGTCAGTACCTCAGTCTTCTTGAAACGATAGAAGAATTTACCTATTGACTCAATTATTATTATTTGATTTATTTACGATGTTATCATGCATCCACTTAAGGCTTTTATGTTTAGGAACTAGAGTTATTACTGCTACTCAGATAGACCAGTATCGGGGTTCCCAACTACAAATATGTGAGGTTTCGATGACCTGCGTTTTATAAGGATTAAGTTTTGGTAATAATATTAAGACTTTAGCAAAACGAATAGTCACATGAAGGCATTTTCATTAAATTTTCAGTGTATTACCTTGCGCATTAATTTCAGTTTACTGCAGCAAGTACAGACTCAGTCATGATGATAAAAATCACTAAAGCTTATTTCTAACTAATATATTAAACTTTTCAATTACTTATGTAAGAAGTCTATATTGATATAGTTAGATAATTAATATTGTTGTTAGTTTGATAGGAATGACCCCAACAATTTTCATTAGATTGAGATTATGTGACTACTCTGGACAGTTTAGATGTCCCGCGTTATCTAAATCCTCGCGGATGATCCTCGCGGTAAGCTCCTGGTAAGAATTTATGATGCTTTTAACTTTTTGAATCCTGTATGGCGCCATATTTAAGTTGCATAAAAAGTGTACTAGATACAAAATAATTGCATTCTAGTTCATTGAAATCATCTATTTTCTAGCAGGTATAATTCAAAACTTTAAAAAAAATTCCACTGCAATTTGAATGCATCACATAATGTAGAACTATTTATACCCAGGAAAAAGAGATAGTCCATTGTTCAGTCATTTGTTCAGTCACTAGGAAACGTTCGCCAAAGCACAACGGACCAAGCCTCGTAATTGCTTGGAAAAGTTAGGGTAAATTATTTGTAAGCTAGAAACTCAGTAATAGATTTCATGACCACAGTCACAGAGTTGGAGGCCTAACCCATGACCTCTGGTCTTGAAATCCTTTATAATAACCATTTACTCATTCCAGAATTTTGAATTAGTATATATTGAAAACCGTTTATTACAAACTTCAGATAAATTTAAAACCGTTACTTCGGACAATAAAATAAAACATCCGAAATATAATAATGTTGTTTCTGCTGTGTATGCAGCGAATCCCCTTTTTTGGCTGCATCGATGAGTACTGGCCTTGTTTATTACTCACATAACTAACAATTAATTCTCAATTAATTGAAATTCTTCAACAATAACATTTGATTCTAAAGGTTTACCCCAGTGTAATAAACGGGATGTGAATACGCGAAATCTAAATTGGTAGGACCACACAGCCGGTATTGTGAGCAGAATTTATGACGCCTCATGGCGCCTGTGAGCAGAGCGTCGGTAGTGTACAATAACACTGGCAATAAAACCATAAAATAAGTAAGAGGACAGCAGCCATAAATCGAAGACCAAAAATTAGGAAACTGGTGCATGAGGAGTTGAGAAATTTCCCAGCCGAGGAGAGGCGCCTAACATAATTAAAAATGCAAATCATAAAACATGAACCAACCTATGAACTAAGTGGCTCAGCCCCCAACACAATCAAGAGGCGGGGCGAGCAAATAGGAAGCCAAAAAGGCAAGAACCAATCACAAAAAAAAAGAAAAGAAATATATATATACATGGTGTGAATCATTTTTAAGAGAGAGCCCCATGACTTAAACAAAATGAACAAAAAATAACGGAGCCACCGCTTGGCCAACGAAATTACGAACAACAGAATATCGCATGCGAGAGTGAGCCATACGAAAGGAAGAAAAAGAGACGAAGTAAGCTGCTGCGTGAACGAGAAGCATCCCGAGGCAACGCAATTGATGAATCCACGAGAGTACATAAAGAAATATAACGCAAATATATATAACTACGGCGTGACGATGAAAGTATTCTGAAATAAGGTGACCAACGAGTAAACACTACCGGAGCGAGATTTGATACAAGGTGCTATGATGAATACGTCGATGACCAACATCCAGTGCTGACTGACCCGTGAAGCAACCTAAGAGAACCATCGCAACCCAGTGTTCGAGATTCATCCTGAGTTATCATCGATCATTGACTTTCTAGTATCAATATAGAACTCTTTCGACGAACTTAGTGCACAGTGACTTTTAAGCATTACCGAATTTAGGTGTGCTAGTGGTGCAACGTGAGTACGCGACAGTGCCGACAACCAATGTGTGAGCAGCGAACTGTAATTGCCCGCATCGATCTGTTCAGACGGACCTAGTGTACCCGGACTATCAAGTATTACCAAACCTTATGTGCGCTAGTGGTGTAGTGAGACTAAGCAACAGTGCCGGCAACCCACGGGTGAGCATTTAATTAATTATATCTATTTCACATCCCGTTATTACATTATCGCCTCTTAACCCGCAAGGGTCGGCTTGCTTTATTTGTGAAGATGAAATGTTTATAAATATAATTGAATATATCATATTGGATGATTCTGTATTTAGCACGATGCTGTATAATGAATCGGTAAATATATGTATGTAAATAAAATTGTATATATGTAACCTGTGTGTAGTTCCTGAGAGTTGTAACCCTTTCATTGTGTGTGTTGAAACAGCTTTGGTCGCAACGCGACATTAATTATTAGCTATACGTTCACAGCCTGATAACCCCACTTGGGTTATTACACCCAGCATTTATCTCTATTCTTTTGTCTTGCTTCCAATTCCTTGAAGTCTCTAATATTTTATCTCATAGAAATACTATGTAGTACTTCACTGACTTTGTACGTTTTTCAATTGGTAAAAAATGCATTTATAGAGAATAGCTACTTCTACCCAGACTTGGGTGTATATAATTTGAAGTAGCACTCTAAATGAATTTGATACAAACACAGTTTATATATGAAACAATGTTTATTGAATTCGTTGCACATATAGAATTTGCTTTTACAGCAATAAGCATATTCACTACTTGTACGGAATATATATTAGCATTCAATAAAAATACTCTTTGCAATACTCACAAACTAGAGAGTCAAACCAGCAGTTCTGCCACGTAAACTTTGGGCCCCCTAAGGACTAGCGCCGGTTAACACCTGGAGCTGGTTACCTCGTAGCTCCCTCTCGTTTATCTATCAAATTTAACAACCTTTCTATTAATCAAGCTGCATGGCATTTATACCAAGCGCGTATGCCGAAATTAGCATATCTCAAGCAGCTTCTTTAATTTATTTACTAAAAAGTTCGATTCTTGTGAATCGAATCTTATGTATACCTTACACATTATTCTATTGATTGTCACATATTTATCTGTTCTGTTAGGATATTTTAAAAAACTCTTTTAATTCTTGAAATTCTTCAGTTTCCATCCTACTGGAATGAGAAGCATTTATAACAATTGTAAATCGCACTATAAGCAGTTGGGATGTAAACGGAAAAAAAATTGCTTTATGTTAAAAACAATAACATCTAAGTTAAATTTTAACGACTGTTGTCTAATTTAGTCGTACGTGCTTCGACAATATCTGTGATATGCATGGAACGTGTATTTTGTTGTTGTTGTAATATACAAGTTAACTGCGTTAAATTACCTGAGTTTCATGGACCGGGAAATTAGACATTTATTAATAGTCGGTCAAACATATAAGGCTACAAAACAGATCAGCACAGACTTACATAGACCTACATAGAACTAACTGAAAAAGAACACATGCATTTATACACTTATACAGGATTGTGACATGGAATTCGACTTTGTAAATATATTTTCTTATCTGATAGTCTTGATACAGCATTGATTCGGTTCCATGCACATTTTAGTGTAACTGTTTTATTATGTATGTCCTAAGATGTATGTGTGTTTGGGATCGCGCCTGTGGCTTATTTTGTACCGGTTTCAGGAAGAAAGGTATGTACCTCCCGGAGGCAAATTTAGCTTATCGTAAAGAGAGGTTTTGTATAAGAATAAAAGAGTGACTTGCCACCCCTTCCCGGCTGTAAAGGGGTCTTAGCGTCGCCATAGCAACGGCCTAGCAACATCTTTTAGCCAATGAGAGCTGAAAGGTGGTTGTTCGAGGACATATCTGACCTCTGCTCTCCCGAGTTCAAAAAGAAGTAAAAAAACGGTTTCTTAGTCAGCTGAAGCATAAGCAGCGACAGGAGTTGGACCTCGTGGTGGCCCGATCTATCCTATCCGCCATTTTTTTCCTTGCTTTGCCGATTCCCCTGTTCGACTTAGTAAAAACGAAATGCTGAAATTTCATACGAAGGTGGTGGTAAGTCAAAATTATTTTGTGTTATATTTATCAGGTGAGGGCACTCTGTTATTTTATGATATGTAATTTGAATTTTATGTGTTCTAATAATTTTTGATGTATGATAACAATTAATATGATTATTTCTGTAAAAGTTTGTAGTCAGTGTTTAAATTGATGTTAAGTAATATTAAGAGAAATTAAATGGTAACATTAGATATTAAATTTGAGTACGTGTCCTTCAGTTATTCTCAGACATGTGTCAGAGTGTATTTCTCAAATTAATAATTTAGAAAAAATAATAAATAAACAAAAAGCCACTATACAAAATATTCTAATTATTATATGTTCTAACTTAATTTAATATATGGTGCCGTGACCAGGATTTGTATAATTTATCACTGAATATACACAGTTTAATCTTATACCATTTTTTTTCTCTTCTTGCTTTTCTCATAAACTTTTACTTGTTAAACATGTATTTATGTCAAATGTGTTCCTTGATACAAGAAATGCATAGCTCTCTAGGCCTATGTATCTCTCTGCAATAATGCAGCAATAATTTTCCTTTGTGTTTGTAATCCCATGTTTATATATATATATATATATATATATATATATATATATATATATATATATATATATATATATATATATATATATATATATATATATATATATATATATATATATATCTAGTGCTCTGCATAACCTAATGTTTATTATTATGCATATCATTTATGTCACTTTAATTAAGAATCTATGTTGATAGGATCTTATTTTAAATTCTTCTCAAATATTGTGCATTGGTGTTCATGCACTACCGATTTTTTCCCACATCATGTTTGTTTGTTTATATTGGTGAAGTTATTGTTTCAGCCTCAGAATTCATATGCGAAGGCTCATGTTTGTTTTAAACTATTGTTTTAAGTTATTGAAGTCTATCTATGGGTCGTTGTAATAAGCTTTAATTAAATAAAGAATTTAATAATAATGGACTTTGAAAATTTCACAGCTGTTTCACTGACAAAAAAAATTTTGTTTTGTAATTATCAAAACAAATTTAATTTTGTTTCGCTGTCACAAGAATTTTTTTAATTTTTTTTAATTTTATTGTTTGCATCACATGTAGAGTCGTCGCTGCATGCTGTTGTATTGTCTAGTGATATTGTTAATGTGGGCTGGTGCCTAGTATGCTATTTAATTGCTAGTTAACATAATAAAGAAAAAAAAAATTTGTTTGTTTGTTTGTCTTTTGGTTTCTGCTACTATTGTGAAATTTTGTGATCTGGCTTGGTCAATGCTTAATATGGCTTAAATAAAGCTACTAGTGGGATACAAATTTTGCAGTAATTATGTTATTTATTAAAAATGTATAATTAGCTACCAAGCTGAACTGCGTACATCTGCTTTGTGCCCATAAACAATAATAATAATAATAACAAACTTTTAACTACATTTATTTATTTATTTATTTTTGCATATCCTCCTTTTGTACATTGTAATAATTTTGTATGCTCACTGTGGCCACTGTGCTCTCCCTGGTGTTTTTGCCGTACCTCCATTACTTACCACCACCACCACCTACTGTTTGCTATTCTGCTATTATCATGCTGAACGTTCTACAAATCATGTGTGCTGCAAGAGAGCACTGTCTGGGATCAATTGGTTGCTGCAGTTCAAGGAGCAGGTTATGATATCGCACACTAACACTACTGGAGAGACTCTGTGCCACATACAAATTGTACATTCAACTTATCATTTCCTTTCTTTCTTACTGCATCATCGAAACTACGAGGACGATGCTACATCCTGGAAGATCCAGAGGATTCCGATGGAGTTTTTCCTGATGCAAGTCTCTGCTGAGGTCGCCAGAGTTACTGCTTCAGCATTCTCTTCTCAACAGATGGTCTCTATGATCCTGTTTCACAGCAAGTGAAGTATCTTCGCCGACCCGCCAGATCTTCCGAGGAGCGAGTTTCATACTCGAGGCTGTTTTGCTATATTCACAGAACTTTTCCAAGAAATTAACTGGTTTTGATTCTGGTAGACTTGGCATGTAATATGGCCCCCTTGGCCCAGTCCAAGGTCTTAAATCCTAATTTGGATTAATTGAGTTTTTTTTTATCTACATGGTTAATTTTATATTTGTGTTTTTTTTTCTCTCTATGGGAGGGAGGGAATGTGACATGGAATTCGACTTTGTAAATATATTTTCTTATCTCATAGTCTTGATACAGCATTGATTCGGTTCCATGCACATTTTAGTGTAACTGTTTTATTATGTATGTCCTAAGATGTATGTGTGTTTGGGATCGCGCCTGTGGCTTATTTTGTACCGGTTTCTGGAAGAAAGGTATGTACCTCCCGGAGGCAAATTTAGCTTATCGAAAAGAGAGGTTTTGTATAAGAATAAAAGAGTGACCCACTGCGTGGCAGTTCAGAACGCTGACCACTTCTCCATGTAGGTGGCAGTTCTGGAAAATGTTTGACCTATTTTAATATTATTTCTGATTTCCTTATATTTTATAAATTTGGTGTTTAAAAGACATATATGAAGAACTTAGGTAGAAACTATAGCATATTTATTACATCTGCTCATGCTTACGACCCTTGCAACAGGTATAAATAATTTTATCTGAACTTAACTTTATATTGCTTATAAGATCGTATTTAAATCTAAGAAACCGACAAAAGCATTCAGATTATTCTACAAGATTTTTTTAATTTACAAATAAGAAGCTTGAAATCCAAGTAGTATCAGTTATTTTTAAAAAATACAGGTTTGAACTTTCTCGCTCTAAATCTGTTTGTTTTGCTGAAATACAGTTTTATTAGATGCCCTTAAAAATACACTGTTAATTTTTTCACATTCAATTTACCTGCTTTGTAGAAATCAAGGTAAGATAAGGTAGCTTGAAATGTACAATTGAACTTCCTTAGAGTAAATTTATTTGTCTTGTTGATATCATCGTAATAGTTGGTTTCCTGAAAAATATATCGATGAATATTTTTCACAGTAAATTTATTTGTACCGCGTTCATCAGCATTTGTTTTAAAGATTCCTTCTGTACTATTTGCAAAACTTTTTGAGATATTTATTTAGGTAAAAAATTCTAGTCAGAAAAAAATCAAAGCAATAACTTTCATAGACTTATATTGCTTAGTTTTTGTTCATTGTGATGCGGTAATAAAATATAGCAGTATTATTACACACATTTATTGACACATATTAGAACATAAACTACATCCCGGCAACATGAACACATACATAATAAAGACTATAACAGACCGTATAGTTTCACCAGTTAGGATGCTTTGACAAATTCATCACGTGGGTATTGGCAACTTGGCGATTACATTTCTAGCGCGAACAGTTTTTCAAGACTTTTCAAGATAGTTTTTCTTTTCGGTATAATTCCTAAAACTTAATTTTTTGTGTAAAATATCCATACACGTAATTATTTGTCACATTTTCACATCTACGGCTATGGAATTCAGGAGAAGGTTTTCAAAAATTGTTTTCCACCGTCTAAGAGAAGATTCCGTGAGAGAAACAAAACGAGAAATAAACATCTCGAAGTATGTGGATCGAAGCATTTATCGCAACTGAATGTCATTTATAAAATGCTAAAGTAAAGAGAAGATATACATATAGAAAAATTCTTAGAACCTTATCATCAAGAAAAGATTGATTGGCATCAGTGACTGTCACTAGTTTACAAAACACCGCATCAACATATTCAATCAAGTTCTACTGCGGACTTTTGTTTTTCCCTTGTGATTTCTCCATCAATCACGACTCAACTGATAAATTTCAAGTTTTTCCGCCTTGAATTTACTTCTCCAAAGTTTTATCTTTTATTGCCCTTTGGCTTCCTAACGCAGTATAGTAGATGTTTATCGTTCAAAGTGAGAAAAATGCATTAGCTTTCAGTAGTTGGGTCTTGTACATTGCAAGAAAAATAATATTTTCTAGAAAAAAACTAAACAAAAAATCGCAGCTTTTCTCTTTAGAAATTTACGGAAACTACAATGTGCGATTATTTATATTTTATCTGTGTATATTTGATAAAATACAGAATATATATATATATATATATATATATATATATATATATATATATATATATATATATATATATATATATATATATATATATATATATATATATACATACATATACACACAATGCTTTTTTTCTAAATAAATAGGTGGATATACCGTGTTTTCTCAAATAAAGGTGCGTAGTTTAAGCACCGTGTTTTCCCACATCACGTCACAGGGAAACAAAAACCTCGCAATTTAAAAAAAAAAACTTTTTGTTATATATTAACAATTATTGATTCGTAAGTTTCTTAACATTTTGGTTACGTTAAGCCAAAATAATACTTAAAATATAGTGGGGATACGCCGTATCCCCACGTACCCCTAGAAAAAAGCCCTGTATATATATATATATATATATATATATAAATATATATATATATATATATTTATATATATATATATACATATATATATATATATATATATATATATATATATATATATATATAGATAGATAGATATATATATATAGATAGATAGATATAAATTTATTTACATGTTTATATTTACATTTATTTATACGTTTACAAATAATAGTGCATGAATCAAACACACTATGGAGGTTTTTTTTATAGGTTGGTTAAGTTTTAAAGTGATCATTTCTTATAAGGTTGAAAGGGTAAAAATCTATATTTTAGTAGCCGTAAGTAAAAGAAATATAGATTTCTTCACTACAGTTTTATGGATAAAGTAAGACCTAAATTAAGTATAAATATATGTAACCTTTGAAGAAAGGAAAATAGAATACCTAAATAAACTGAAAGTTTAATTGAAGTAAAAATTAAGGTGCTTATTCGTTAGGCTCTATCTTTGACAAGTATTGTGTGGTTTAGCTCTTTATATTTTGTGCTTGTGAGTTATGTGAAAATGATGCTGGAGATTTTATGTGCTTCATAATTAACATATTTGGTAAAATAGTTAACAGATTGTGCATGTTTTGACGCCCTGAAAACTAACTAGAAATTTAGTTATACACTGCTGGCCACCCAAATTGCAACACCAAGTAAAATCCATACTAAAAATTTAAAACAAATCTAAATTTATTTATTGTCATATCAGGAGTGAAAGGTTATGATAAACAATGAAAAGTACTTAGTTTTGGGATCTATCCTATAAAACAAATGTATGGATTGTTTTCCAGATTAAAGAATTTGTTAAGCATAAAACGAATGAATTTTTACAGGCTTTCATCACCAGTTTAATTATTTTTCTTTAAATACTACTGTAGGAAAATTGTCCATTTGCTAAAATATTATATATCATACAGGAAATTATACACTGCTGGCCACCCAAATTGCAACACCAAAAAAGACAAGAGATATCACAACAAAATTTATTTTGTAGATAACATTTTGACCAAGTATCAAATGATTAAATTTATAGACTTCTGTGAAGTGTGGTTCCTGCCAAAATCAGTAGCCAGAGTAGCCGGCATTGTTGGAGATCACCGCTGCCACACGCCTCGGCATTGATTCAAAGAGACTTTGGATGAGTTCTTGGGGTACAGCAGACCAAGCAGCTTCCACATGTTGCCAAAGTTGATCTGCTGTGGCAGCTGGGGATGGAATCTGGGTCAATCTTAGAGCAACCATGGACCTCATGTTTTCTATCGGCGAAAGATCCGGAGAGCGAGGCGGCCAGGGAAGCAATTCAATCTGGCGGTTGACGAAGAACCGTTGGACAATGCGTGTCACGTGTGATCGCGCATTATACTGTTGAAATATGGCTGTGGGCAAGCCCTGAAGGTAAGGAATGACAACTGGCTCCAACACCTCGGAGATGTAGCGCTGGCTGTTTAAAGTACCGGCAATGCGTACTAGAGGTGTGCGAGAGTGATATCCAATACCGCCCCATACCATAATACCCGGTGCAGGACCAGTGTGGCGGTGCATAACGCAGCTGTTCAGCATCCTCTCTTCACGGTGTCTCCAGACTCGAATGCGACCATCGTGGTGTTGCAGACAGAAGCATGACTCGTCAGTAAAGACAATTTCATTCCATTCTGCCGTCCACATCCTTCTGTTATCGCACCATTGGCGGCGGAGACGTCTGTGGTTCTGCGTCAAGGGTAGACAAAGCAATGGACGTCTCGCAGACAGACCACTCTGCTGTAAACGGCGTCGAATGGTACGCGCAGACACTGGATGATGCGTTACAGACTGCATGTGCTGTGCTATGGTTCGTGATGTGACTGAGCGATCCGTCACTGCCATGCGCACAATTTGCCTTTCATCACGTGAAGTGCCTTTCATCACGTCCAACACGACTACCGATTTCCCTGAAACATAATCCACAATCTCGGTAGGCCACTATCCTTCCTCTGTCGAACTCGGATACTTGATCAAAAGATGATCGCTGTTTTTGAATAATTGATCGTTTTTTTGAAAAAAACACAAGAAAAATACAATTGCCGAACTTGAAATCGTCGAAATCTCCAAGCCTTAAATAGCGCTTTGAAGTGGGGCCACAGGCGCGCGTGATGTGCGTCTGCGCTGAAATTCTAATCATTTGCATATCTCACCTCCGCTAATGCATGTTGTAAATTTCATGTTATTTGCATGTTTCCTTCAGGGTGTTGCATTTACAGTGGCCAGCAGTGTATATCCTACGTAGATTCAGTTGAAATAAAAGTAATTGTATGTAAGGAATTCGTCTTCTATTTTGGTATATAAGTATTTATAATCCATTCTCAGAATTTATGACTACACTTGCTTGAGTCTTAAATGTCTATCACTCATTTCCATGAAATCGCGATTTACTATACTTTTATCATTTGTGTATACGACCACACAATACAGGCATAATATAAATGTGGTTATGATTCAAATGAGTTTCTTATGTATGTTTTAAATTTATATAATACACTCTGTGTAACCATCTTATGAAACTGACAGGTCAGTTATCTTGAAAATACGTATAAAGCCAGTTTGTTACAAATTTTTATCAGTGGACATATTTGCATAAGAATACGGTCTCTAGGTAGTACAAATGTACATTGACGGGGTAACCTAAACAAATTGATCACTACAATTTCAAGTAAGCTTATCTACTTCTAGATTTACATTTATTTGTTCACTATTAAAAAAAAAGTTCAAACACCTATGATAGCACGAGGAGGTGCAGTGGTCCAGTTGGCCAGGACAGCGGGCCAGTGATCTTAACGTCTCTGGATCGATGCCCGTCGCTGACAAATAACTGCCGTTTACACTAATTGCGGCTGGTGCGCGAAAAATCTGACGTAACTGCAATTCCCTCCATGTTCTCAAATTTATCTCTGGGGGTGCGGGGTCAAGTGTACCGATCTCATAGACAACATAGGTTATTTCCACACCAACAATACTAACACAAACAACATCAATACCTAATACATTCACCACTATCCCAGTCTTACCATTCCACAACTTTACAACACTACAAAACAACTTTACACCAAACTTTCCTCCTTCTGTTTCCCGGCAAATAACCAACTAACTACTAACAGTTAGACTCCCCCAGCTCCATTAACAAATTAACAAAATTAACAGCTTAAATTAAGAAAAGGGTCTTAAACCCCCCCCCCCCAAAAAAAAAAAAATCAGTGGGATATGTATCCCTTCTAGGAAGTGTCAAGTTGTCAGCTCATCACCACCTCCAATTTTCGCCTGAGGGCTTTTCGGCATACACACCAGCGGACTTGTTAGAAGCGGACTTGTTAGGACTTGTTGCCAAAGAGGATTGTGTTTTTTATTAGTGCTTCTCCTTCGAAGAATTCTGTTTTGGCTTGGGGTCAACAAATTCCAGTTTCGGCAACCTTGCAGTAAAGGAGAAGGAGACGTCATGACAGCAAAAGCCAACAGCTAGCAAAAACTAGTAAAAGAGCAACAGCAGGTTTTTAAGCAGTAATTTCTACTACTACGTCGGGGGTCGTATGCAAGTATTGTCTCACCATCTCACCCACTACTTCCATTCCACCTCCTAAAACACCTAACTTATAACTCTCTCTGATTACCCCCTTTTCACCCCAATAACATCAGTCAGTATAATGTTCTTTTCCGTCTCAAGCTTAGTCGAATTATTAGCTCTAGTTGATCTGAATGGTCCAGATCGTTAATGATAGGATTCCCCGAGGAGGAACTGCTCAGCACTTGTGGTGAGTAGGGACTCCGGAGGCCAGGTAGGGTTAAGGTTAGGGCCTGCTATGATAAGCGAAATGGCATGGGGCCTGCGTCAGTCAGGATATTTAGTCTTGTCTACGGACTCTAACCTATCGACTGCAGCCTTGTTAGGTTATCTGGGCCATTCTTGAGTTGGTCCAACCCTAAATGTTACGGTCCTCGTCATTGGGGTGGTGCCCTTTGGCGAACTCAGGACACGCCGGCTCACGAAGGTTCCGCAGGGTGGGTTGCACAGTAACGATGAGGGTTTTTTCCAGTTGCTGGTTTTGCGACCAGGATTGCGACTGCCCCCTCTCAAAATCGACCATTCCCAATTTAGGCCAAGTCGTCTCCCAGTGTGGGATTTGCAATGATACCGTCCCCCAAAATTTTTCTCTTTTTTGAGCCACTCCTTGACTGTAAGGTTCGGTGGCTCCTCTTTTGGTTTTTCTTGTTGTCGTCCGCGCTTTCGCTAGCAGCCACTAATTATGCACCGTCTTTCCGTTTGGGTCGTTCTGCCTCCTTCTTCTCTCAAGGTTGGCTAGTGCGAGTGTCATCCGGCAGAGCTTTTTCATGGTATTCAAAATTCTTCAAAGCTGTTCCGTCTGTTCTGCCTGGATCCTGTCTGTGCCTCTTGTGATGTGGGGCTTGTCGTGGGGGCATGGGGTTTTGGGGGCGCTTGTCTGGGACGTTCACGGAGTGCCTGCCTGTTGCGGGTCTATCAGCACCGTTGGGATTAACCCAGTGGGGCTCATGCCAGGTCGGGCCCGATGTGTACTTTCTGGAAGTGTACCGATCTCTGGAAGTGTACGATTTTGACTCGGTTCTAAATTACGAGACCGGCTTGTAGGGGGTAGTGCTGGCCGCCTATACGGTGTCCCCTTAAATGAATGTCAAACAGTCTGGCGGTGTGAGTTGTGGCGCCCGCCCGCTTTCGATGTTGACCACTAAGTGGTCTGGTGTCTGCAATCCGTTTTCATCCTGGTAATTTACAATCAGGCAAATGTCTAACGACAAGTGCCTCAGCGTTTGTAAAAAGAAAATAATGATAGCACGAGAGAGAAAGAATTGTGTACCATACTTAAAATACGCACAATAGAGCAAATACATATTCATACTCATCACTCGGTATTTTTTTCCGTTTGCAGAGGGCAGTGAATGAGCTACCGAAATAACCTTCGCATGATTTAACCTTTACATGAAATAAATTTTCATAATGTCGAGATCCACTTCATTCGGCCGTTTCTCCCTAACCTTTCAATTTAATTTCTATGGAAAATATTTGCAGAATCAAGGTGATGAAGAATTATTATCAACAAGATACATTATAAATTATTTTATGAATATCATGTTTATCCATAATCATTCCGAGTTAAACATTACATCAGAACGTGTTTTAACAGATCATTATATATTTAAAAATGTTAATATTCAACTGAAATGAATATATAAATTCCGTTCAAGAAGTTATAAGTTTTGGCAGATTAAAGTCTTACATTATGGGCAACATCATATGTAGATATGGGCAACATCATATGTAGATATGTAGGAGTGTAAAAACTTTCTATATTTTTCTATATATTGTGCCTGTATGTTTTACAGCATTTATGTTATATCTTTAACTTGTTGTAATATTAAAGCATAGAATAATTTGCACGATTTTGACCCTGTTTTAGTATTTTAGATTTAAGGAATTTATTTGAGAATGCTGTAATTCGATAAACTGCTGCCGTACCGCCTTTTTGACATTTTTTTCTAGAAGGTATCTGTAACCTTTCATAATAGTAGATTTAATAGGCAAAATATTCTGTAATACAGGTTTACTAGGACTTTTCTTATCACTTTTTAAAATATTTACGAGTTTCAAGGTATGTTCATATTGAAAACCACATCGTTAAGAAACAGTCATTCATGTGGTTTACTAACACTGCTAATGAAGATAACACTGCTAATAATTTTCTTTCAGGGATTTCGTTTTCATTCGTTTAGTTCCAACTTAAAACGAATTTAGCTTCAACTTTTTTATATATTTTTAACTCATGTTAAAGAGTTAAAATAAATGGATATCGATTGCAATGTAATTATCGATTGTAGTGTAAATGTCATCTGCATTTCATGGTGATATTTTATTTACTATTTTTTTTTCACATGGATATGTTTGGAAATAAATCCATACAAATTGCAGGAAACGTAATCAAGGAAGGGACAGGGAACAATAAAACATAGAACAAGAACAAGTAACATAAGAACAAGAACAAGTAACATAAAAACAGGGAACAATAAAACAAAGAACAAGAACAAGTAACAATAAAACAAAGAACAAGAAAATAAATACAATGTTTATGAGGGAATAGATATGGTCACTTGTGTGTGTAAAAAGTTCATAGAGAGTTCATTGTGTTTTTAGCGTCCCAATATAGTGTGGAAAAGTCTTTTTTTTTTAGAGGGGGGAGACTCTGAGTGCTGGGCAAGATAGTACTTGTTCTGCATTCATACTGCCTGCTTTGCAGATCTGGCATTCACTTGTGGTTGTAGTATGCCTATTCGATTTAAATGTTCTGCCAATCAGTAGTGTCTAGTTTTTAGTCTAAAGTTTGCCACTGATTCCATACGGGATTTATGACTGTAGTATTTCCAGATTTCCTAAATATCTTCCCAGCGTTTTACCTTTGATAACAAATCCTGTTCCGTTTTGTGTATTGTTGCGATTTTGCTGCAGATGTATTTCTTTAATGTCCTTGTTGAGATTGTCGTGGTATCTGTTGTGCTCTATCATGGTAATGTTATTTATATTAAATTTCCCTTTTTACTCATTTGTTACGCCAATAACGTTGATTGCATATCTTATCACGCGAAGAGCTACAATTTTCACTTTATGGTAATATTTTTATTAGATTCACTTTTTTTAACATTTTTTACATTAATATTTTTGACTGCGAGGCTTAATCCGTATTTCTTTCATTTATCATTTCGAGGGATATAAGAAAAACTCATTATCAAAGAATTTTTTTTTACTAAAACCTAAAGATATGTACATTGTACTTTTAATATTTATATTAAATAATGATTTATATAATCACTTATTACCTTACGAAATATATAAAAGTACTCCTGGAAGTATAAGAAAAGACCAACACATTCCAACAAGTGTTATCTGATCGAAACGCCGCTAAGAGAAAATAAATAGCAGATTAAATCTGTGTGAAAAAGAAATAATGTCCATTTATTTCAACCTGTTTTTGTACTATCCAGTATCTACGTATTACATTCAATGAAAATTGGGTCCTCCATTCCGTTTCTTAGAACCCAATCATTCCATCCATCATGACACGGGAGAAACTTTTCTATGACACCAAGATTTCCGTCTGGAAGCTTTCATCCATTTTTTCTCTCCTATCGATTGTAGTGTAAATGCGGCACTTAAAAGAAAAATTGAGATGTGATTTATCACCCTTGAAAAGTGAGAACTAACGCTTCAAAAAGAAGAGGATATTTCAGTCATCAAAACCCCGAGTTCTATATTTCCGATAAAACAATACAAGCAAAAAGTATGTTCTCTTACTTCAGAAAAAAGAAGGTAATGGATTTTCATGTAGGAAAAATGGAATCTTACACAAGTCTTGAGTATATAGGATTGTTATATTTCAACTCGTGTTCAATTAAGAGTTGATATTAAAAAGCTGCAAGACTATCGATGATGTTTTTTCTATTTTTCTGCAGGCTAAGAAAAACAATTTTTCTTCTAATATATACCCCTATTTAAAATAAACAGTTGACTAGCGATTGAAAAACCTCCAATTAAAGAATTTAAATGATTTATGCAGAAGCACCAGGCTTTTAAGGTATATTGTAGAAATTTTTTTTATTTGTAGAACATATTTTTGAATTCAATGTGCGAACCTAAATTGTTCATCTTCTTCTTTTGAATAACTGGTTTTCACCTCTTTCCTTTCGAACTTTTTCCTCCGGCTCTCAGGGAGTCTTATAAGTGTGGTAGATTTGCCTTGAAAACCACAAAAGTGCCTGTGACAGGTAAATTTATTTGAGACAGACAAATTCAAAAGGATGTTCAGTTTTAAATGATGGACTCATTAAAAATATGGCTTTAACTCATAACTTGGATCAGTCTATACCAAGCAACTGTATATCTTCTTTGTTGAGCTCCAAGACTTACGAAGATGTTATACCAGTTGCAAAACGATAGATACTCAGGGAAATCACCTTTTCTATCGATGAACTGCCTAAGTAGTCTTTTATTGCTTCCCAGTGTATCCCTTCACACGTAGGAATTTCGGGAAATGAAGTTGCAGATTCATTACCTCCAGCTGACTTCAGCAATCCCAAAGAACGCTTTTGGCTTTGATTATTTCAAGTCAATCTAGTGTAAATGCATTAAATGCAAAAACATTGTTCCTTTGCTTCCTCTCACTGCTATATATCTTATAAACACCAGTGCTGAAATGGTTAGGCTTAATGTTTGGAAAGATGATAATGCCTTTACTGTATACGCTTCCTATAGCCCACCGGGCAACAGGAAATTACATTTTAGGCACATCTCCTTTCCCAGAAAATGTCTTCTAATTGGAGATTTTAATGTTCATTGCAAGCGTTGGGGTTATAAGGACAGTAATACTGCCGGCATTGTCTTAGAGGACCTTCTTAACTCTGATAAACTTTCTCTTATTTACAACCCATCAGATACTGCCTCTTACACTATAACGGCTCTCAAACTAATCCTGATTTAGTCCTTGTTTCAGAGGGTATTGCTGCGAACACGTCTAGAAAAGTCATCTATGATCCAAGTTCGGGACATCGTATGATCATTACTTCTTTTTTACACGGTAAAAACAAAACTGTCAATCTCAAAAACAATACTATTAAGAGGCGGTGGAATTTTAAGAAAGCTAAATGGAAGGAGTATACTTGTGACCTGGATCTTTCCTGTGAAAATTGCTCCTCCAGTAATGAGAAACTTATTGACACTGCTCTATCCCGCTTTTGTTCTCTTATAATAAAAACGGCAAAAAAGTGTATTCCCAGAGGAAAGCCCAAAAGATTTAAGCCGTTCTGGACACCTGAACTTGAAAACCTGAAAAAACAATCCATTGGAGCACGTCTGTTGGCTGAGGACGCAAGGGACCCAGCCCATATTCGTGAATGGAGAAGATGTGCTGCGATGATAAAGAGAGAAATAAATTTGGCAAAGCGCAGTTGTTTTAATAATTTTATTAATGAAATTGATTTTAGAAAAGATGGAAAGAAGGTTTATACCTTTTTAAATAAGCTAAAGAACAGTACCACAAAGATGACCAGAGAGCCTATGAAGATTTCTAATAGAATTGTATCAAATGATAAGGGGATTGCTGATTCCTTCACAAAGTTTTATGCCGGCTGCCAAAGATTGGAACCCGAACTAAAAAAGCAACAGCGCTATTTTAGTCGAAATGTTGAGGCTCTGCTTCAGGAAAATAACCCTGGTCATCCTGTGTTCTACTCAAATTTTGACATGGCTGAGCTCAATGAAGCTATCCGGATGTTAAAACGTGGCAAAAGCCCGGGACCGGATAATATCCATGCAGAGTTCTTGAATAATATGGAGCCTTTTGCTCGTACAGCTCTCCTTGAACTTTTGAATAAGAGTTGGCACTTTGGGGCCCCCTCTGCTTGGTTAAAGGCCACTATTATCCCGATTCTTAAAAAGAAGAAACCTGCTAAGGAGAGTACTAGCTATAGGCCTATTTCCCTAAGTAGCGTTCTGGCTAAGACGGTGGAGCGCATGATCACATCTAGATTGAACTGATTCTTGGAATTTTATGGTCTCCTAGATCCTGCGCAGGCTGCTTTTCGAACTTACAACTGTAAAGCCCAGCAGGTTATCCGTTTTAGCCAAGATGTAAAGGACTCTTTTGACAATCGAGATTCTACCTTGGTCGTTTTCGTGGATTTCAAATCTGCGTATGATAAAGTTTGTCGATTAAAGCATATTGAAAAGCTTCATTCTCTTGGCGTGACGGGTAGAATGCTGGCCTGGATTAAGAGTTTTATTAATCAGAGATATATTAGGGCCCGTTATGGCGAGACCATGTCCACTTATAGACAGACTGAAACGGGACTCCCTCAGGGTGCTGTAATAAGCCCGTTACTTTTTAATGACCTTCCTGGCATTTTGTCTACTGATGCTTCTGTTAAGACAGCACTGTTTGCCGACGATTTAGTTTGTTGGTGCTGTGAACCCAAGAAACGTCAACAGAGCTTGTTACGTCTCAAAAATTCCGTCTGCAACTGTTTGTCCCTATAAACGGGGAAGTTTATAGGGATTAGTTTCTTTCCTAAACTAATAAACAACTAATCCCTATAAACGGGGAAGTTTGGTTTTACTCTCCTACGGGAGGGAAATACTATATGTGTATGTCACGTGTTAAAACGAAAGTAACTTGTTGTCGCGTTGAGATCCGATTTGCGCGGCTCTTAGAACCATGTGATGGCTCGACCTATTCAAGTGGAAATATCTGGGCGGCTTAAATGAAAGGTCGTAATTAAAAATTGTAATAATACTGTAACTGTACTGTGATTTTAAATGTTAATAAATGTGTAGTGTTTCGTAAATGATATGGAGTCAGATAATTAATTTATGGAACAATTTCTGGTGACCACGGAGCTGATGTGATATGTGAACCTGACTATATGGAACTGGACTAAATATTTTGGATAATTTTGGATTATATTTTATGGATCTTGGAGGGACCTCTTGGAAGTGGAGGTAGGCCCTTTCTTATTTTTCCCTTCTAGTTAAGTTATTAGGGAAGGGTTTGTTGTTAGTTGTTGTTTAGGAAAGAAATTGTCAAAACGAAAAAGTGCAGATCGGAAACGAAACAGTATTAGATAGCGAAACTTAAGGGTTAGACGATTTGTTTCAAGGAGAGGTGTTTGTCGAATTATTAACTCGGACAATGCCTTGACTTTCAAAGGTGCAGACACCGAACTCAAGAAATTGTATACGAACATAAAGGACTCAGACATAAAAATTATTTTGGAAAAAAGGGGATTACGTGGCAGTACATAGTAGAAAAGGCCGCTTGGTGGGGCGGATATTGGGAGCGGATGGTTGGTATGACAAAGGTTGTTTTGAGGAAAATTCTTGGGAGGGCTTTGGTAACTTTTGAAGAACTGCAAACAATACTTGCAGAGATTGAATCCATTTTGAACTCTAGACCGCTTACTTATGTCTATAATGAACCCACGGAACCATCTCCTCTCACTCCAGCTCATTTCCTCATTGGAAGAAGAATAACTGCCTTACCTCCCCATATTGGCCAATCAATTTCTGGAAGTGTATTCAGTACTCAAAAAGTATTAATTAAGAGATATTTATACCGCTGAAAGCTTTTAAATCAGTTTTGGAAACGATGGAAGGGGGAGTACCTTTTACAGTTAAGAAATGTAAATTTTATAAAACCAGTTAATGTAACTTGTCAATTTAATGTAGGTGACGTAGTCTTGATAGCAGATGATAAGATGCCACGGCAAATGTGGAGAATGGGAAGAGTAACTGAATTGCATTTTGGCAGAGACAAACAGGTAAGAGCTGTCACGCGGAAAACAGCTACAGGTCAAATCAAACGACCGATTCAGCTTCTGCATCATATGGAGATAGGTAAGCCGTGATCCAACTTTAATACTGAGGTGATTGGGACTTTGGGATAGTAAAAAAAGAGAAGTTTATGTTCCTTAAATTTGGCAGGTGGAGATAATGGATAACCGTAACAGGGGAACCCTCTCACTTCCAAGATGAGAGCTTTGACAATTTACATTATTGTCAAAGACACGTAATGAAAGTATGAGGGAAAATGAATTTTAAAATAATTATATATAAATTGTTTTAAATATATACATTAAGAAGTAATCTTTAATTTTTTTAATTTTTAAAGATGTATTTGTTCAAATTATATTATGCATCTTAGGAAATATTTTTTTTTAATGTATACTCTTTTTTACAATGTACTTATACTAGAGACATTTTGAACATTACTTTATTAGCTGAAATGATAAATATCAATTCACTAAAGGAATAATTTTAGTTTGGATTTTTACATATGTATAAAACTAATTGACAAAATTTTCCAACTGCGATAAACTTCCTTTAAGAACAGAAATGACAGACACATCAAATGAGTATTTTTTTAAAAACTTATAATATTTTCAAATTATGAATATGAATTGTTAATGAACATACTACAATTTCTTAAAGAATAAAGCAATAATAAATGGGAATAACTATATGTATGTAAAAATGTTACTTGGTCTGTATTTAGATGCAAGATTGATTTTTGTTGTACGAGTAAAATATCTTAAATAGTGCAATAAAAAGCAATGATATTGGAAACCTGATCACTTCAAAGGAGTTTAATTAAACCTATACTTTATTTATCATTGTGTGAAAATTTGAAAAGCGATATTTATTTTAATATTTGTGCCTTGGGAATTTAAGTGTTTTCAAGATGAGGCATATTGCTTTTCTAAACCGTTTTAGTTTGTTCTGCTGCAATTTGGGCAGTGATTTGAAAATGAAGTTTTATGATCTTCCTTTTAAACACTAGATATGTTTTACAGAAAGTGAATCTTTAATTCGCAATATATTATTCACTGCTGAGAAAAAAATTAATCATTGTTCTCTCAGTTAATACTGAGTGCGTTAGTCTGATTATTTGCAAGGTTCTTTTTTTCCCTAGAAACGTTATACCAAGTCTACGTAATGACAATGCATATTCGTGAAAAAATTGAAATACATTCAACTTTATTCATCGTTAAAGCGCAATAGTTTGATTAATAAGTCATGTGCATAATAAATATATTTTAAAAAATCCCGAAATCATATATAAAATCGTAAACTGTTTATAGACTCATACATATATTAATATCAGTCAAGTTCTTATAATTTCCAGTGACGTTATTCATAACTAACTTTTGATTTCCCCACAACTAAGGGTTTTTGGATACAAGGGTTTACCACAACATTTTTTTAACGGATTTGTGAAAACTAAATGGATCTATTTGGATAGTGAGTGAGAATTTATTTTTTCGGCGGGGGGGGGGGGGGATTTTCCGTTCCTGTATTTTACATAACTACAAATATTCTGTTTAAAATACAATTTTATGTAATTAATTTGGCTACATAAATTTGGCACCTTGTATTATACCATTCTATTTATCTTCTTCTCGTATCATAAATGACATTCACTGCTTTAAAACAGATATCTTTTTAGAATCCTATTTTGTTTTATTCGAAAAAAATCTAAACTTTTTCAATATAGTAAAGCAAAAAGTACGATCTTTCTCAATGCATTTAATTTTTAAAGCGTATTTGCGTGCGTTTCCTACACCCTTTTTCTATATTTATGATAAAAATATACTAATTTTACCAAAAATACATACGATATATATATATATATATATATATATATATATATATATATGTGTGTGTGTGTCTATAAATTTGTTTTCTCAGTAAAACACTTTGGTGCTCATTATAAAGTGTATGAACAAAAATTGTGAGAATATTTTATTTCACTGTGTTTAGTTATCATTATTTGCATTTTTAACACATGTAATGTACATTTTGCATTTGAAATTCCTTACCGTACTGCAAATCCCTCAAAATGCAGTGGAGCATAAATGATACCCTTTGTTTGATTTTACGGACTAATGGTTTTGAAAAAAGTGTTTATGAAAACAACTTTAATAAATGCAAGTAAAATGTTTGAATCTAATAGTCTGAATTGCTAATGGTAATGTTTTTTGTGATTTAAATGACAAAACCAGTGTTAAAAATTTTTTAGTTCAGATAATGTAAATTTTTAAAAAAATGTAATGGTTATAAATTGCGAGAATGCGAAGCATCGTACTCACAAATTATGAGAAGAAGAAAAAAGATCAGGTATAATTTTGTGATAGTTTAACTTGTAAGAATAAATATAGGTTTAGAAAGACGTGTAACTAAAAAAATCAGAATACTTGACATCACCAATACGATAATAGTAATTTTTAATGAGTCTCAGAGACGAACTCAGATGCTATTAAACTACTTAAAGTTCAGGGAGAAGTTCAGCTGTGGTAGAAAATTTTCTTGAAGGTTAATAGAGTTGGCTTTAACACCCAACCCTAGCAGTCGTTAACTAAAATGGCGACTGATTATCGGAAAGAACGAGAATGTATCGATAATTCATAAGAAAAACTGATTTAATTAAACAATTCAGAAACAAATGGGAATTACTGATTTACGCCATTGTCCTCCAGGATAGAATTTTTATATTAGAGGAAAATTTTAATTATCACTTAAATTAAGAAAACAAATATTCAAGGGGGGGAAAATTATATATTTAGTTATGGTGTCAATTTTTTCAAAAGTAATTCTTCTAATTTGCAGGGGTTATTAAAAAAACTTTCCCTCAGTAAACTTATTTATTTCAGTATATGTCGCAATCAACTTTCGTAATTTAGCTAAGTATTAAGTTTCACATCACGTTATTTGCGTAGACACTAAACAGAACAGGGACAGAATTACGTATTTTATTGTTCAAGTTAGCATCTTATTTTTATAAATTCTTGAATTAAATACTTATTTTACAAAAGAAAACAAAAAAAGAGATAGCTCAAAATGTCGAACGAAAGTCATTGTAGGAGTAATATATAAAGTATTAGTATCGTTTAAATTGGTATTCAAACGTGTACTTTAATACTAAATTATATGTAATCTTCTGTTTTGGTATTTCGGTCTTTATAGCACATAAAATATTGTGTGCTTTACACTTATTTAAATTGACACTTATATCTAAGAATATTGTGACTGCCTCCCGAACTTTTCCATATTTCATGAGTTTATGATAAAACTTCCCATACTTTTGAAACTGATATTTTGGTAAATATTTATTCTGATTTTTCATAAGTTGCTGACGTCCAAAGGTCACATAAAATAACATAAAGTTACAAAAAAAGCTATAATATTACTTTCGAAATAATAAGAAATATAAACATGGATAGCACTAGTTTTCTAACTATGATTCAAGGATTATTTTGTCCTTATGCTTGTTTGATTCCTACACTGAGTGTGAAACTGATTTTATAAGAAAAGGTTTTTACACACATGCAAAGTTTTTTTTTATGTAAGTTACATAATGTTCACACTATCTTGAAAAATTACATAACCATATATATATATATACACCCATTTGCTAAAATTCCAGAGAAACTGGAATATCTGTATGATACCTGAAAAGTCCACTTATGGAACGTATAACTGCAGAAACACAATGGGGTATGGACTCCATGAGCTTTCTGAGGAAGCTTGTAGACAATGAACATCATACCTCCTATACAGCAGTTCCCTATTTTATTATATTTCTAAAAGGCGGACCTATGCAATATTGCATGGCAGAACATTGCACGACATCAACGGAACATTTCATAGCATAACAAATATGTTCAATAATGTTGTTATGTTGTGGTCAAGAGAGCCATTTCATGTCCCAAAACTAGGATATGTGTTCGGCAAACTATAATTTGGTGGTTTTGCATGTGTGTAGTGGCGCATTATCTTGTTGCAGGACGTCCAACCCTTCAAAAGTAAACACTGGAATGCCTGTGATACATCTGACGGGATGTTAACATAATATTTACTCGTCATAGAAATTTTACAAACATGAGGGATCCTACTTCACGCCAGCGGAGCACATACCATACCCTTCTTGAGGGACCATCATTAGCCTATACAGTCTTTCGTTGACATGCCGGATTCATTGATTTATGTTGTTTTCTTTACACGTAGACCTTTCTGTCTGTATGAATGAGTTGGAGACGAGACTCGCCAGACCAGGCTACTCGTTTCCAGCCTTCCAGTGTTCAATGGTTGTGTTCCTGAGCTCAGACGAGGAGCAGATCTCTGTGTCGTCAGTAAAGCAATGCCAATTGTGTTGGATGTTGGCTATTAAACCCCATATAGTGCAGGGAACAATGGAAAGTGTACAACCTGATGCTAGTAGAGGCACCAGCAATGGATTTTGATAATATTTGAGGCAATGTTTCAATGTTTCAATTCTTTTCCTTGAAATGATTTGCGGCAGCATCTGCCTATCATTTAAAGTCATTCGACGTTCACAGCGCTACCATAGATTCGATATTTTATCTGAATACTTCTATTAAAAGAAACACCTTGAAATGGTCGAATTTAAAATCCGAACGTTGTCTGTTGTCCGAAATGTCATGAACCATCTCCCGAGCACTATCTATCCTACCTCGCTGAGATTCTCCTAAATCATTATCACCTGCCATGCTCACTGCGTAGTCAGCTCCTTAGACTACCACAAATGTTTGCCTTTTTATACAGAGGCTGTTCGCACATTTTTTAGACGATTTTGGTAAGCGGTAATAAAAAATCGCTTGCTGCAAAAGAAATAATAGCAATTGAACTATGTTTTTAAAAGTCAAAATTATCGTCTGCGGCATTAAAGTTTTGTTTTTATTCAAAATGGCGATTTTAACAAAGCAGTGGTTCGAAGGCTACATTTATGCTCTTTCCGAAAAGATATATGCATACTCCGTTATCCAAAAACGATGTCAAAGTCATGGTTTCGTGATATCTAAAGCGTCGATAGGTAATATCGTCAACAAGAAAGGAAAAAAACGTCAAATTGGAGCCTCAAGCGGGACAAAAATTCCAAACAAGTATCCAAGGAAAAAACGGACATCTTCGACTATTGCAAAGGTACGTTGTTTAATGTTAAAAGAAAATCCCCCTAGTCAAAGGACAGTTGCAAAATCATTAAAATGCTCGGTGTCCACTGTAAACAAAATGATAAACGTTGATTTAAATCTTAAGAAAGCGAAAAAACGCAATGTGCATCGTCTTCTTCCAAATCATATCGCTGAACGCAGGACACGCTTCAGAATTCTAAATGAGAAACACCTATCCAAAGAAAAATGGAAAACAATTGTCACAATAGGTGAATCATGGGTGTATTTAAATGATTGCAACATAAAAAGAGCCTTTTATTATCATAAAAGGGGAGAAACAAATTTAAGTACATGGTTCAAAGAATCGAAAGTTAGTTTTTCTAAGGGATTCATGATTGTTGCTGGTTTTTCTTATAATGGCAAGTTAAAAATAAAGAGAGTGGAAAAAAATGTCAAGATTAACTCCAAATACTATCAGGAACATATTTTATCGCCAATTTTTCTGAATGAAAAACTATCGCTTTACCCACAGTGCTATCAATCTGTAAGACTCCATCAGGTCAAAGCTAGCAGTCACACATCAAAATCCACTGTAAATTTTCTAAAAGACATGGGAAAAAAACTGGTGTCAAGGCCATACCCTTCAGTGATATCCTTACTAAATCTCCCGATGTATCACCTGGGGATTTTTGTGCTTTCGGACTTTTAAAATCTGCATTATCCAAACGTCGTCCCAAAACCCTTACAGGACTCTGGAAATCTGTTCAGGAGGAATGGGATAGAATACCTCTTCTGACACTTCAAAAGGCATTATTATCCTGGAAATTGCGGTGTTGAAAGATAGTTCAGAATAAGGGATGTCAAATAGAACATTTAAAACACAAGAATTTTATGTAATTTAGTTTTGTGAATACAATATACATCGTCTAAAAAATGTGTGAACAGCCTCTGTATATGCTGCTAGAAGATTGCCTAGAAAGTGTGTGTTGTTACGTATTTCGAATGGGCTTATTTATCCCAGTAATTTTGGCATTACTTCAGTGAATATCTATCTATCTATCTATCTATCAATCTCTCTCTCTCTCTCTCTATATATATATATATATATATATATATATATGAATTCTTTATCTATTTATGAGTGAACATATGTTACATTTAATGTTATCATACATACGCAAAGATTAAAAATTCAATGCATTTTCTTGTTTGAAAAATACATGAAGTTTCACAATTTACATTTTAATTATGTATTTATTAAAATATACAATTCTCAATATGCGTTTACATATCGATTGAATATCCGGCTCATAAACAAACCCTTTAAACATTTTAGACAAAGTCTTCTGCAATTTAACATTTTCTTTGAAATACATTTTTGGTGGATTATTCCATCCTCTGTTTTTTTCTGTTCAAAAGTATTTGGGATAGTCCTTCATATGTGGATTCGTGTATCACACTAGAGAATGTCCTGATTCGTAACAATGTGATTAACTGCATTATTAATTAAAAGGAGTTTGTCTAATTTACCTGATTGTGTTACATGCTACACAACTATATATATATATTTATATATATATAAGGGATGACTATGTCTTTCCATGTGCATCAAAGTATGTATCAACCATTATAGCTCATTAATTTCTATGAAGTGGGAATTTTAGACATTTTATTTCTTTATACAACTTATCTATCTGTATTTGGATATCTTTGTGATCGGTATAAGAGCATAGAAATGACTTTCACTCACAGCTTTCTAAATTTTCTAAAATAATTTATAGGGATATTGGATAATTTATTGGATAATTAATAGCTTTGGAGCCAAACAGCCATATGAAATATTTGAACACTTTTAATTACTTATATTTATATTGATGCAATAAATATTATTTATAAATATAAATCAAAATATATAATAGAAGCGCATATAGAGTATAATAACAGTGTATAATTGCGCAGTACTATAAAGTTACAGTTCAATAAATTAGCATAATAAAGTAATACAGAGTATAATAATGTAGACATAAATATGCGCGTGTAAAGCCATACAACATATAATAAATTTTCCAGACTTTTTATATTATCGCACAATGCATTAATGTCGTTTCTTAGGCTTGCCCTTAAAATGAATCTCATTTACTTACAAGCAGTAAGCTTCCATTCCTTCAACTCATCTCCGCTTTTTAAATGAAAAATATCATTCATTACATGAAATAAAAAACCGCCTACTTATTCTGGTCCAATGCAAATGTTTTGACAAGACCGTCTTTCAAAGTTTTCGACTTAAATATTTAAAAATGTGATAGATGACTAAAATATACTTTTTGGTTTACCCAACATCTATCTATCCACACTCCGAAGATAGAAAATAAGTTTTCGAATGGAATTTTGTTGACGATGCTGTCTAAGTAAACATGAGTGATGGCCTTTTAAAATTTTTATGCAATTCTGAAAATCTTGACTCTTCGTCTTTCAATCTAGTATTTGTCAACAAAGTTTAGCAATTTACTGAGATGCATTCCTAGAAAATTCTTTCGGATTCGTCCTCTGCTCTTCGATGATTTGAAAAGTAGAACATAAAAGAGAATAGCTCGAAAACTTTTGTTTGACGCATTTGTAAATTAATAAATTCTTTTAGAAATTAACAAATATTTTGAATATTCTGAAGATACATAATTACTGATACTCATAATGGCTCTAGAAATGGCTGAAATGCTGAAGTTTGAATAATGTCAAATAATAATTTTTAATTACAAGTTTGAATAATTTTTTTAATTAATATTAGCTTTATTTTACTGTTTCTAGATGAAGTATGTGATAATTATATGCATTCTATTGGCTTGAATGGTACATGAATAACTTGTTTCTAGGAAAAGAAACGAAAGTTGAATATTTTAGAGAAATAAAGATTAAAAAAATTAAAATCCGAAACTATAAGAATATATTTCTAAGGCATGTTTATGTATGAAGGAGAATTTCTGCACCAGAAATTCGTTTTGATACTCTATATGGTGTGATATGGAAGATGTAGTCTGTTATGAACTGTTAGAAAAAAACTAAACCATTACTGCAGATATTTATTCTCATCAGTTGGATAATTTGAAAGAGGTTTTGAAATCCAAACTACCTTCCCTAGTCAATAGTTAGGGTGGGATCCTTCAGCACCATGATGGCCCGATTTACTAAAAAGAAACTTAATGCTTTTGGATGGGAAATTCTTTCTTATCCACCATACAGTCCAAATATAGCACCCTAAAATTATTACCTATTTAGATCCCCACAGAATTATTTTGGCGACAAAAATTTCCATAGTAAACAGTAAAAGTAACTGCAATAAATGGATATTTTGAGTCACAGCCAAAATAATTCATCAGAGCAGGAAATGAAAAGTTGCCTGAGCGATGGACAAATGTTACACAAAATAGTGGAGACTATATTGATGATTAATTTTAGGCACATATGTGAAGTTTTTCTTTTCCATCAGAAGTAGTCTATCTCAATCTTGCGTAACTTTCCGATCAACCCGAGATATATAAATAAGGAAACAAACAATCAAACATACAAACACACACACACACACACACACACACACACACACACACACACACACACACATATATATATATATATATATACATACAGGTGGTTATCAAAATAATGGAAACACTAAGAAACATCATGAAAACCTTTACTAATACGACCCAGGATCACCTTTGTCATGTAATACAACCTGATTCACCTTGGAATAGCATTATACAAGTTATGAATAGTGGTTAAGAATATATTATACCATTTTGCAGAGAAAAATCATGAAAGTTCCTAAAGAGATGCTGTGGTGCATATCCGCTTATACAGATCAAAGTGGTTCGATGATATGTAGCCGAGGGGATTACATACAGGGCAAGATAACATATTTGACTTCTTTTTCGTGCTCTTCAAACCAATACTTGATAGATTTAACTATATGTAAAGGGGGATTATCATCCTGGAGAACGACATCTCCTGCAAGAAACAGTGTTTGCACTATAGGATGGACTAGTTAGATAAACTTTCGACATAGTCCTTCCCATTCAATCTGCCTTTTAGGGTTACAATAGGGCCTGAAGAAAACCATGAGATGTCATCCCAAACCCTGATAGGTCTACTTCCATGATTGAAAGTTTAGATGAGGCTGCCAGAATCTTACGCTTGTGTAGGTGTTCTCCAGACATACGCACGTCCTGTTGCGAGGAACAATGATTCGTCGGAGCAAATGCCGTTTTTCGACATATTTCTCGACCAGGATTTGAGCTCGTGGCACCATTCTGGACGATATTTTGTATTAGCATGTATTACAAGTGGCTTGGGAATAACTATTCTTCCGTAAATGCTTTGTTTGTGAAGTTCCCTTCTACCTCTAATGGTTGATATCGGAACATGCAGATGCATATTGAGCTCTTCGGTCATTTTGGTTGCAGATGTTTTCTCTCTTCCTGTCACAATCCACTTCAATACCTCGTCCGTCTCTTTCACTCAGCTCTCCCTTTCGTCCATTGTTCTGTTTGGCAAATTATGTTTTTCCGCGCACTCTATATGCTATCATGACTTTCGATACCATAGCTCGAAAAACACCTATTAGCCTGGGCTTTGCAGTAAAAGACACTCCAATTTAAACGCGCTCCAATAATTTACCCTTTTCACACGGTCTGCAATGTTTGGCATTTTACGCTGTACCCCCCAAAAGCACGATGTCCTTAGCTACATTACTGCTATCTGACAGTAGAATAATACATACACTATATTATATCAAGAGTACCGGTGAACAGACTTGTTTTTTAAGGAATGCGAAGCACATTCATAATCACCACTAATATTGATCGGTGTTTCCATTATTTTGATATCCACCTGAATATATTAAGAGAAACGTGGTATTCTGTAGGGAGAAGGGAAAATATACTTCATAATAAAACTTAGGTTATGCAGTAAATGTAAGTGCAATTGCTGAAGTTTATTACACAGAGTTCTTGTTTTCTATCCCAGTTCATTGAAACATTTTATCTATGACGAAATTCTGTTTATTCCTGTAATTTAGTTAAATTATTTCCTTCAATTTTAGAAATTAACTTATATCTACTCCATAGTATTTGCGGAACATTGGTCGAAGTTGAATATGCATTTTGATTCATATTATTTGCTCCATGTTCATACATAAATTAATTTTTAAGTTGATTTAAAAATGACTGAACGTTTCATCAACCGTAAATCAATTGTATAATTTCTCGCTTTATAAGTTTATTGTACTTTATGAGATCTACATTGAAAAAATATATCTCTTGATAAAATATTTATTGCATTGGCCCTTGATTCCTCTCATTAGAAATTTAAATATATCTGGATTCATTCTTTTCATATAGTCAACATTAAGCGTGCCCTTTTCGGATGACAACAATAAATATTTCACTGCATCGATAAATGTCACCTTGGCCGTATATATTGACTTCCCATGTATTTTAAACATGCTATAGTGACTGTAAATATCCCAAGATAAGATCTGGAGAGTAAATTTGAATTCGTTGATTTTTAGTAGTGAGATGTAGAGATTTAAATGTTCCTTTCCTCAACTTAGACTTAATTTACTCTGTGATATCCATAAAGAAGAAGGTTCAAATTTCTGAAAATATAAAAGGTTACTTAAAATCCTTAGGAGATTTTGCTGAAAGTTATATCATACATTCAGTTGTACGTACGTATTTATATTAGTTTATATTATGAATCCGTGTAAACAATCGTAAAAAAAATTGGAAATTTTTTTATTCTCAGAAAATTTTCAAAATCCCCATAATTTATGACAGAACTATTGTTTTGGTAACTAATTATATTGATTTTTGGAAGGTCTAAATATAGTGAAAAGCACGTATAAAGGCTACCAATAGAATGTTAACAATAATTACAAACTCGAATTAAATACTACTTAGAGTCTAATTAAAAAAAAAATTTCTAATAAAAGTTTCAACACTGTCTCTAAATTGATTTGAGTCTTTTTAAATCAAAATTAGGATGTTAATGAACTTTTTTAAACCAGCAAAAAGCTGTCTTAAAAGAAATTTCATACTTACATTACGCTGACTTGATTAGGAGGCAAACAAAAGTTCAGATATTATGTGTCATATATACATATATATATATATATATATATATATATATATATATATATATATATATATATATATATATATATATATATATATATATATATATATATATATATATATATATATATATATATCCAAGGCAACTTACAAGGGAACTACAATAGACCCTGTACGGAGGTGTACGATGTTTAAGAAGGTAAGCACAGTGGACTGTAAATAATATAACATAAATTTAATAGCGAGGCATTGTTTGCCATAGTAAACTCCGCTTGTTGCAGGAGCTCCGTGCTAGACCGATACAAAGTTCGTTCTGATGCATTCTTGCCGCTAGAGGGTGTACAAAGACAAATGGGTGGAGGCGTTACGACATACATTACGTAACAGACCCTACAGTGCGAACTTCGAAAATAATGCTGTACATTCTCTGATCACTAACCTTGACGACCCGAGCGGGCGAGTCCACTCTGTGAAGTTCATTAGCCTTCCCCTCCCCCTCTACGTATCTTCTCGGCCTGCCAGTGGTTTCAGTCGTCAGAAAGCGTGATTATCAATCAGTCGTGTTTTATGTTCCTTTGCCAGTGCTCAAGTTTAGTGTTTAGCTAGTTCCCGAAATTGTGTAATACATAATGGCTGGAAAACGAAAGAAGGTTGTGTTAACGATTGCACAAAAACTTGAAATTATTTCTAAAATCGAAACTGGCGCTTCAAGGAAGCAGATGTGTTTGGATTACGGGATCGGGGAAACAACCGTGCGAGACGTTTTAAAGACAAAAGACAAACTGTTGGCCTTTGCATCAGTGTCTGAAAGTGCTTCTGGGATGTAAAAACGAAAAACAATGAAGAAACCCACCTATTATGAACTTGACTCGGCATTAGCGGAGTGGTTAGCTCAGGTGTGAAGTGAGGGCACCCACGTGTCTGGTCCTACAATTGCCGCTAAAGCGAAAATCTTTTTTGAGTTGCTAGGTCTGGATGGAAATTTCGATGCTTCGTCCGGTTGGTTACATCGTTTTAAGAAACGTCATGGTATTAGAGAGATTGGTTTACACAGAGAGAAGCTGAGTGGTGATCAACAAGCAGCTGAGGATTTTCAGCGTGATTTTGAGGATTTTGTGTTGTCTGAGGATCTGTCATATGAACAAATTTATAACGCTGATGAATCAGGGCTTTTTTGGAAGTGTCTTGCCACTCGTACTTTAGCATTTGAAAGTGAACATCAAGCGGCAGGTCACAAAAGTAGCAAGGAAATAATTACAATCTTGCCATGCAACGCTGCGGGTAGTCACAAACTTAGGCTTCTTGTAATCGGTAAATCTAAGAAACCGAGGTCTTTTAAGGAGCGAAATGTAGAAAATTTTCCATTTGATTATTTGAATCAACAAAAATGTTGGATGAACCAGCAGATTTTTCAAGAATGGTTTGAAGAGATTTTTGTGCCTCAAGTACGTAAACTTCTTGACTCAAAAAATTTGCCAAAGAAGGATATTTTGTTAATTGACAGCGCGCCTTCACATCCAGCTGCAAGTGTGCTTAAATCTTCTGACGGGCAAATATTAGCAAAGATTTTGCCCCCAAATGTTACTGCGCTAATACAACGCAAGTGCAAAAGCGAGTGACTAATATTTTTAAAAAGCTGTAACTTAACACTTTTTGTACATGTATGTATTGTTTTTTGTTTACCGTCCTTTATTTTAGTGATGTAGACACAGATCAGATGTTTCTGCTGTACTGTACATATGTATGTATTTTAAAAGTTTTGTTATGTTTTTGTACAATAAAACATAGTTTTTATGTTGAAATATTTTTTCGTGTTTGCTCCCCATTTTTAGACATTTTCGGGTTATCCGCGGTACCCTTGCGACCCAATTCCGTGGATAATCGGGGGCTTTACTGTATATATATATATATATATATATATATATATATATATATATATATATATACCAGATTTCCTTCGTGATTTTACAGTTGCCAATACGCCGGATTAAAGAAATATCTTATATAAAGAAAATGCATGCGAGAGCATAATATTTATTCTTTTGTATTCTCTTTCAAATAAAAATCTATTCTGGCGTAATTTCTAATCTATACTATACTGAAGGGGACAAAGGTAAATATGAATTGTCAAGATATTCAGCTATAAACTTACATTATATTATACGTTTCTACATTTGGCTAAAGAATGAAAATTTTCCAGATGAGAAAACTTTATTAACATATCAATCAGGGTTTTACATTATATAAGAATTACATTTCGGTAAATATATATTTTCTACCCTCACATTTGATCCATATTCTGTTAGATAAATTAATGATCTTGTGTTTAACGGAAATTCCTCTTCACTAAATAGAAATGCTTAATTAGAGAAAAAAACATATCAGAAACTAAATGGTTTTTTTAAAAATTATTCCTGTTTTTTCCTCCCCTATGAAGCCTTTCTTAGAACTACTTACATAATGACATTATACGGAATTTTATCGCTTAATATAACTAATATCAAACAGTTTGAATAACATAGGTGTTTCTAAGTAAGCCTAGCCGTAGATGTAGTTTTTTCTCTTTAACACCCTCGGGAAATCTACATTTCCGTGAACGAAGTTAATTATAAATAATATCTAAGGATAAAGGGTTCGATGTTTCATAATTTTGCATATTGAAAAAATCCGCACTTAACATTTTTGCGAAAATCAAATATAAATATTAGCTTTTCTAGTTACCAGAATAAAATGATCAAAAAAATTCTTGTTACTTCTAAAAGGGGATTAACAAGGTTTTTCTAAAACGCGAAGAAGAGGTTTAAACTGACGTAAAAAAGAAGTCTCATGGGAGTATTTGCATTTTTGGATCTTTAATCTTGATAGTTTTCGAGAATTAAAAAACTTTATCCCTCTGCAGTGTTAAAAAGCTAAACTCTTGACATTAAGCATAAGACAGATGCGCTAAAATTTTGATGACATATTTAGTAAAGGTTTATATGTATCATGTAAAACATTATAAAGTAACAACTATGTCTATGCATGTATAAGTTAGAATATGTTACAATTCAATAGGAATAAAAAAGGAAAAAATAATTATCATTCTTAACTCAAACCATCGTCAATCTTACAACTTTATGTTTGTGGAAATTTTGACCTGATTAATCTGATAAATGAAATTTAAAGTCATTTGAAGTTTGGTAAGTCTAAAAGATTTTAATGGATTAGAACACTTTGCTTTACGTCCAACTAAATCGTAGTTGGGATACAATTAATACTGCAGTCATTAGAAAATCTAGTCTCTTTATTTATCACCTTTAATTTGTTTTGCCTGAACAGAACGGTATTTTAAAAGAAATCGTAATAACTAGCAAAAATTGCATATAAATATAAATAAATAAATAAATAAATAAATATATATATATATATATATATATATATATATATATATATATATATATATATATATACACTGCTCTAAACAATTAGGGGAGCACATGGTTTTAACGAAATTACGCAAACACTTACACCGATAAGTAACATAAAATAAATCATCCATAATTTAAAGCCTAGCAGGAAACATATGAAGAAAACTTGATATGCAAATCAAAGTTCATGACGTCAAAAATCAGAAAAAGAACATAAGGCGGTAATCGGGATATTGCAGAAACGTCTGTTTCAATGCCTCAACTGTGGAATTCGATTGCTCAGTTATTCTTTTTGAGAAAAGGTGACTTAAAAATGTCTCAACAACGTGATTTACCGGAATCCATGGCATGGCGTATTACAGGCAGACTTGAATCCGAGCAAACACAACGTAGTGTCGCGGATGCTGGTGGAGTCGCCAGAAGTGTCGTTGCAAAGCTGTGGAATCGATTCCAAGAAACAGGGAACGTTAGACGTCGACCAGGGCAAGGTTGGCCACGCGCCACTACAGCAACTGATGACCGGTATATACTGTAAACAGCTCGTCGAAACAGAACAGACAATGCTACTCAGCTGCAAAGACAGTTGCTCTTGGCAACAGGACGAATTTTGTCCAGCCAAACAGTACGTAATAGGCTACACCAGGGAGGTATCTATGCACGTAGGCCAATGGTCTGCATTCCGTCGACCTCACGCCACCGTGCTGCCCGAAGAAGATGGGCTGCTGAACATTGAGATTGGGAGCAACATGATTGGAGCCAAGTTCTGTTTACAGACGTGTCCCGATTCAGTCTGGAGTGTGACACCCGATGTGTTTTGGTATGGAGGGAAAGGGACACTCGAAATAACCCCACATTCGTTAGTGAAAGGTCACAATACAGACGAGCTGGTTTTATGATATGGGGTGGAATCAGCATAGGCGGCCGTACGGACCTGCATATCATTCGGAATGGTACTTTGATGCCCGAAGGTATACAGACGAGATACCGAGACCTCATGTCACACTTTACGCTACAGCCATTTGAGATTCCTTTGCTTTCCAGCATGATAATGCCAGACCGTATACAGCTCGTCTTGTGGAGAACATGCTTGAAGCTGAAAGAATACAGTGAATGGAATGGCCAGCGTGCTCTTTTGACATGAATCCAATCGAGCATGTTTGGGACATGCTCGAACGACTCATTGTTGCGTGATCAAGGCGTCCTTTTACTCTCCGAAACTTGGATATTGCACTTCTTGAGGAGTGGAACAGTATTCCATAACATCATCGCATCCATGGAAGACAAGTGTGCAGCAGTCTTAGCTGTTCGAGGAGACCACATGCCATATTAAAAATCTTGCATCATTTCTAAACAATACTTTTTTTATCGCTTACATGTAACCAAATTGTTGCCCTAAATCATCTTTTCATGTTTTTTCCATATTTTCAAAGGATTAAAGCTTAACTACAAATTTTTTTAGTCTTTTTTTTCTGAATTCGCATTAATACGCGTGTACTATCCATTTTATGCCAATACGTGGCTGTCTCTCACGGTTTTCTTATCTTCTTTGCTTGCTCCCCTATTTTTTTTAATAGTGTATATTTATTTTTTTTTAAATTGAACTTCTAAGCTGTTTTATTATTTTTTTTTAAGTTTGCATTTAAAATAATAATTTGACGGTTATAAAATTTCTATCACTTGGAAAGATCATAAAAATTCCTTTAAAAGGAAACCTTTTTCGAATCCTTACCTCCATTTTCTGATTTATGTTGTATTTTCAAAGATTAATTTTAGAATTTAATTTATTAAACGCCGATCACTTGATTTCTTTTCTGATACTTTAAATACATTTATCGTCACAGGGATAAAAATGAAATAGATAAATTATTTTTTTTCTTGCTAATGCGGTAGACTATTGGACATTATCCAAAAAAAATATTTAAATACAGTGAAAGATATGTTCCTCAAACTGCACTATATTAACTGTACTAAATTCTTTAGTATGTTCTATTTGATTTAATTTGCATATTTTGTTCTACAATATTTTGTCTATAAAAATATCACTTTCGATTTTTTTCATAAATATATTATTTTGTTTTTTTACATCAATAGTATATATTGATCGTCGTATTTATTATATATATATGCGTATATGGTTATGTATGTGTTTTTTTTGTTTGTATGAACATTTTTCCATTTTGTTGATACAACCTTATCTATACAATAGTTTTGGTTTGGCAGTTTACATAACATTTTCTTGGTAAAACATTTTATCGGTAAGTATCGAAAAAGAGAATTCAGTCTGTCTGTATGACTTTGCAATGTTAACCCTAATATTTTAAAGTCGTTTTTATCTATTGGGAGAATTCGGAGTGCATAACTGTATTTTTTGTCTTAAATTTTACTATGAAATAATTTACATTGTCCATTCATGACCTAAAGCTTGAATGAAAGTCTTACCAAACTACCTTATTTTAATTAAATGTCTGAGTTTAAAAAAAATTGTTTTAAATTATTTTTTTTAATTATTCATTTTCCGTTTAATTGAACTCCCTTTTGCAAATGTCTAGACGTGTAGACATTACAAATTCGAACTATAATTATAATAATAAAGTAAAGGTATTTTTCTTCCTGAGAGACCAAGTAAGAATGGACGTACAATGATAAAGAAATGAATCTGGTTTACAAAAATACACTTTCTTAAAACTCACAGCATATAAGGTCCTGAAATTAAAATATCTCCCCCCCCCCTCCAACCAGTCTTCAACCACCGCTATCTAATTTTTACAAGTTGCTTTAAGGCTTATGCTAAACTGGATTGTTTGATCTCGTAGTATAACCTTGACAAAATCTTATTAGAAAATAAAACCTTAATTTATACATTTTCAACGCTTAGTATGTAAAAGTAACGCTCTTGCTCTGATTTTTCCTGTAAAAAGGGCCTTTCTTTCTTAAGTCATACTTTCTATACTGAATCTTACTGTTTCTTCACTTCAACGATGTCTCTTGGAAGTGTGAAACTGTTTAAGGTAAAATTAGTAGACGAATAATTTGGAAGACGAAAAGATGACTAAAAATTATGTGATTAAATAAAAAATATAACTTTCAGTCTCAGAAGTTTCCTTGTACTTCTATTTTTTTCCATTTCTATAAAACCTTAATATGATCAAAAGTGTTCGCATTGTATCATAAACTAATGATGTGATGGAAAGTGTATCATATAAAATTTTTCATATGATATCTGTAGCTTTTTTAGGATAATGTTTTAGAAATTTTTTAAATGTTGAACGAATAAAATTTCTAAATATATGTAGCTAGTTTTATAGGTTAATATTTGAACTGTATTCTCGGTATATCTTGTATTTTTATTACATTTAACTTAAAATAGATTTATATAAATTACGACATTTAGGAAAATCGTCAGTCTTATATAAAATATCCTTAGTGACATGCATTGTAACTAGAAAAACAATAAATTAATAATCTAGCCATATTATCGAGTGCTCCCTTTATTTTTTGTAATAAATCTTATCTTAGTTTTTTATGTGCAATTTATCAGTATAAGCAATATGTCAGTAAGCAACGTGTCAGCAATTATATCTTATATCCAAGCTTTCTTTTAAAAAAAGATTGGCATTTGCAGTGTACCCTGCCGTCACAAAGTTTAGTTTTCTTTATTTGCAGCAGCAGAAAATATCTTGTCATATGTGACTACTCCTAATTAGGAACGAATCCCGCAGTTTCATTGGCATTTAAGATATTTTCTGCTTTATTACGCGCTACTTTAATTTAACGTACTTATGTTAAAAAACTTGTATTATTAATACGTAATGAATTTTTCAAATCGCGGTTAAATAGTTACCGTATAATTAGCAACTGTATATACGTATACAAAATGTTAAACTTCTGAAATATATCATTAAAATACAAAAATCGTAAAGCAGATTACCTTTAGAACCACGCCAATTAATTCCTTTACTTACCATTTACCATAATTTTAATTTTTGCAGCGTAATTAGAGGATTTTCTTAGTATCGTTTTATTACAACTAAATCCTTAATATTCACATTAATTAACAAAATTGAAAATAAATCCAATTTTTCGAATAGCTGTCTTCAAAATCATGCAGAATAATTGCTTAATCCCCGGAATTTAATACACGTCATTCAAATGAATGTTAGATTGGCTTTTATTAGAAATACTCTCACACCACTTCGTAGTTAATGACTTTATATATCTATTCAGCTTCATTCTTCCCTAGACATAATGCATTTTTCTATCTATTTACTGCAATTTATAACACAATAATTAAATTACTGTCGTTTAATTTGGTATGCTAAAACTATTTTTATATGTGTCGTTTATTTATAATAATAAACGCTGATGACTGGAGTACAAATTTATAAAATTTTATTACTGCAGTTTACTTTTATAACTGCAAAATCTTGTATAACTGCAGCTTTTGTATGCTGGAAAACACTGAATTACGATATGCAACAAGAATGAATAACTTAGTATATTATTCAAAAACTCTTAGTTGGCCAAAAGTATAATATTTTGTAAAAAAATTTATATGTTTTAAAACCAAGATTTGAATAAGCGAAAATTTAAGGTTAGAGTATTTACTAACCTCTTAGCTTGGTTTTTGGTTTTGAACACTACGATGATTTTTTTTTCTTTTTGCTAAACAAGTGTCAATTTGACCGAGACCTACAGTTTAAAGCCGATTCCGAACGGATACAAGTATCCATGCCAACAGTGGGACTCGAACCCACATAATTTGAATCTAATCGAGCGACCTAGCCATTTGGTCATCAACCGGTACACTAATCACTTAGAAGTTTGCATTAAAATTGAAAGTATTCAAGGTAAAATACTATCTTGAATACTTAATTGCAATTTTATACGTAAAATGCACTTGAATTTAACTAGCATGTTTGCAGCATTCTACTTTAAAAAATACTTTTTATCTTATCTGTTACTTCAATTTTTTGTTTGAAAATAAAAATCATCTTTATTAAATTTGTCTTTTTTTTTCACGGTGTCTAAATTCCTACACTACACATGATGAATTGTTTTATGTATGAATTTTGAAGGAAAAATGAAATATAAAGGGTTTTATAAAATTATCTCACCAATCTGTGTAATATTGGTGAGATAATTTTATAAAACCCTTTATCTTTGATTCTTGAAATTCCTCACCGTTGTCCCATGATGTCTATAAGTCTTTTAGTCAATAGTCAACACTTAATCCAGAACTATCAAGCCAGTTTTAAATGGTTATAACAGGTATTACTGGTTCAACTGATTATAATATATGTATATATTAATTGTCTGTAAATATAGTGTTAAAATATTTCCGATATTCGCGGTTTGTCCAGTTCATATTCAGAAGTTTCCTGTATATATGGTTGTCGAAAAGACCCAGTATGGACTATACGAAATTCGAAAAAAATTCATCCCTCTGAAATCTGGACATTTACTCCATTGTTTGGTTGCTTCATAATAAGGTTATACGAGTATATTGTTAACTAGTGCAAGTACATTTTAAATTTCCCTGTGTATAAAGATTAATAATATTGATTGTGGACAAGATTTTAAGAACAAAACTCATGTATGAATAGAAACTTTGATTATGTTTTGTATTATTCAGCAACCATCATATACATTTTATAGTACTGAAGCAAATAATTGACAACTACTTTTGGTGTAATATATATATATATATATATATATATATATATACCCAACAAACACAGGACTGACGGCAGCTTATCGGGCCAGTGCTGGAGGCACCGGTTGAACGACAAGTACGGGAGAATTTTGTCGGGCCACTGGCGGGTTGTTTACGAACCTCCGAAGGGGAAACGCTTTCCGTTTACGTGTTTCAGGGCCTGTTATGGGTTGATATGAATCGTACCGAAACCGTTTTCCCTGCATCGTCCCGGAACTGCACCTCCGATTCGTAACCACAAGTAACAGATATCTGCATCAGAATTATGGATTTGAAAGGGAAGGCGAAGATTAAATTTAACAGACTTTTCAAAAATATTTATTTCATTGTTGTGAAACTTCTTTCACGCGGAAAATTCCCATAATTTTCCTTGTATGTAAAGATTGTATTATGTGAAAAGTATTATGTGAAATTGTATAATTGTATTATGTGAAAATTCACATAATTTTCCTTGTATGTAAAGATTGTATTCTGTGTGTATGTTTTTAACTCCCTAGAAGCTTATAAAAACAGATGAAAATTAGTTTCATTGTTTATTTTTATATATTACTGGAGAAATTAAATATCTACTTAAAAATGGGTCCTTGTTTCACCACTCTTTATTTATAAGAGAGGAAATAGTGATAAAATTTGTATTTTTTTAAATTTCTTCTATAGTATATTAAAATAATAATATATATTTTTGTAGATAAAATATTCAAAATATATTTTTCAGGAAATTTACATATTCTAAGTATTTCTAATTGTTAGATGCCATTATAAAACAACTGATTTTGTAGAATTTTTTCTCGAATTTCATCGTATTAATTTTACAGTAACATATTCTTATAATACAAATTTGAATGAAAGAAAAATAATTTTAAATTTACAGACCTTAGTTAAAATAAACAAATCACACATATTTAGAAAAATATTAATGTAATGTAATGTCAGAGACATAGACAGTAGATGTCATGAGACACCAAAAAATATCAAAAAATAAGACCCTTTATCCTCAGTACGTACATTGAAGAATATATATTACATTGTTTTTTTTTGTAATTGAATCAGGATACGAGAAATAATATTTACAATAAGAAAAAAAAGGCCAAAAAATTAGTTTAAATAAATGTTAGAAATAAAAATTAAGGCAATTAAGTTTAAAATAATAAGTAAGTTATATTTAATAAATTAAATTGGCAGGTTTGAACATCCGTGAGTACAGATAACAGAACTGCACTTTGCAGGATCGAACCGAGGACTGAAGCATGGGAAGCAAAAACGAACGCCCCACACCAGCATTCCCTGATAGGGTATCAAGTGTGGAACTTCAATAAGAGGAAACTGCCTCGCATGGAACAGAAAAATAAAGGAAAAATGTTAAACACTATCAGAAACCACACTATCAGAATAACACTATCAGAATTAACCTGTGAACAATTAATGGACTGGGTAAGATTTGAAATATTAAGATCGGAACATAAATTTTTAATTTTTAAGTGGCCGTTCGGTTTTGGGATTTTTTTTCCAAAAAAATTCAATGCGTAAGTAAATTAAGTAATTTTGAAAGGTCCGATATTAATCCAATTGCAGTAATGTTTTCAGATAAGATTTTGATAAAGTTTCATGAAATTGATTTGGGATATTGAATTTTGACTAGGTTGTACATTTTGTTGAGGGTATCTTTGTACCCTTCCGCCATTAAAAAAAAAACATGGCTCAGGTTTGGTTTCCCGCCTAACAGGAAATTCATCATTAGCAGCGGGAATTTCTTTCCTCCGGATTACGACAGTTTCCTAGGATAGAAAATTGGTTTGAGAGATTGATTCGATCATTAATGCTAGTTAAGTTAGAGTCGAGAGCAATTCGCTTTAGATCAACCCAAATTTTAAAAATCACATTATGTTCGATTTCGTTCAAAATTACCACATCACATTGCATACCAAGATTATAATATTTTATACATTACATATACAATGTATTTTTCATTTTCATAATAAAACTAAACTTTTGAATGTAGTTGACTTTTTTATGCGGCCCGCCTGCCTTGAAAAAATTTACCATGTGGCCCAGATGCTGCAAAAGGTTAAACACCCTGCTTTAAGCTCATCAGCCTGATTCAGAGGTTTAACTTTTTCAGATTTAGGAATATAATCAAAAGTGGGTGTAGAAGAAAATTTAAACGCACACTTACTGTGCATAAGATTAAAAAGTTCTTTGAGATTGGGGATGTTAAACGTTATTTTGAAAAAAAAAAATTCATGTTTTTCAAAAGTCCATAGTAATCACACATGGTTTCCATTACTTATTTCACTGACACATTGAATTGTGTTTTGTTTTGTTTTTTATTATTAAATTTTAGCATTATCTTTTGAGAATGTATTTTCGTTTTTATCAATGCAACTCTTGCAGAAGTGCCACGGACGGGTAAGGGTGACTCGGTAACGAATTTAACAATCCTTTCTACTGCTTGTGTGTGACATGGAAAATTGCTGAAGTCAGTACGTTGACTCTCCTGATCAGATTATTTTGCTTCCTTTAGAAACTGCTTTAGTTTGTAATCAGAAATATGCTTCGTTCTGTTACTTTAACATCTTTACGTACAATCATATCAATATAATCCTTGGCATCAAAGTTTATACGTTGAACTTAAAACTTTCCAATGCCCCCTTCATTTTTCAGTCCTTGCTTTTAGAATCCGGCGAAATCCAAGCTGTCTTACGTGGCTGCGATCAACTGATATCATACATAGGAGGAGATTTTCAGAAGCAGCAAAGTACGAATTTCTTTGAATGACTGGGTCAATTACATTTTTAAGAGTCTGATGGAGGTAACGTGAATAGCTTACAAGTTTCCACAAGTGCTTCGATCCATGGATATAAGATAGTTTCCGCTTTATGTGAAACGAAACAGATGCATATACTTACAAAATGTACTCAGTCAGTATTCGGAGATTTTTTTTGCAGTACATTCTGTTCCCACATACAAGTGAAGTATTCGGTTTGCTAATGTAAGCTATCATGAATAACAAAGTTTTCCTGGTTTTCTCATAGACAAATCAGAAGAGCACCTTCCAACAGAGATTGCATTAGACATTTCTAACAAATATTTTGGGTCCACACTTAAATCATCCTTAATTTCTAGTAATGGAATGCCATTTTCAATAGGTGATAATTCAATTACTGGAAGTTCATAGCAGTTTTCTAGTTGTTTACCTATTTCTCCTCCAATTTAGGACGTAGGCGCAGTTCATTTCCATGAAATAGACAAATCAACCACTGCAGTGGCCTTCTTAATTCCTTTTCAAATAAACGAACCACATCATTATTCAATCCAGTGTTCACGGCAGTTCCACCCATTCCAATTACAGTAATGTTTAAATTCTGGTTGTTGTCATTGAAAAATGCTATTATGCTATCTTATATACATTTTCCAGTGCCAGAAATCTGCTTCTGAAAATCTCGTCCTTTGTATGATATCAGATGATCGCAGTCATGTAAGAGAGAGCTTGGATTACCCCGGAATCTAAAAGCAAGGGCTGAAAATGAAGGTGGCATCAAAAAGTTTTTATTTCAACGTATAAACTTTGATGCCAAGGATTATATTGATATGATTGAATGGAATGATGTTAAAGTAACAGGACTTCCTATGAAGAGGCATATTTCTGATGACAAACAGAAAGCAATTCAATGTGTCAGTGAAATAAGTAAAGCAAACCATGTATGATTACTATGGACTTTTGAAAAATATGAATGTTTATTTCAAAATAACACTTTGCCTTTAAAGACATTACATTAATATTTTTCTAAATAAATGTGATTTGTTTATTTTAACTAAGGTCCGTTAATTAAAAATTGTTTTTTTCATTCCAATGTGTATTATAAGAATATACTACTGTAAAATTAAGATGATGAAAATTGCGAAATTCTACAAAATCAGTTGTTCTGTAATGACATCTAAAAATTAGAAATACTTAGAAATACCTAAGTTTCTTGTAAAAATATTTTGAATATTTTATTTACAAAAAATATATATTATTAATTTAATATACCATAAAATAAACAGAAAAAAAGAATTTTATCTCTTTTCACAAAAATATCTATTTTGAAGCACCTGAAAAATATTTCAGTAGAGCAATAAAATTTTATATTCAATACCAAAAGGCAGCTTTTGAAAGCTATAGCATAATGAAATTTCAAACCATCTTTTTTTTCGCCTCGTCATACTACAATGCACTAGTGTCATCTGATTGGACATTCAGTTGCACGTGATTGAAAAGGCGCCATTAAAGATTGATTACAAGTTCGTTGAAATTAATCCACAAGTAAGTTTCATTCGTTAGTCTTAAATTATTGCCTTTAGATTTTATTTAACACCCTTACATAGTGAACATTATTCTATTTCTGTTATAAGATAGTGTTTTAATCCAAGTTATATATGAATTGACCATATTTCAGATCAAACTCTACTGAACTGAGTGTATTGAATTAGCAATACTTATGGCACTTACGAGCACTTTCGTATGTATAAATAAAAACATTTTGTTTCGGAATAATTTAAGATTCGTGTTTCAGTTAATATTTTAGATGGACAAAGGAAGTAAATGGACTCTTGTGAAAGTCTTAAGTATTTGCTAATTAAATTAATATTTAGAATTGTAATTTGTACGCACTATTTAGATTTTTATATCCTTTAGAAAGTATAAAATACATGACACAAATATCAATTCCAAATCTACATAGTTGAAAAATAAAAATGTATTTTCATTTCCAGTATAATATTTTCCATTTTATTTCTTTAAAGAAATTTGAAAGAAAATTATAATGAAATTTTTTTTAATATGTTAATCCAAATTAAACATTTTTTTACTACTGGATTGATAAATCAGTTACACATGATTCCTCCATAGTAAATTCATGCATAGTATTCAATGGTGGAAAAATTGTCCATTTTCCTATTAAATATATTTTACAATGTTCTTATTGCCAGGTATCAATAGGCAACAAATTATCCATGTCTAAATGTTAAAAGATGGATTCAAAAACGTTCCACATTATAAAAGATTCTAAAAATGAACTTGTAAATCATACAAAAGGATCTATTGAATTCCTTATCAAATTGTGTTTTGAGTAAACTTTATAAAATACACTGCATTTTATACATTATAAAGAAATAAAGAACAAATATTCTTAAAATTTTTGTGTTCATAATTTAAAAGAATGTATTTAGTATAATTATATATTTTAATTTAAATGCTAAACACTAATAGGTATTTTTCATGTATAATCTTAATAGCCTTAAAATATAATTTTTTTAAAATTCTATTTATAATGTTCTATGTGTACACTCAATTGCTATATATGTATATGTTATTCCTACTGGGTGAAATTTCTTTATGTCTATCGAGAGCAAAGATATATTCAAAATTTCAAAACCAGATCAAAATATTGTTTAATCAGTATCCACATGTCAAGTAAATATTGAAACAATAGCAAATATTGGAGCATTTTTTTATTTTGAATATCTCATTAAATAAAAAGCTTATTTAAGGAACATTTTGAATTTCAATTGCTATTAATCAATATTTTGAACTGGCTTTGATATTTAGATTATATTTCTACTCTCTCTGAAGATATAAAATAAAACAATTTCACTCTTTAGGAATAACATAATGGTGCATACTTTTTGCAACTGAGTGTATATATTCTTGCAATTGAGTGTATATATATTTTCAAGAATTATTAATTTTTGTATGTATGTGAACTCCATTGTATTCCTGAATTCATTCAAAGAACCTCTGGAGTAATGAGAAGTTTAGAGTTTTAAATTTGTGTCAATAAAGATGCCACGTGCATTTAATTTTCTAATTTGTATCGTGTTTGAAATCACTTTTATCAGTGTTATTAGAGATGATGGCAGTGAAAATTATTCCAAAATAGACTATTTAGATACATAAATTGTTTCTTAACTTATTAATTTGCATTCCATGTTTTTAAATTATATATTTATAAGTATATAGATTTGTAGATTATCAGAATGTGTACATACAAAAAATTGCTTTATTGTAATAGATATTGTACGATAAGAGTTTTTATAAATCTGAGAATGTTCTCAATAACTATCTATAAGCTGTTCATCTCTAAAGGTCTTTTGGAAATTATTTTGTTGTCATGCTGTGCAAAATAAATGTGAACTTATTGGCTTAATATATATATATAAAGGGTAAAATTAGTTTCTTTTCCCCTTTTTATATTAGTGATAAGCAAGTTTATAAAGAACTCTACTTTTCAATACTTCTTGGTTTGATAAAACATTAAATTTTTATTATGGCATTATAAGAAAATATTGGTTTTTTTACAGAATTTTGAAACTGGAATCTATTCAGAGCTTCAGGCTTGAAAGACAAATACCACTTGGATCTCATAACCTGCGTAAGTTTTTAACGCCACTGAGCCTACCTTTTTTTATTCTCGAGATATACTTTTATTTTCAGCAGTGGACTTGTGGCCCAAATCACTGTTTTTAATATTTTTTTAGATTTATTTTTAACTAATTAAATTTTTTCTATGAAAAAAACTAAAAATATTTATTAAACAACTAAAAATTTCAAATTAGTTTTTTTAACTTAAACGCTAATCTGAACTTTCTCATAAACTTTGGTCTCAATAATTTGTGGATAGAATATTGATTTTCTTTATTTATTCTTTTTTAACTGTGAAGCTTGTTGTTAAGGTTTTAGGTGAGTGAGAAAATGCAGTCCGGGGATTTCAGTTAACACGACTCTTGTGAAAGACTTTAACTCTTGCCAAAAAAAGAGATTTATATTATAAAATTATAAAATGCCAAGGTTTATTTAGAAAATATAAAATGTGTTCATAGACAAAGTTTGTTTATAAAATTGTAGATAAGACATCCATTGTGAGTTGTGGTTTATTATATCAAAATGTGTGTTTGATAAGTGAATGAAATAACCCTTTCTTAATAATGGAATAGAACTCCTGTATAATCAATGAATTCACGGATACAAGATACAGTTCCAAAAAGCAAAACGCCTGGTTTACAGAGTCTTTTATAATAACAGAAAAATGATATTTATATTATGAAAATGTGAAGTGCCAAGCTTTATTTATTCTTAATGGTTAACATTAAAATTTTAAAAATATTTTTAGAATTTCCTGATAAGTTGTTAGAGGTTCGTTGATAATTCATTACAGAAGTAGTAAAAAGGAAATTGCTTTTGGATGTATTAGATCATTAGTTAATGGGCTAAGTAATTTTAAATTTTGGTAAAATTTAATTTTATGCATGCCATAAATTTTTCTCTCTGTTAAACATGTTTATTCCATTTTAAGTCTTAATACTTATATAAAGAATTTGGATTAAATGAAAACAGTAATGAGTGATGGTGAAAATGTATTAAATGTGGTAATTGAATTGCTTGATGTTCTAAGACATAAAATTTCTGATCATCAAAATACAATAATTGACTTCTTGACTGAACAACTGACTTTATTATTAAACAATATCCTATTTTGCTACCCCCCTTGTTTAAGTATATAATCATCCTTCAAATCCTAATAGACCATTATTTTATATTTTTGATCCTGTACTAAATTTGTACTAAATTTTTTAAAATTCCACTGAGCATCTTGTTTAGCTGTTTAAAAAATGGGGGGAAATGCATTGTAAATTGTCTTTACTTTCTCAAAGTTTCATAATTAAATATGTTGATAAAGTTGTGCCTGAAAAATAACTCAACTGATTCTGAACATCAGTTGGAGTTTTATGGAAAGCCAAATTATATGGAAAGTTATACAATAGTTAGTTGAAATTGTTTCTTGGAAGTTTTGCGAGGTAGTAATCTAGTTCATGTATATTAAAGTCTTATTTAAATATTGTGCTAAACATATTCAGCACATTGAAAGTCTGATTACTTCTCAACTTTTAATCACCAGGCAATTTTTGGTATTAAATTATATGCTCAGTGCATATTCCATTATGTGTAATTTTCACTTAATCTGATTTGAAAATTCATGTGAGGAGAAATTTTTGGTTCAGTTAAATCAGAAAATTGTAGAAAACTTTTTAAAAAGTTGGTTTTTTCCCATTTTTTTCAAACTGTGACACTGAAAATACCGATTATGTCTTTAGCCCTAACATAGTTTTTAACAATGATATGATCCATAACAAAAATTCGATGCTACATTTTTTTTTCTTCTTTTATTTATATTACATTTATTTTCCTCATTGTATAACTTTTTGAATACTACTCAAACCAATTCTATTGTTACTCAATTTCAAAAAATCATATTTCAAATTTTAAGGATCGATCGGTAGTCAATGCGCTGAGAAGGGCCCTAGCTGAATTCAATTTGTATCCGTCCCAAATGTTAGAAGCATGCTACATTTTTTTTCTTCTTTTATTTATATTACATTTATTTTTCTCATTGTATAACTTTTTGAATACTACTCAAACATCAATTCTATTGTTACTCAATTTCAAAAAATCATATTTCAAATTTTAAGGATTGATCGGTAGTCAATGCGCTGAGAAGGGCCCTAGCTGAATTCAATTTGTATCCGTCCCAAATGTTAGAAGCACGCTACGCCTATGGTCCAAAGTATACATGTAAGGGGGTCATACTACCTTTTTTATTTCACTGATAAGCAAATAGACGAGTGCTCTGCACTAAAATGTTTTACTGATCTTGTTGAGAAGTATTGGAGAGCACGTGCACTGATTGCATAGGTGCTATTTTTGGTAGTGTGTGGCATTTGTAAAATAAATAAATAAATAATGAACTCTGCTTTTCAATGCTTCTTGGTGTCACAAATCACTCTAATTTTTATTATGGCATTGTAAGAAAATATTGGTTTCTTTACAGAATTCTGAAACTGGAATCCATCTTCACATTGTGATTTCCATGAAAAGATTCCACAACTCACTTGGCAGTGTGCTCGATTCATAATCTGTAAGTTCATTTTAACCTCACTGAACCCATTTTTTTTTATTCTCTAGATATCCTTTATTTTTTTCAGCAGTGAACTTGTGGGCAAAATCACAAAGTTGATAATATATTTTTTTAAAATTTATTTTTTGTACTTAAATTTGAATTTTTCTATGAAAAACCATAAAAAATATTTTTATTACATAATTCTTAATTAATAAACAACTCAAATTTTCAAATTTCTCTTTGTATATTTTATACGCTAATCCGAACATTTTCATAAACTTTGGTTGCAGTAATTTGTGGATTGATATTGATTTCCTTTATTCATTATATTTTTAACTGGCAAGCATGTTATTAAAGTATTAGGTATGTCTGAAAGTGCAGTTCAGGGACTTCAGTTAACCGTGACTCTTGTGAAAGTCTTTTATCATAACTGCTTACCAAAAAAAATTTTATATTTTTATATTATAAAGATATAAAATGCCAAGGGTTATTTTACTCTTGATAGTTAATGTTAAAAAATTTTTAATTTAATTATCAGAATTTCATGAGAAGTAGTTAGAGGTTCATTCATAATTCCTTACAGAAGTAATAATAATAATAATATTGCTTTTAGATGTATTAGATTATTCGTTGATGAGCTAATAGGTAGTTGAATGTCATTTGGAATACTAACTTCTGCCTAGTATTTAATTTTATTATTTCATTGTCAAATTTTGGTGGAGATCTGTCACATAAAATATATTTTTGTGAGCAGCTGTTATTATAAAGTGTAAGGATAAGGGCAGTAAAAAAATATTCCAAAATATATTATTTAGGTTCAGTTAATTATTAAATAATTGTTGACTATAATAAGGTTATGTTTGCAAGTGTGTAGGTTTTTTTATGGTGTATTATTTGGTTTATCTAAGTTAAGTTGAAAAATGATGCAAGCATACAAAGATTGACTGGCTGTCAATGTTGAGTGCAGTAGCATAGATTATTTTACAAAGTGCAATAAAATACTATTAACTTTTCAAACCGAACTTCTAACCAAAATTTAAAAAAAAATTTAATGAAACTTTTAAAATTGGAAATATTTTCATGGATCTAAGGAATGGAACATAACACCTGTATTGTCAACTAAGTCATGGATAAAAGATGCAGCCCTAAAAGCAAAAGGCCTGGTTTCTGTATACTTTTATAATAATCATGTTACAACAGTATACAGAAACCAGGCTTTTTGCTTTTAGAACTGAATCGTTTATCCATGAATTTGTTGACTATACGGGTTTTCTATTCCATTGTTAAGATCTGTGAAAATACTCTCATTAGCAAAATATTTTTTTAAAAACTTAAATTTGGGTTAGAAGCTTGGTTCAAAAAGTCTAAGTGTTTTTTCACGCTTTATAATATAATCTATGCCATTTCACTCAACATTGACAGCTAGTCAATATTACCCACCTCATTTTTCAAATTAACCTAGACTAATCAAACAATATATCATAACAATTGTTTAGTAATTACTGAATCTAAATAGTATATTTTGAATAATTTTTTACTGTGGTTATCCCTAATAACAGCTGCTCACAAATAAAAAAAATATTTTATACACAGATCCCCACCATAATTTGACAATTAAGTAACAAAAGATATGCTCTATTAAAATACTATGCAGAAGTTAGTATCCCAAATTACTTTCTACCACAATTTTTGTAAAACCAATTACTGTGAAAGCTACATCATATAATAAAGTTTTACTTTATTCATTATTATAGTAATAGATTAGTTGTTAAAGAGTATTCACCCTTTTCACTAAATTTCTCAGCACAGTAAGACATTCAATCCTGTCAATTAAATGATTAGTTATTACAGATATAAATAAAATAGATTAGAATGCCTTGATAGAGTACAATAATTGAAAGCTGACTGAGAGACTTGAGATGACAACAAAATTTTCTTTTCACTATCGAGAATCACTCTCACGTTGAAAGTAAAGAAACACAAGAATGAAGATTGAATACTATATAAAATCTTAAATTTCTAAATCTGACCCAGCATCTGTATTAATGCTCTCTATGGCATGTTGTAATCAAATTTAGAAATTTAAGATTTTGTATGCTAATGTTTTACTTAGCATTCAATCTTTATTCTTGTGTTTCTCTACTTTCAACAGCATTATTGTCAATAGTGAAGAGGAAATTTTGGTGTCATTATAGACAAGTCTCTGATTCAGCTTTCAACGTTGAGCTGAAATTATGCTCAACATTAAAAACTTAATTGTACTCTTATCAAGGCAATCTACCCTATTTTATTTATATCTATAATAACAAATTAATCGACATGGTTGGATTTTCTACTGTACAGAGAGAAATTTAGTGAAAAGGGGAATACTCTTTAACAAATATTTTATAACTATTTTCTATTAGTATATTTATTTAATCAAGTAAATATTTTTTACATGATGTAGTTTTCACAGTATGTAATTGGTTTTACAAAAAAAATGTGGTAGGAATTTACTTCTTGGAAGTAGTTATCAATAAAATGACAACAGATTTAAAACTGCACTCATGTGTTGGGTGCTGTTTTGTATCAAGTTTTTTTAAACCCCTGTCTCAGAATTTATATTTCCTAATTGGATTTATTTAATTCTACTTTATCAACAATGAATTTTTCAACTACTTTCAACAATCAACTATTTTTACAACAATAAATTACCCTTTAATGTACAAAACTATGCAAAAAATAATTTTCTTATCTGCAGAGCATTTACTAACTCTACATAGAAAAATAATTTAAATAAATTCTTTTGATTCATAAATTATATCTGGGGATGGGAGTCATTTTCCTTTCACATAAATTTATGAACTGATTTTCTCTTTCTTTTTTTTCCCTAGATGCTGTAAAGATGGAGCCAGAGGTACAGCGAAAGGATCCTGTTTTGTAGAAAATATAGAAAAAAATTGTGTAAATGTGCTATGTACTTTCTAAATAAACTATTTTTACTTTAAACCAGCTCTTTTAGGTATTTAAAAACATGTGTGTCTATAATTTTTCTCAAAATTACAATAGAAGATATTACTATCATAGTACTATTTCTCAAAAATAGTACTATCAAGTGTTGGATGTTAAGTCCAATATAATAGAAAAGAAAATATTTTTTTAAAATGACATAAGAATTTAATGAATTACTCTTTAATTCACAAAACTATGCAAAAAATAATTTTCTTATCTGTAGAGCATTTATTAACTCTACACCAAAAAATAATTTAAATAAATTCTGAGCAAGTTTTCACAAGCTCACAAAGATGGGCTTCATCATACACACTACACATTACTCAGGTTTGAAGAATGTATCAAATTTATGTTTATAAATTTATCAAATTATGTTAATAAATTTTATACTGGGGAAGTACAAATTTTTTGGGTTAATTATTAAAGTAGTACTGTTTTACGTACTATAATCTCATTCTAAATTTAAAAAAAACAAACTGTAACCTTAGATCGAGTGGAAAGATGATTTAGCTTTAATGGTTGGTATTAATGTTATCTTAACTTTCAAATTTGGGTAAATGTATCTTAATGCAAAATGAGGTTTTGTTCTAACAAGTAAACTAGTGATTCATATACAAATTTTTAGGTAATAACAAAGATCAGTATTTGGTAATACCTAAAAATACATAAGGCAAAACTGGAAAAAATGCTAGAAATATGAAGGCAAAAAAAATAATAATAAAAGTGAAAGGGTTGATATCAGAGGTTAATCGTCAATGAAATAAATAATAATAAAAAGCATATAAACAAAAGGGTCCTACGTAAAACTTAGAAAAAATGCCGGCGGTCCGATTCTGGTAGAATGCTGGCATGATGCCCGGACCTACGGCACATTGCTGTTTACGAGATGGGTAGATGACGGTATGTCGACACCAATTATTGCTCCCGTAACCGGCCCGTCAACCTCCGGTTACGTTCCGGCTATGTGTCCGCATCGATGGCTTAATCGCGGCTGCCTAACGGTTCGTAGTCGGATGAACGATGGCTCGAATCCTACCGGAAGCGGCCCGGCAGTCGACGGGGTAGTCGCGGGCGAGAGGACACAGCCGTGACGGAAACGATACTGACCTAATGCGCCGGCCCGGCAGTGGTGAAATCGGCTGGCCGGAACCTTCCGACCCCGGCCCGATGCTTCTGTGTTTGTTGGGTATATATATATATATATATATATATATATATATATATATATATAATTTCCTGCATGATATATAATATTTTAGCAAATGGACAATTCCCCTACAGTAGTATTTAAAGAAAAATAATTAAATTGGTGATGAAAGCCTGTAAAAATTCATTCGTTTTATGATTAACAAATTCTTTAGCCTGGAAAACAATCCATACATTTGTCTTATAGGATAGATCCCAAAACTAAGTACTTTTCATTGTTTATCATAACCTTTCACTTCTGATATGACAATATATAAATTTAGCTTTGTTTTAAATTTTTCATATGGATTTTACGCACAAAAACATGTGAGATTTATTGTAGAGACAATCGCGTTTAATGCTGTCTAACCTTAAGAAGCACAATGCTTATTAGTTTGAAACTTCGTGTGAATAATTTTAGAAGATTTCATTAGTTATATATTTTTCTGGAAGCTCCCATTAAATAAGATTCATTTCTCTATTATACACCATGAAGGCTTTTAAGGAAGAAAACTATTAACAGGTTCAACTACTGAAAGTCAAAACTTTAGAAGAGTTCTAAACTTTGCGAAATTGCTTTATGCCTTCTAAAGTACCCCAGGACAGTTTTGAAAAAAAGAAAAAACTGATATTTGTCTATCTTAAAATGCATATTTTGAGAATAGTTAAGCAAATACCAGTTCAAAATAGCCGCAGTTTTTAGTGTAAGTAATAAAAGAGTTTATTGTATTGAATTTCAAATAATTCTCTGCAAACATGCTATGAAAAGTATTATTTACTACTTCCGTTAATAAAAAAAATATTACCTAGTCATCAAATCAAATGAATATGAATTACATGGTTCAACTACTGAATAACAAAACATGGCAAAATTCTAAACATTACGAAATTGCTTTACGCCTTTTAAAGCGCCCCAAGGCAGTTAGCGCAACATCACTTATCTGTCTGTCGCAAATTGCATATTTTTTAACGACATATAACAGTTTAACATACACATATATTGTTTTAGTGTAAATAAAAAAAATTTTATGCCACTGAATTTCCGAAATTGTCCATGCAAATGTCGGAAAAAAAATATTATTTACAACTTGAGTTACGAAATAAAATGTTATTTAGCTATCAAATTGTAGGAATATAAAGTATTTGGTTTTACTAACTTAGAACATAGGGCCCTCGAGGTAGCACAGTAGTAGCACGTCTGCTTTTTCAAGGGACCGAGGTTGCTAAGTTCGAATCCTGACAATCCCCATTAAATAACTTCCTGTCTAGGCAGGAAAAGGACAAGTTAAATCCGTAAACTGGAAGGTCCCTCTTTATGGTCAGAGAAGGTGATACAAGGTGCGACTCCCCCTTGTGTCGCTGCCGAGCGAGCTACCACGGGCGAATACAACGCACAATATTTAAATCAACGCACACATTTACGCGAATATTTCACAGGTCCGTAATGAATGAAATGAAGCGAAATGAATGCGTTAGAACGCATTTTCCAAGTTGACGAGCTAGTGGTTCCGATAGTTGAAGTACACCATTTTCGACTAAACATTACCATTTAATGTGTGAATGTATGTAACAGAATGTTTTTCTGTTCTAACTAAAAGTTGTTTGCCTTAACAAGTAGCCGCCTCTTTATGAATTTTATACTCAACACGAAGCAACGTTAAGACGTAGCAGATAACAAACGTAGGTTACCTTTTATATTTTTGGTCTTGAATCTGCTATTTACACTAGATATCACAGCTGGTGATACTCGGTCAAAATTGAGGGTTTGTCTTAGCTAGGAGGGTTTGTCTTAGCTAGGAGTCCGTCTTAGCTAGGTCACCTAGTTAAGACGGACTCCGACCTTGTGAAGTTATTGTAAACCGGAGCTGCACTTCTCATTTTGCAAATCCTCTATAGACCTGGTCTGAAACATTTCAAGCCAGGGTGCATTAATAAGAAAAGCGAGAACTTGAAATATAATCTTCATTGTAAAAGTACTTTTTCAAAAATATATAACCATTTTAACGATGGGGCTGCAAATATCAAGGGTTTTAAAATATTTCTCAACTATGCAGGAATAGCTTTATTTCTAGATTATAATAGATACACTCATGGACAAAAAAATTAGCGCACGAAGAAATAATTGCGGGATCGTAACGAAACTTGCAATGAAGTTGCATGTCGGGGAGATATGCAAATGATTAGAAATGCAGCGTGATTGCGCATTACGTATAGCCGGTAGAGAGCGTTGAACATCGTACTCTGTGGAGTATAAAACAGGTAACCAAAGCTTGTTTGAGTGTGCTGAATCATTTACAAAGGAAGAGCTGAGATAGACATGCCATTACGCCGTGTTCGAAGACAATATAAGCAGTTGTCGCAGTTTGAGAGGGGGAGAATCGTCGGGATGATGGAAGCTGGGTGATCAGCTAGGCGAGTAGCTCGTCAATTAGGCCGCTCTGATTGTGTTGTGAGGAGGTGTTGGGACCAGTGGACCCGAGAGATGTCATGTACACGAAGACCAGGCTCAGGACGCCCTCGACAGACCAGTCGTCGAGAAGACCGCCACATCGTAAGAAATGCACGCGTACAGCCAACTGCTTCATCGGCCGTCATCCAGGCACAGGTAGCACCTTCACTAGGGGCCTCTGTGTCTCCTAGAACCATACGAAGGCGCCTGGCTGAAGGACAGTTGGTATCGCGGCGCCCATTACGTGTGCTGCCCTTGACGCCCACCCATCGACGCCCCCGTTTGGAGTTTTGCCGCGCACGAGGAAACTGGACTGCAGCGTAATGGAACCAGGTCGTCTTTAGCGACGAATCCAGATTCAATCTCGGCAGTGATGACAATCGTGTTCGTGTGTGGAGAGCCCGTGGTGAACGCTTCAATCCTGCCTTTGCTATACAGCGACACATCGCTCCCACAGCTGGTGTGATGGTATGGGGTGCCATTGCCTACAATACACGGTCACCCCTAGTATTGTTCCGTGGCACCATGACAGCCCAGCGGTTTGTTCATGAAATCCTGAAACCACATGTCTTTTGCCACTCATGCAACGGCTCCCAGGAGCCATTTTTCAACAAGACAATGCTCGGCCTCATACGGCAAAGGTGTCACAAGACTGTCTCCGCACTGTTACTACCCTTCCTTGGCCTGCCCGATCCCCAGATTTGTCTCCAATCGAGCATATCTGGGATCATTTGGGACGACGAGTTGGGCATCCCACGAGTTTGAACGAACTGGAGGCAAGGTTACAGCAAATATGGAACGAAATGTCTCAAGACATCATACAGAACTTGTATGACTCAATGCCCGATCGTGCATTCGTGCTAGAGGGGATCCAACGGAGTATTAACTCCTCCGTTGTTTTGCCTTTTTTTCTGAAATAAATTATCCTTTTTCTTTGATTTTCTTATCATTTACTTATATCAAAGTAGTAAATACGTCTGTAAAATTTCATTTCATTTTGACGACTCCTTCTTGGTGCGCTAATTTTTTTGTCCATTAGTGTACTAATAGAAATCGAAGAAAGGAAAACTATAATCGATATAACCGATTTTTTCTTAAATAATTTTTTCTAAGTCTGCCTTTTGTGTGTTTCCTTCATAAGGGTGTTTGAAAAATTAAAAATTTTAAATCAATCATTTGGCTTTATTCTGATATGACAAACCGTTTTTTAGCATTGTTTATTCGGATAAGATATGTCTATCAGTCTCCCCATGTAGTTAGAAATAGTCATACAACCTATGAAAATTGAAATAAATGATTGCTTTGGAGGACGTTATTATAACGTTATAAGAAAATGTGTTGAAAATAAAACCATCATATATCATTTATGATGATTCTGTTAGTAGAGTACTGAACTCAAGATCAGAGACGAGATTGAAATTTTTTCTACTATCTCTGGTGTTTTACAATCACAATAATATTTAAATTATTTTTACAATAATAATATCTATTACCACTGAAATGGTTCCGCTAGTATAACAAAGTCTGCAAAAATGTCATTAATTTTCCCTCAACCTTTTTACTATAATCTATAACCAAATCTAGTTCAAATTATCAACATATTTGAATGCAAAAAAAAAGTACGCTAAAATTTTGCAATTTTTTTCGAATGTTTTCGATACTTGAAAGTTTTATTAATAAAGCAATGGGTAAAACACATGAAATTTTTAAAAGAAACAGACATATCATTTCTTTTATCATTATTGGCTTAATCTTAGCTTAGACTTGACAATATAAAGTTGTTTTATCTTGCCAATTTCAAACGTTAAGCAAAAGAAAAGAAAATATGCTAAAAATGAAAATGTTTTGGAAATTGTTAAAGAATTGCATATCATGATTTCTACTTTCCGAAAATTTAAACATAGAAACCCGCTGCAGTGAAAAAAACATATTCTAGTATCGGTAATACATTAGATAGGAGTGTTTATATTTTTATTTTAATTCCATACATTATGAAATAGATTAAATGTACATATGTAACTACGGAGGGAAGTGTATAGGAAATATATAAAAAACTTCATTAAAAGATACAAGATACTTCAGTGCAGATATCGAATAAAGATAGAAAATTCGATCGACATTGAATATTAAAGTAGAATATCAAACATCTAGACGTTATTTATGATAATTTCCTTCGGAAGAAATATGGGAACAAATTCCATGGGAAAGATTTCCGGATTCCATTTACCGGTTTTACAATGCGCTATCAATCGTTCCCGAGAAAATTCCCTTCCAAAACCAATAATTCCATCAGTGTACCTTCATCCATTTTGCCTGTTCCTTTATTTATTTTAGTGTTAACACAACACAAAAAGGGTGCTGTGATTTATTACTTTTCCAAGATAGGTATCATGGCTTCATAAAGAAGGTCGTTTTTTATTTTAAGACTTAGTTAAAAGTTTGTTAGAAGTTTTTAAATTAAGCACAATGTGTTGGGGGAAAAAAATAAGTAGAAAATTTATTGTTCGGATTTTCTACCATTTTTTAGTTGAAATAAATGATCTTGATTGAAGTAAAATCACGTGGCATGATTATACGCTATTTATTACAGCAGCTGAAAAGTGTAAGTGCTTTTGTTATCAACAGCTATGCGATACTTTTTGGATGATAATATACTTTGTATAAAATACATATTGTAATGCAATTTTTATACATTGTTTCGTAAATGGGTTTCAAGTGCTTTTATGCTATTTATAAATAAAATATTTAACAGTTTTATAAACAGCTTAAAGGATATATATATATACATATATTTATAGTTAAAAGTTAACGCGTTATAGGCTATGTGTCGAGGATGAAGACATAATTTGATTTGATTTGGTTTGGAGCGCTACGGTCAACTTTTTCTACGCGAGGGCTAATAAGACCGGGGCCTACAGTTTAAAGCCGATTCCATACGACTACAAACATCCATGCCAACAGTAGGACTCGAACCCACAGGATCTGAACCGAATTCCAGCCGGATGAATAATTAAAATCCTACAATCATACAATTTTCTTATATTTGTGTTGGGGAACAGAAGTTTAAAATGAACTATATAAAATGAAAATATAAGTTGTAGGTCAGGATTTTATAAGTGATGCAAAAAAGAGATAAATTTCATAAATTCGCCGCGAATCACATTCTCTGTTGTTAAAAATGACTTGTATGGCTGAAGAATCAGACAATATAACACTCTAGTGAAGCTCTTCTTGCGAGCTAGTAACTGCTCTAAAGCTACAAAAATAGCCTTTACGTCAAAATCGAAACTATTGTCTCAGCCAACTGATTTATAAAAAGCGAAATATTCACTGTAGATTCGTGAACCAGCCCCTGCACTTCTCTCCAGCATAGATACATTAGTGTATAAATGAGACAACTGTCCACTGGAATACCTATTTTCAATTGTGCCAAGGGCGGTTGCATGAATCTGAACTCTGTTCATCTATATTTTATCGAAAACATCGAAAGTTAAGAAGTCAGCAGCAATAAATCTAATGTCAAAGGTCGAGAAGCGGGGGACTATTCAATAAGAAAATATCCCAGACACGGACAGGCGTCGAAGTTAATTAAAATGCACCGGAACATTTCAGAAGCTGCCTATGCGATGAGGTGGACCGAGAAGTTGACCTACGAACAAGGTGGCCTGTCCCTCATCCCAATAAAGGGGTTGTGCGAACGAATGAAAAGACAAGAAGACCACAGCCAATAATAAAAAAAAGGAAAGAAAGTATATATACGAGTGTTGGAGCGTTTTCGAGAGAGCCCTTTATAAAAAGAAAATGACAAGAAACTAAGCTGCAGAGGGCCGACAAGAGACTCCCTTATTGCAAAAAGAATGACAAATACCCTAAGCTACTACAGGGCCGATGAGAATCCAAAGAATACGAAATTGAATGCCCAGGGCGAGCTCCTTACGAAAAAGAAACAAAAAACAACGGAATTAGCTACTACAAGACCGAAAAGAGAATCCAATGACAACGTGAAATTGATTGCCTAACGTCGATCCACAAACTGCTACGAAGTGCAGTATAACAAAAGAGCCGAATCAACTAATGCTACTAGTCCGCTACCTGAAGGCAGCCGTGTCCTCTTATCGCGGTTTGAACTCGCAAATGACCGCCGGTCAGAGCAACCCAACCCGCAGATCGTCATAGAGGTGATCAACGAAAAAGCAACATCCAAGGTACTCGAAGTTATCGTCGACCACTGAAATCCCGAAGTCTTTTAGTGACGAGATACATAACTCTATTGATCTCTCTCTAAGAACTATTGTCGTATTGCTCGTCCAAAAGTTATTTTATCGGGCGGGATTTAGTTGGGGTAGTACATTAATTATTTATTTTATAAAGGAGTAGTTGGGAGCGTTGTATTTAAATTATTTGTTAATAACCCAAAGTTCAGGACGTAGTTAGCAATAACGAACAAGTAAACTGAAAACCAATGATAAGAATTAAAAATAGAGAACTAATTAAATTTAAATGAAACTTGATTTATTTACAATTTGTACATTTATACATTCTATCTTAATAAAACTTTCGTAAACAAACCTAGCCATACACAAAATCAGTTTCTCGTCCTTTAATATAAAATTTCAAAAGATTACTTTTCAAAGGAAACAAGGGAGCACACAATAACTATCCAAAACGTAGAATACAAATTCTATCTCCTATTAACTATCTCTACACCTATTCGTAAACCAATAGCCAAATCAAATACAAACATCAACCAAAAGAAAAGGACTGATCTAAACAAATGAAATATTGTGACTCACTCGTTGAGTTGCGTGCCGGTATATTTGTAGGTCGACTTCCGAGGATATGCTGGAGGATTCTCTTGCTTCTAGGTCGTTGACCTTGCTGCTACCTTCTATCATCACACGCACACACAAAATATTTTATTTCACGATTATATTTGGGGAACTCAAAATTCGACCCAACGCCGTAGAACACAAACTCTTATGAGGCAACGGGGAACTGTAGCTCGACCCGATACGCCAAACTCAAGAAAGGAGTCTCTCCCTGAGAGATCTGAGAGCTTGCTACTTTAGAGAGAAGGGGAGAGAGCTTTTTAAGTTTTCAAAACTCCCCAATTTAAATTATTTCAAAACCCATTCTTCTTTCTTGACGACTCCTTCTAATTTATTTTCAACCATTCCTGATACTGCCAAAATTTCATTTGCCCGCGTCACTTCAACCTTCTTTAATTGGCCGCTCCTGCTTCACCCACCGAAACCGCACGCCAAAACCTCCCAAGTTATTTGTGGTTTTCTCACGCCGCTGTCGAATACCGCTGTCGTAAATTCGAATACAAAGCCCTTTGTCTATAATGTCACTTTTGGAGACATCCCGCGTATCTGCGTCTAGCGATCTAACTTTCCAAGCTGACCGCTTCTTCCTCCACATCAAAACACCGGACCGCTTCGCTCTTTAATTAGCATGCCTTTTCTAGCCATCGCTTCCAATTTTAACCATTTGAATGTAATGATGAAAGCCTTCGAATTATTCTTTTAATATTTTTATGATACCTTTACCTATTCGAAGTCGCATCATTACAACTATAGTGACCGACAAATATTAGACGAACTGTGGTATCCAAGTGGTGGAGACGAGTGCAACCGATAGTGACAGCAGCCCCATGGGCGAGTATATTTGCTAATATAATTTCTTTCACATCCCTGCTTATCACAAACGCACCTCTTGTCCACAAGGGTCGGCATTGCCAAAGTTATGATAAATAATATGAGTTGTAATAATAAAGGATTTATATATTGAATAATACTATATTTGAGTAAAACGAAGACCTCAGCATGATGTTAAGTAATGTATGTGTAAATATATGTGTAAATAAGTTGTATATATATATATATATATATATATATATATATATATATATGTATATATATAATAAGAGTGTCTTTTGAGAGTTGTACCCCTTGCTGAAACATGATTGGTTACGCGATGCAAAGGTACTTATATACGATCACAGTATAACGACCATACAGGTTTATTAAAGAGTCTGTTTGCGTCGTTCAGGAGGATAGGAGGGGATCTTTGATCATAGATTTTATTTCAATAGGGATAAACAGGTAGGTCTAACTTTATTACAGAACCTGGACCTTGAATAGTACATGGGATTTGTTGTTGCGTCATAGGTTTGTCTGAATCCTTTATATGCCGTTAGAGCATAAGCGTAAAAAGAGTCTAAACGTTCAGTACATTCGTTCGTCTTGGCAATAGTGTAAGAGTCGGGATACCTCTGAGCCATAATTACATAACGTACGACACTTCAAGGCATAAATTTAGATGTTCTCTTTTGTCCAGCGTGACTTACAGGGTGTAGCGTTACCCAAACCTGGTGGCCAGGTTAAAATTGAGGACCTGTTATGCCTCTTTTGTCGGCCTTGAGCTTACGTCTATCTAAATTTTGTTTTACTATTCCTTTCATTTGCATCGTAAAGTTTGCAAACCTTTTCGAATAGGGATTAATTTCGTGTACAAAATTAACATTTTCGACCACACAACGGAAGTTATTAGTGATGTTATCAACAGTAGGTAGTTCTCTTCCAAACTGCAAAAACGTAGTGGTTTGGCCAGGGGTCTACTATGTTGCTGTATTCAGTGCAAACCGAATTGTCGGTAACTTTTCACTCCAAGCAGTATGATTGTCTCCCACGAGGATAGCTAACCGAGGTTTCAAATCTCGTATGTATATATATATATATATATATTAAAAAAGTAGGACTTTAGATCTTTTCCGTGGCAAAATTTTCTGAAGGTAATAATTAAAGTTCGATTGTTGTGTTAATTTATAACACAGACATACGTAAGTTGTACTAAGGTTTTTTTCAGCGGTAAAGGAGAAAAAATTTAATCTCTTGTTGCACACCTATATAAAGATATCACATTATTATTTAGAAATTTGCCAAATGTAAATTCAGAATAGTATATCATAAATTATCACAATGCTATTTATTATATACCTCATAGCCTCAACGATGGCCAAAATTACTGAAAAATTTAGATCTTTGCACCTAATTTATTCTTAATTTGAAAAATTAAAAATAAATTAAGTGCAATATTATAAAAATATTATTACATTAATGATGATATAAGTTATCAAATTACGTCAGAAAAACAGTATTCCATTTTTCTCTTACTATGAATTTATACTTCAATAAGGATTTTACGTCTATCCATGACACTAAATCCAGAATTCAATTTGCAGATTCTAGACCTTAACAACCTGCCGGATTTGATTGCTTAATGTGAACGTTACATCATTTATGATCTGAATGAAAAACTGCCGAATTTATGGTGCATGAATTAACATGCCATTTCTTTTACTAAATTTAACTGAAATTCATAAAATATTTTATCGCCACTATAGGAGAAGTTTAACAGTATCATCATACATTGTTTAGAAGTGAACGTAATGATTTGCTATATCCACTTAAATCATATTCACATACCCATCTAAAGACATGTTTAATAATATAATGAGTTTATTCAAAGATATTGAAATATATATATATATATATATATATATATATATATATATATATATATATATATATATATATATATATATATATATATATATATATGTATGTATATATATACAAATGTATGTATATATATATATATATATATATATATATATATATATATATATATATGTATATATTCTGTAATAGATAGCTAAAATTTTAATGTACAGGCATTGTGAAAGAGTTAAGATTGATAATTTTCACCGAAAGAATATTTTAAATGAATTATATTATTATTGACATTTTCTTTATTAAATATTACTCTCGTAAGTGTTTGGTTTCAAAATGTTCGCTATTAATTTATATATGAACGAATTACGCCGATATTAAGCCGAATTAAGCCGTCTTATATTTATGTTGCCTTATGTATGATTTTTTAAAATGCTATAGTAAAAAATCCAAAAACAATTAAGGAAGTTTTGTTACTTTTATAAATAAATATATAATACACTTAGTAAAAGGCCAGACACCCATGATTAAGATTATAGATATAAATCATTTTATATGAATTGTTTACAAAGAGGAAAAATCCAATTTGCATGAAAAGAGAGAGAATATTGCTTAATTCATATATTTACGACGATGAAAGCATATCCATAAGTCTACTAAAAACAAGCTAGCGTTGTTTATAGTAATCAACTTAATCATAGTCTCATTAATATTAATTTTTGGTATTCCGAAATGAATATTACTTATGGTTCTAATCATACTTAGTCCTGAATAAATTAACCCCTAGTTATTAAAGTTTGAATGGCTGATAAATAAAAATCTGGTCAGAATTTTTTAATTATTTTTTTATGTTTTTTACAAAATGTTCATCACATTTTCATATTTTAGGTTCTTTTTTGCAACGCGTCATGCATAAAATCACGGAACAACAATATCCTTTTTCAGATAATTGAATGAGGTAGAAAAATCTAATAAAGTTTTTTTTTCTCTTCTCGTTATAATTTTCCTTTTCAAAGAATTTTTATCAGAAAAAATTGTATAATTTAAAAATTAGACAAAAAATAATCCAAAATACTCTTCGTCCAAAATATTTGATTTATTTATAACTTGTTGCTGACATGCTGCAAAGTATTTGAATAATCACGAAATTATCAAAAAATATTTACCAAGGGCCCTACATTTTATCAGTTTTCAATAAAATACGACAACATATATAGATTTAAAAGGTCATTATCAATCAAAATCCTGATGGAGAAATCATACGTAGTTCAGACAATTTACAATCATAAGTCAGAGATATAATGTACGTTTCATCTTGAAATCCTTTATATTTGTTATAATAAATCCTCCAGATTAAGTAGATATCTTTTTGAGACAGTAACTACCGGCTAAATTATCTGAAACTTGAGTTTCTAAAGACGAGCTAGAGCGAAGCCATTGTTCAAGTTGAAATGATATCAATGAGGTGCTTAAACTTATGTTATTGCGAAACTTCAAATGATTCTAATATAGATTATAAATGCAATGTCAGTGTTGAATATCCAAATATAAACTGTAACTATTACTTAACAGAGATTTTTCAGAAGTCCAACAATTTATTACTCTAATGTTTATATATCTTTCTTGATAAATTTATTTATGATTGCGGTTGGCTAATGTTTTATTAGTTCATAAATAAATTGTAGAATAAAAATGCCATGTTCATGAATCGAATATTAATTATGGCTGCGAATTAGAGATGATTTTTCTTAATTTAAACGGTTTTAATTTTAATGTATATTTATCAAATTCTTAGATGTCCTATATTGCTTGATATTCTCATATCTACTGTGAACGAAATTTAGGAATTTTATTAGTAAGTATAATACTGGATTATATTGAAATGTTCTTGCAAATATAAGCTGGAATCGTTTTGTAATAAAATAAACAATATAAGGCGCAGTAAAAGACCCCCGCAACAGCGGGATAGTCCAGACCAAGGGTCTCCAAACTTTTTAGCTTAAGGGCTACACTGACTCCTCCCCTTAGTCCCATAGGGTCAACATCTACCTAGGTAGCTAGTTCTTGGCCCTATTGGACTTAGTTACGTTTTGTAATAAAATAAACAATATAAAACACAGTAAAATACTCTCGCATCAGCGGGATAGTCTAAACCAGGTGTTTCCAAACTTTTTAGCCTAAGGGCCACACTGACTCCTCCACTAAGTACCATAGGGCCAAGACCAAGCTAGCTAGATCATCATAACAACATAATGTATCATCATACCATCATACCAATATAATGTCGTCCACTCACACAATTTGATCAGTTGCATAAATTTGCTCGTGGCTTTTCTTTCCGCTTTCAGAACTACTTATCTGTGTGAAAAAAGCACTCTCCAAAATGAAAACGACAAAAAATATTTACAGATCCAAATTAACTGATGAACATTTGAAGTCACTGCTGATATTTTCCCCTGGTAAACTTGATACACAACTGCAAACAATTGTCAGTGGAAAGTTACAGCTGCATAAATTCCATTAACCATAATTACAACGCTTAATTTCAGTATCTAAATTACCTATGTATGTCACTTATTGTAAGCTTTTAGGATACTTCTCATATCATTAATTACAGTTAAAATGCTCAATTTCATTATGTGTGTTAGTTATTGTGTTTCTAAATTGGTCGTTAAATAATAACATATGATTATTATTTTGCATGATTTACTTACATTGTAAATTTTACAATGTAATGAAAATAAATTATGGCGGGCCGGATTGTGGGTGCTCACCAGCCGATGTTGGCCCACGGGCCGTAGTTTTGAGACCCCTGGTCTGGACGTCAGGAGTCTGGATTGAGAGCTAAAGGCCTGGTGAGAACATATGGTCCAAGCAAGTACTAGCCTAGTAGCGCTGGATTGTTGAAAAGAGAGCAAAAAAATAAAATATTCGAAGAAAAAAAAGTTTCGTAGAAGAAAAAATTAAAGGAATCCGTGTAACTAAATATAATATAAAAAATACATGTAAATAAGTAAAGGATAAAAATATATCTCAGTGATAATTTATTGGTAGGGATCGAATAAACTACGTATGAAACAAAGAACATGGTATCACAGCATTCTATAACAAAACATACATCAAATAATTTATATATATTCACCAAGTAGTTTAATTTTAACTATAAACACATCTTTTCAACACAATTTATCATTTAATTTTTTAATGCTACAATAATTATGAGAAAAGACAAATGAATAAACTCTTCCCCCCAACTCTTCCTTCAATTAACATTCCCCCAATGATTAGCCAGCGGAATGTAGGAACTAGAATTAACAGTATAATGTAGGAACCACAAGTAATGCGGAAATTAATTATACATTTAAAAAAATTATATTTAATTGTAAAATCCGTTTATTTCAAGATTACAATAATGCGTAAAATTTAGGTTATCACTTACTTACACACACACACACACACACACATATATATATATATATATATATATATATATATATATTTGTTGTTGTTGTTGTTGTTTCTTATACCACTTGACCGACTTCAACATCAGATCAAGTCCCGAAAGCTATGGGCGATGAAGATGAGGCTCCGGTTTTGACTTAGCACCACAAGGGTCGGCATCTGACTTGGCTAAATGACCGTTCCCGTAATTTTCAACCGAGTAAGGTGACGAGACCGGAACACTTGACCCCTCACCACCAGAGGTAAATTTGAGAACTTGGAGGACATTGTAGCCACGCGAGATTTGCAGCGACGAGCATATATATATATATATATATATATATATATATATATATATATATATATATATATATATATTGATGACATAATTGTTATTAATAATAGTAATAATAATATAGCTCTAAATTTTTACCCTCCAAATCTAGAACTAGTACAAAGTAGCCAAGAAAAACTTAATGAAAACGGGCTTGTGGCGGCCCAGTGGTACAGCGCGCTGGTTTTCGGTGCTGAGGGTGCTCAGATCGAGTCCCAGCGTTGCGCCACCAAAAATGCCTCCGTTCGTGTCGTCCCTTCATAGGGGGTAATGCTGTCAGCCTATATGGTGCCCCCACAATAAAATGGACAGTAAAACTGCGGAGTAGTAAGGGCCAATGTTTGAATACAAGTGCCTCCGCATTTAAAAAAAAAAAAAAAAAAAAAAAAAAAAATGTAAACTTCTTAGATATAAACATAAAAATAAATCCTCATAGTAAATTTACTTTTGATCCTTATGATAAAAGATCAGAATGTGACTTTAAAATAGTAAAATATCAAAGTTACTTAACTTGCTTACATAAATCTGTATTTAATAATATTATTGTTAATCAGCTAGTAAGAATAAATCGGCTATGTTCTAAGGACAATAGGCATAAACATATAAAAGATTTGTTAGTAGTGCTAAAACGTAATTATTACCCTGATAGTCTTTCCAAGCACATAATTGGTTGTTTTAGATTTAAGGAATAGCATGTTCTGTTGCTTATAATTAGTAAAACAAAAATAAATGATTAAAGTTAGTAAATAACTACTAAAAAGTAAGTAAAAACTTGAGAAATTAAAATAATAAATAACTCTTAGCCATAATAAATGTCTAAGTTAACTTAAGTTATTATGTCCAATAAAACAGTAACATAGTAAGTCTTCTAAAGTGATTCCATTGGCTCCATGGTTGCAATGTTTGTGACGTCAGTCTACATGCGGTCTCCTAAACTTAACTTTCACTTTGTCTGGCGCCGAGTTTGGTGATCTATGATAAAGTCACTGATTATTCCTTCTTCTGTTTCATATGGGTTGTACGGTGTCTGAGTATGTTTATTGCTCAGATTATACTTATTAGATACAGTCCATTAGTTTTTAGACAGTATTGGAACCGCTGAAGACAAGGTACTGTCTAGAAACCTATTTTTCACTTTTCTATTCATATTTTTCACTTATCTTTTCATGTCTTTGGTTCCTGGCTGCAGTGGTTTAGAGTTTATACAGGTTTTTCACTTACAACTTTGTCTAATATATATATATATATATATATATATATATATATAATTTTTACGGTGAATAATATTCCATGAATTTACATGCTTAAGGTACTTACAGCATATATGTATTATCAAGGAAGGAACTAAAAGTTTAATTGTGGTTTGCTAAAAAAAAATAATCTCTTAAAGTGTGAATAGCATACTTTTGTTACTAATCAATCTCTTCTGAAAACCTTCAAATGAAGAAAGTATTAGAAATGCCTACTTTATTCCTTCGTATATATGTATCTCAATGTGTTTAAAATAAACCCTGATTTATAAGTCCTATAATAAGTATAGGGTGACCTGTATCAAAGAACGTGCTAGTAAACATTTAAGAATCTGGGAAATAATGCTAATAACCCATGGCTTTGAGTAAGCGAAAAATAAGCTGAGTCAGACATCTGGTACTTTATTTCTCATCACAACATTCATTAATCACTGTGGCTTTCCGGGTGTACGAGAAATGTATTTTTTTTTATTTACCTCCACTCCTGCTATTAATCTATTTTTGACCCAAGAAATCACATATAACTTTGCAAGCATAAGCAAACGTTAAATGCATTCGAACGACACCGAATTTTGTTTCATGTTACATAATTTAAAATTAAAACATTTTCATTTTTTTAATCTAATATTTAACTTGCGTTGAAACTTGCATTTACAAATATTTAGAGGTAAACTCATGATCCTGTTTAAAGTGAAAAATAATTAATTAAAAAATCATATATATATATATATATATATATATATATATATATATAAAACAGTTCCGTAACTGACTGACAGATAGCGGACAGACCAAACCGCTGGACCTAAAAAGCTAAAATTTTACACGGGGATCCTTCTCATAGTGTAAGGATGTACTAAGGAAGATTTTTGAAACATACTACTTAGATTTTTGAAAATCAAATTTTTAAGCTGTTTTGTAACATTCTTTAAAGTTTGCATTTAAAATAATAATCTGAGGGTTGTAAAATTTATATGAAGATAAAGATCATAAAAATTCCTTTAAAATGAAATCTTTTTTGAATATTTACCTCCTTTTTCTAATTTTTAGTGAATTTTAAAAATTAATTTTTAGAATTTAATTTATTAATTGCTGATCATATGATTTGTTTTCTTTTTGTGATACTTTAAATTAATTTTGCGTCACATGCATAACAACGAAATAAATTGACAAAAAATATTGGAATACGGTAAAAGGTAAAATTTTATCCCTAGACTGATTGAGATGGAAGTATTTTAAGAATTTAATTCATATTACTATGTTATATGGATACTAAACATACAAATTAATTGCATCCATTGACAGTTGTATTTCATTTGAATATTTTCTTCTAAATTATTATGGCTATAAAAATATCCGTTACGATGTTTTTATACTTATTTTTTTTGTTTTTTGGCATTAATTACATAGATTGGCCATTGTATTTGAATGTACTCCACAAGGAAAGCACGGGTATTCAGCTAGTATATATATTAAGAAATCAACTATAAATTTGTCGGCATAGGCAAATATTAAATGATTTCAAATTACACAGAATTTTAATTCATCTTATAGGATTTTAAAAAGAAAGTTATAAAAATTAATATTTAGCAGGTGAAGGAAAAATTCGTTGAACAGTTATTTATAAAGATAAATGCATTTTACTGTTTACAGTTAAAGTGATTGGTTGACCACGGAATGTTGTATTTAGATATCTAAATCACTAAAAGTGCATAATTTATAGAGTTTGTAACCTGTTCAGCACATAGCTGTTTATAAACAGCTAAACGTTTTCTTAGGTTTTCTAAACATAATTGATTATATTTTGCTTGTATTACACAGACCATTAAAATTTCTGTTAATGTACCCGAGTACTGCCATTTGAGAAAATCTGAGGACCACTTTGTAGTGTTTAAACTATGTTAATCAAAGTTTTTATTAATTTAATTGTATTTATTTCCTTAACTACATCAGTTGGGAGTTCGGAATAGAGAATTCTAGTTAAGATATATGAAATCTTAAAGTTTATCTAACAACTACGTTCAGAGTGCTTATGCAATATCATACTACATCAAAAAGAGCTGACTACATGTTACGAACCAGTAAATAGTTTATCATCAGGCCGAGGAGAACTCATGAGAATGCCACAATGATTAATTCACAAATGATTAGTTCGAAACATGTAGCTACCATTTTTTAAAATTTATTGTGATATTGAAGGAGTGCTCTGTACGTAATTATTATTCAAAAGTTTCTGTAAGCCAAAATTTTCTTTAACAAATATCTTTTAACTCTTTTGATGTTAAAGATCTATGTTAAGTTCAAGAGTATTACTACTACTCATTAAAATGTGAGACAACGTGTCTATTATTTATATCTTCTGCTTGTTTCAATTAACAAGCCACGCTAGAAATTATCTTATTATTTTTTTAATATTTTTTTTCCTTTATATTTGAAAAATATATTTATTTCATTTACACAAGAACAATCTTTTTAATATAACCTCAAGAAATCTGCAGCATAAATGACTTTTTTATGATACCAATCTAGAACCATTATACTTTCTAGTCAATTCTATATGAATTTTAAAATAATTCATGTGAAATTCTTATTACCATACCTCTCGTGTAGACGTCACATACAACACTATAAATATATTCTAATTGCGATTTTTTTCCCGGAGATTTTTGAAAAAAAGCCTACGAAAATATAATTGGTCTAAAAGGGAAATAACAATAAATCGCCACTAGTTTTACTCGTTTATTTGCCCTTTAGCAATACTAAGGTATCTTTAAAAAATGTTAGAAAAAATTAATATATATATATATATATATATATATATATATATATATATATATATATATCTGTGTGTGTATGTGTGTAATGTATAATGTGCGTGCAAGTATGTATAAATGAGGTATTTTTACATCAAAATAGAGAATATGGTTCGAAATGAATAATCTGAAAGCTATGCCAATAAAGCAGCATTCATCAATTTCAATATTTTAACTTGATTGATGATCAGTAGGACTACATATTTCATCCATAATTTTTTTTCAAACTTTTTCATTGAAAATTTCTACCTACCTTATTAACCTGTTTGTTTTTAAAGACTAAGAGATAACACGAAAAATGTCTTTATCGATAATTTGCTCATCCCCGAGAAAATATTCATAAAGGCGACACCGAAACTAATGGAATTAAATTCCATTCTAAAATCAATGTTGGAATGAATTAGAAGATGTTCAAATAACATTCCTTACCACAAGAAATGAATAGAATATTTTTATTTAAATCTATCTCATGATGATTCTATGAATCATTGAAAGATAAGATTTACTTAGATTCTAGCATATATATATATATATATATATATATATATGTGTGTGTGTGTGTGTGTGTGTGTGTGTGTGTGTGTGTTAGATCTAGGGTTAAGTCTACAGGTTAATAATATATATATATATATATATATATATATATATATATATATATATATATATATATATATATATATATATATATATATATATATATACAGGTGGTTATCAAAATAATGAAAACACTAAGAAACATCATCGAAACCTTAATTAATACGGCATAGGATAACTTTAGTCATGTAACACCACCTGATTCACATTGGAAGCGGATTATAAAAGTAATGAATAGTGTTTAAGAATATATTATACCATTCTTCAGCGAAAAATCATGAACGTTCCTGTAGAGATGCTGTGGTGGATATCGATACCTGGCTCTATCCGCTTATACAGATCACAGTGGTTGTATGATATGTAGTCAGGGTGATTGTACAGGACAAGATAAGATATTTGACTTCTTTTCCATGCTCTGCAATCCAATACTTGATAGATTTAGCTGTATGTATAGGGGGTTACCATCATCGAGAACGCCATCTCCTGCAAGAAACAATGTTTGCAACACAGGATGGACTAGTGAGATAAAATTTTGACATAGGCCGTCCCATTCAATCTGCCTTTTAGGCTTACAATAGGGCCTGAAGAAAACCATGAGATGGCATCCCAAACCCTGATAGGTCTACTTCCATGATTGAAAGTTGAGATGAGGCTGCCAGAATCTTAAGCTTGTGTAGGTGTTCTTCAGACATACGCATGTCGAGTTGCGAGGAATAAATTTGACAATGATTCGTCAGATGAAATGCCTTTTTCGGCATATTACTCGACCAGGATTTGTGCTCGTTGCACCATTGTAGAAGATATTTTTTATAGGTATCTATTACAAGTGACTTGGGAATAGCTACTCTTTCGTAAATGCTTTGTTTGTGAAGTTCCCTTCTACCTCTAATGGTTGATACCGGAACCTGTAGATGCAGATTGAGCTTTTCGGTCATTTTGGTCACAGTTGTTTTATTTTTTCATGTCACAATCCGCTTCAATACCTCGTCCGTCTATTTCACTCAGCTCTCCCTTTAATCCACTATTCTGTTTGGCAAATGATATTTTCCCGTGCACTCTATATGCTACCATGACTGTCGGCACCATAGCTCAAAAAGCACCCATTAGCCTGATGGTTGCAGTAACAGGTACTTAAATTTAAACGCGCTCAATCAATTTGTCTTTTTCACAAGGTCTGCAAGGTTTGACATTTACGTTTGCCCCCCAAAAGCACGATGCCCTTAGCTTCATTACTGCTACCTGATAGTAGAATAATACATACACTATACTATATAAAAAATACCGGTAGACATACTTATTTTTTTAAGGAATACGAAGCATATTTATAAACACCAAAAATGTTGATAGGTGTTTCCATTATTTTGATAACCACCTGAATATATTAAGAGAAACATAGCGTCCAGTAGGGAGAAGGGAAAATATACTTCAGCAGATCTATCAGCAGGGATTCCACCAAAATTGATAGAGGGTCTATGGGACAGAGTTACCATAAAAGAAAAATAGGTCCAAAAGTCGCCAATCAGGGAAGATATGACACTGTTGTTGTCGGCTCACCCGAGAATTGGCACAAAACTCTAGTAAAACATGAAAATGCAAATTCACGACTACGTAGTCTACAGCAGTGCCAGTATTTCAGGCTATAAAGATAAGAGGTGAATAAAGAAAAAGTTGGAATAAGCAGGGAATTGATTAAGAAAGAAAATTCACTGCAACACCACTTTATGCAGCAAATTCACTTCTCCCACCAAAATATCTATCTTTGATATAATATAACATAAATGATTAGTACTAATAAATAATTATTATAACTATTATATATTACGGTTAAAGTTCTACACTGAATATTTATAGAATAATCTGTTTTAGGGAAAGTATATAAAACAATTTTTGGGTTAAAATCAAATGCAGATTTAATAGTTTGATTAAAAATTTTAATGATATACTAGAAAACTAATCCTTGTCTGGCTTTCATACTGTTTAAAATTTTCAATAGTTTCATTTAAAGAATCAATCTGTCGGATGAGCTATTGTTACCAAAATACTATAACATTTATTATTTTGTGACAGTAGCAAGCATGAATTTCACATTTATCGATTGGGCTTTTAGTTCTGCATAACAAAATTTCTAGGCGCTTGCTTAAGTGTCTTCTACGTATGGAATATTAAACTTCCTAGACACCTTTTTCGGCGAAGGGGATTTTTTTTTAAAGTTTCATATATATTCGGGATGAAAAGGATATACTTTGTTTTGTTAGACTCACACTTTTTGTATTTTCTAAATAGGGAAGACACCCTCATCTGTCATCTTCCACCTACAGATTGTTGATATTATCTTATATATATAGTATGCAAATTGGCATTTTAAATTTTTACCGAACTTTTAGATGGAACACGATACATGTTTTATGACAAATTATATATATATATATATATATATATATATATAACATTAAAAACCCCATACCATTTTAAAATCTAACATTATTCTAAATTCCCTTGGGCTTACGAGCTAATTTTCGTTTTCAAATCTAAGTCCTAAAAGGCCTCTAGTGGAAAATATTAAATGGCTTCCTTTTTCAAATGTGCGTGGCGTCACCCAAGATTTCATATAGGCTCTGCGCAGATTACATAAAACCACATGTGACTTATCGACAACAGCAAATCCCTAATCACTATCATGATCACATGACAAAGTTTATATAAGCCGTCCGAACGACAAACCTGTGCGCTTTACGGATTTTGTAACTGCCTTGGGAAGACGTATTCTCCGACAAAATAAAAGTAATGTAATTTGCTGCGTCGATTATTATTAGAGCCACGACTACACCAGTATGTTACACACATATATATATATATATATATATATATATGTGTGTATATATATATACACATATATATATATATATATATATATACACACACATATATATATATATATATGTGTATATATATATATATATATATGTATATATATATATGTGTGTGTGTGTGTGTGTGTTCGTTCGCTCCAAAAAATATTCCTAATTCCTTAACCTTACTAAAACTCTCTCCCTGATTTAATTTGACCAATTAATTTCTAATTTTACTAAGTCCTGCTAAATTATCACTAATTTTTTTAACTACTCTCAGACACGATCCTAGCTAAACATCTAAACATGGTCCTCAGAAATACCCAGATTGAAATAAAAATTCTTCTAAATTTTTACAATAATGAATCGTGAACTATAAGATTGATGAGTTGGTAAAAATCTTGATTGCAAAGAAGGGCTAATTTTTAGAGCGTCGTATAATTACTTTTCTAAATTTTCACACTCCAGAATAACTGGGGATATAGCTCTGGAAAGAGCTCATATCTCTCTCGCATAATGCCTGATTGCAGAAGATCTTTGGACCAATCGTGGTAGGTCACACTCAAGTCTTTCTTTCATGGAATGGAGTAATAATTATGTTACTTTAACTATACGAATCTTTTGATTCTTATTCGGGTTTGACCACTCGCGCCGCCTATGACAAAAAAAAACCCTAGGGTGTTTCAAGCGATAAATTTTTACACGACAGCCATGGTAGTAGGATCTCCATATGCACCATTTTCAAATATTTACACAAGTGATAACCAAATTAATCCTTAGTATTTAGAACTATGATGATATCTCATTAAATTAATATAACCATTCTTACCATAGTCCTAATCTCTTCCGAAAGTAAACTTTATGGTTCTAGATTGTTACCCTTTAAAAGTTGCGTCAGCTCCAGATTTAGTGGCGGACTTTTAAAATGATTGCTATCCTGGGAATTAAACGTATAGAGTTTTCTTAAATAATTTACGGAAAGTTTAGAAAAAAATTTAATTTATTCTCTACCGTGTCTTATATTGAAATAAGTAGAAGTAAAGTAGACAGTAGCTAAAAAATAAATATGTACGCCCACAATTTTCTGAGAAAAATTGAGTTATATTGTTAAAGATTGTCAATTTAACATTTTAAACAAGCATGGGCGCACACACACACACACATATATATATGGTGCAAGTAATTTTTTTTTAATTTCTCGATGTATTTTCATTCATTGCTGAATTGCATGAATGCATGGATTTTAGAACCTCGACATATTTTGGCAGATTAAAAGAAAATCACACGTGCAAAATTCAGTGATATTTTAAAACCCAACACGAAGGCAAAAAAGTTATCAGCCACTCACATAAAGCATATACATATATGTGCGTATAAAAACTCCTTAAAATATGCAGCAACAACAGAAACTAAGAACTGGATTAAAGTTCTCCTGAAACAGGTCGATAAGACAATTCAAAAGCTTTTTAGTTCGGCGGCCAAAGAACGCCGTTATCTTGTTCTTATGGATTATAACTCTATGCATGACAATGCAGGAAGATAAACATATTTCAGTACAAAATATTGACTTCTGCATTTTTGACTTTCGAAGCATATTAAGAGAAATTTATTCTAAACATGGTCTTCCCATTATTCTTTTGACATGTGATATGCACGTGTGCCTTGACATGTGACATGTGTGGCAGCGATTAAGGACTAAATCTGTTTGTGTTCCGAAAACTTTTATTTTTAAATATGCATCCTTCCTACGAGATATTTATAATTTTTATAAAAGAAGCCGCTCTTTGTCCTCTATTTCGCACAGTGTCTTTTTTCGTTCTTGGGAGAAATTCTGGAAAGGACAACAATCACATTTTTTTTCTATATGTAAATTAGTACTAATAATTCTTTTTTACCTCTGTTGTATTAAAATATATTAACGTAAAACGAAACGAATTTTTTATGGGGATATTAAAACTATAATTGAAATTGCAAAATGAGTCTCAGAAAACTAACATTTCACAACTCTTTTCTTCGTTTAATGTTTTTAACGTCAAATCTTTTCTTTTTAAATTTCTATATGATATACTTTTATAAAATTTCTGAACTCCGAAGATATTTCTGAACTCCGAAATTATATTTTATATATATATATATATATATATATATATATATATATATATGGGCTTGTGGTGGCCCAGTGGAACAGCGCGCTGGTTTTCGGTGCTGAGGGTGCTCGGATCGAATTCGTGTCGTCCCTTCATAAGGGGTAATACTGTCCGCCTCTATGGTGCCCCCACAGTAAGATGGGCAGTAAAATTGCGCAGCAGTATAGGCGAATGTTTGACGACAAGTGCATCCGCATTGGAAAAAATAAATAAATAAAATATATATATATATATATATATATATATATATATATATATATATATATATATATATATATATATATATATACATTTATACTGCTTTTCAATTGTACTTCCCCTCTCCCATCCAAGGCTTTAAAAGACAGATGTTTTTCCTGTAACTATATATGTATTCTCAGCTATACTTCAGATGAAAAACAATTTAAGAAATAAAATTATCTGGTATAGCTCCTTAAATGCTGTCACTTTTCTTTTACGATAACTGAATTCAAGCGAAATTGCAACAAATTCTACACAGATTTCTTAACAAAACTTTCTTTCATCATTTTTAAAGATTTGGTTAGAACTCTATTTTCTTATAGAATTATGATATTTTTTCTCCAAAAATAATACACCTGTAATATATATTATTTACTTAGTAATTACGGCATTGTAAAATTATGACAAGTGGAAATGTGGCGGCCCTATGGTACAACGCGCTCGTTTTCGGTGCTGAGGGTGCTCAAATCGAATCCCGGCGTTGCGCCACGAAAAATGCCTCCGTTCGTGTCGTCCCTTCATAGGGGGTAATGCTGTTCGCCTGTAAGGTGCCCCCATAATAAAATGGGCAGTGAAATTGCGGCGTAGTATAGGCCAATGTTTGATTACAAGTGCCTCTGCATTGGTTAAAAAAATAATAAATAAAAAAAAAACGTTATGACAAGTAAGGCATGGATTTGATTTTTTTCCTTTCAGAGAGATTCAATCGTACAATTTTGCTCAGTCCCATTTAGCATTTATTTTTAAAGAGGAAACTTAAGCAAATTTTATCAGGGATTTCGAATGATTCCTTTATCGTTTTTATCGATGATAATTTTTTATTTAAATATTACACTGCGCAGGGGTATTTTCACGAAATGGCAATATTTTCTTTGGAGGAAATGCTCAATGGAGAGTTTTAGCAATTCCTTCCTTAATTTGAAATGAAAGCTGTTGTGATTTCTCACAATGATTTTTGTACTATAAAACAGCCTAGTATATTATTAAAGATGGACTAAAATGATCAACTTACAATGTCTTGGTAGCACTAAAAAGGCCTAAATTTGTCCATAGCTCTCTAAATCCCGAAAACTGAACAAAGATTTTGATGAACATGTTTCTATAAATTACAGTCATGTATTCCTTATTATTATTTCTGTAAATATTAAGAAACAGGAAATGCCTAGAAAGAAATTTTAAATATTTGATGGAGATTCTTGAATTTAAATCATTTTTAAAAAGGAAAAATTTTGCAAAAATTGCAGAAGAAATCAAATTTTTAACATGTTAAATTGTATACGCAATTAACTTAAAACAACAAAAATGAATATTATTTATTCAATTAAAATGAGTTTTTTTATTAGTTCTTGATTATTTTTATAATAGATTCGCAATTTAATTTTCCCATAAATATTAATAAAGCTAAATAAATATTTTCTTACTTTACTCAGTATCTTAAAGCACTTTTGCATAAAAAGTAATAAGAACGCATTTTATTAAAAGTGTGTTTGACGTGTTAATACAATCATTCAGAGAGACATTTAAATTGAAGATATCAATATACGAGTCAAAAAATGAATACGTTTTAAATATTTTTCTCCAAATTTTCTCTCCTATCTTGCCGGAGGGGAGAATTCTTAAAAATATATTTACCTGTAAACGTCAAATTTCAGAAGGAATTGCAATTTTAAATCTCGTCAGTATATTTCTTTAGATTTAAGGAAACATAAATTTACTGTATTTATAATCATAGCAAAAAATACATCTTATTAGAATTTATATCTTAATATTATAAAAAAAATACTAACTTATGAGCAACGTTTAAATTGTTTTTATTGTTGCAGACAACTATATTTTAAAAAAATTATCTTTTTAAATATTTGCAATTCTTAGAAATAAGTGAGTCATATCGTAAATATTGAACATGGCAGCGCTTCCTAAAATCTGCACGTTTACTGCATAGATATTCTCTTATTAATTACATAAACATTAAGAAGCTTAAGAATATTCTTTGTTATCGGGCAGAAACATATATTGATATTTTAAGGAGCTTACGCTTTTTATTTCTTGAATTTATACTCTACTGGCTCATTAATCAAATTACTGCGAGAATGTAAAGATTATGATAAACGATTCAGTAAGTTTGCCTCGGTGTATTTCTGAAATGTATATTTTAATGAAAGTTTTTTTTTTCTTAACTTTTTCTATCTTAAATGAAAACTTTCTTTATTTTATTACGATGGTGATTTATAAGATTTTCATACTTATAAAATATCCTTTTTTATACTTTTAAGTAACCCCATATTTCCTAAAATGCTTATGATTGAAGTAAGCTAAAAGTTTAATGGATTTTCCATGAAAAAAATTAATACACAAGTTTCAAAATCTTAATGCCACATTGTTAGGAATAATGTGTCATCTAGTGATCTTTAACATCATAATCATGAAAATAATGGAAATTTGTCGTATGGCCAAAGGTATAAAACGCTTACTTTACTTAAAATTTCGCATAAACGGGTTGAAGAAATCTATGGATACTGTTCGATAAAGATAAAGAAAGACAATGTTATTTGCTGGTATTTGTTTTATATGTTTAAGTCTAAGACGTCTTTAGAACTTCCTTAGAAGAGTTATACAGATACATAATTTTATTTGAATTATGCCCATTACAGAAATTAATTATTCAGTGTAAATAGATTTTCTGTATATTAACTTAAGTTTGAAATGAGGCTGATAGATGTATGTATGTATTTCATGACATCCAAATCATCTATAAACCTCTAGCATGGATAAAATTTTATCAGAATTATTATGTGATAGGTATTTTATAAATCGTCCACATACGTACAAAATTTCATGTCAAAATATATTTAATGTCTAATCTTTAAACTAAGCTTTAAAATATACCTGTATACATTCCTTATATTAAGTTTTTAGCATGATTTATTCAAATATCACCAAAATCTCAAAAGTTCCCCTCAAACTAGGAGAAATATTTCTCTTGTTCATTTTAAACATAAAGAAACACATTTTTGACTGATTGTCATACTTATTTCCGTTAGATTTTTTATTTTATATTAGAGATACTCATAAAAAATTATTTATTAACTATTAAGCAGTGAATATAAACTAAAATATTACTCATGTATTTTGGCCTAATCTCTTCTTTTTTCATGGGCATATACGTCTAAAAATATCTTTTAATTATATGTCCAAACGTCCACTGTAACAAGCAACTCTTAAAGTTAAAATATAAATAAATAACAGCACGATAAGGAGTACAGATTATGAAATGTGATTTCATTTTTGTAAAATCACGAAATTAATTATTAGTAAATCAATTCCTTAAAAAATCATGGAATGAATTCCTGAATTATAAAGTCAGGAAATTAATTTCGAATTGAATTTTAGCGTAATAAATTAAGAAAAAATAAAATAAAACTCCTAAATTTAAGAAACTTTCTTTAACTATGTATTTGCATTTCTTTAGGTTAAACTGCTTTTATAAGATCAATAATTAATGAAAACCTTCTAAAAACATGGCATTTATTTATTTTTCTCTTATTGTTTACGAATGATAAATTTTTATTTATTGCCTTATATTCTATCAAATCAAATAAATTTTTAACATACACGTTAGCAAACCAAGTTTATTATTTTTCTATTTACTTCTGAAACGTATGACATTTCAGATCGCTTCTCTGAAACGCTTTCAAATAAATCAGAAAGACAAATATAGCTAATCTTCAGTGAATCTACCCGGAGGGAAAGATATATGTTTATCTTGTTTGCAGTATGATTAATGATATTTCTCAATGATATTCTATCATTTATTTATGGTGTTTCATAATTTTTATTTATCTAAGTATCTGAGCGCAAACACGTGAGCGCTAATGACACGTTGTTATTTTAATTACACATCCTTATAAATATTTTTGAATAATATGTATCACTTCTTGAGAAAGTTTCAAAGTTTCTCAAAAGTAAAAATGTTGCTAATAAGCTAGATTATTAAGTATTAGTTAACTTCTTGTTTGTTCTAGAATGAAATTTTTATCTGATGCCTGGCTTAAGGTAAAAGTGTGTGGAAAGGTAGAACGCGAACAGTCATTAGTTCATCGAAAAAAATATAATATAAATTTGCGAATTCTAACATTTAAAATGTTGTGCATTCATGTACAATTCATTGATTCAATATTAAAGAAATGTTCAAACTGAATTGTGAAAAATACAAATAAATTTCAATATAATTTTTAAATTGTACAACAGATTTTTTAATAACTGATTTTTTTACATCGCCTTTTTTTTGCACAGATAGACTGTATATGGAAACATAGGAAAAAATAATAATTTAATATTTTTATTTTCTAGATTAAATACAGGGCATTTGAAAAGACCTTATATTTAAATATAGAATTTTTTATTAACTTCTGGAGAAAAAATAATATACACCTATAAACTATGTTACTAAAGAGAGCAACATGATATATTATAATTCTTAAATAGCGTAGAAAGCATCCAAACCGTGTTAGTTTAATGTGCTCAAAATATTCCTCAGATATTTTCAAATTTAAAAAATCATAATCTGTACAATAGTGATATGCATTATCTCCAATTTACTCACTGTATAAAAAATGATACACAACTTTTACACATTTACATTAAATATTGGTACATTTTCTAGTTTTACATGGCATCTGCATTTTTACTAGAACTTATTAAAATGGGTTTTCTCTAAAATGTTTCTTTTACGTATATCTTTACTGAGATGTAAATCATTTCTTATATTTTTAGTTTAGTATGAAAAAACATATATAGAACATTTTCTTTTCTACGAGACATTTACATTTATTCTTATCGCACGTTACGTCCAATTAAATTCTATCTTTGTAGAGCTTGACAAATGTTTCCTTTTCGCAAATTTGCTTTACGTATTACGAACGGGAAATGTGCCAAACGTAGTACGCTGATTTATATTCGCCTGACCTCTGGATTTGCGAAATTATCAGCAATTTCTGCTAGATGGCACACGAATATTGAAATAAACAGTGTTTAATTCAAAGCATTTTCAGAAAGTATCAAATCTCAGATGAATTAACTGACGCTGCAATCTTTTGAGAATTATATTATTAAATTCGGATTACTTTTTTTCATAAGTAGAGAAAAGAAGGTAGGTAAGAAGAATAATTTCAATTTTAGTAATCATGTATACAAAAATATATCTACATAATTAAAGGCAAAAATAAAAGACGCTCAGAAGTTCGTATTTTTTTTAATAAAATAAGTTCTATAAAATTTAAGGATAATACTAGCAATTTAATTTTTTGTAATATCTCCTGTAGTTCGGACACTGAAATAAAAATTTGTGAATTGTAAACGTTAAATACATTTTAAAAGATTTCCCTAAAGACCAATTTATGCAAAGATTTTTTTCAGTGCAGCGAGTAAAATCTAACACTGGGGAAATGAAAAAGAGATTATTAACATCGAAATAAATGCCAGAAAAACACGCAAGCATTCATGATCATTTAAAAGGAATTACCACCCAGAAATGAGGTATGTAAGCAAATAACAGAATAAATATAATATCAACAGCAATAATAGTAAAATTAATAATAGCTACAAAAACAAAAATAAGTTTTCATAGCCTACGCATTCTTATTAGAAAAAAAAACAATTGGAATTATAGGATTATCTTAACGTGTCTAATAATGTAACGTATTTGTATTTTCGACGAAAAAAGCATTCTAATTTTATTTTTTATAGTAGTAAAATAGTAACATTTTAACTAATATAAAAAATGTTACGTTTAAACTATATGTAACCAAAAAATAAGAAAGTATTGAATTCATTCAAGTAAGTTAGCTACCCTTTTGAATCAATCAAAAACTAGTCAGTACATAGGGAGATGTATGAATACAAAAAAAATGTAACTATTAATATGGACCATCCATATCTATCTATCTATCTATCTATCTATATATATATATATATATATATATATATATATATATATACACTGAAGTGCCACTGAATTAGAGATAGCAAAGCCTATGCAAATTGTGTATTGCTGCGAATCATGTATGCGCAAGTGAGGGCGCTGTGGTAACTGCATATATAGCGCGTACTGTGGTTGTTCTGAATTAGTTGTTGGAATTGCCAGTATGGGTAAACTGCCTGATTTAGACGCCTTCGATCGCGGACAAATCGTAGGTGCGCGACGCGTGGGCCATTCAATTTCCGAAATCATCAGACAGCTAGGATTTTCAAGGTCGACAGTGTCAAGAGTATACCAAGAATACATGGATGGTGGAAAAAAAACTAGCGATCGGACAAACTGCAAAGGACAATTAGCCTTGACAGTGCGTGGTGAGAGACGGCTCAGGCGTATTGTACGTAGCCAGCGAAGCCAAACATTAGCTCAAATTACCACCCAGTTAAAAGACGGTGCCAGTTGTACAGTCCGTAAACGGACTGTGCAACGCTCGCTTCACCGTATGGGTTTCGGGATCCGTCGACCTACGAGAGTACTATTGCTCTATACTCGCCATCGGGCTGCACGTCTTGCCTGGGCAAGAAAGCACAAAGACTGGAGTGTAGAGGACTGGAAACGAGTAGCATGGAGTGATGAGTCTCGATTCCGATTACTTAACGCCGACGGGAGGCTGAGAATATGGCGTCAGGCTCATGAAGCCATGGATCCTGCATGCCTGGCTGGAACTGTACAAGGGCATGGTGGCTCAATCATGGTCTGGGGTGTTTTTTTGTGGCACAGTTTGGGATCTTTGGTGCGTGTACCAACCTCTCTCAATGCAATTCGGTACGTAGAGTTGCTGGGTGATCACCTCCATCCGTTTATGCTGTTCTGTTATCCGCACGGTAATGGAGTTTTCCAGCAAGGCAACTGTACCTCTCACAAGTCTCGGTTGGCTACTGGCTGGTTGGATGAGCATTCTCCTGACTTCTCTGTCATGAATTGGCCACTTAGAAGCCCAGACTTAAATCCTATTGAGCATCTTTGGGATGTTTGGGAACAAGGAGTGAAAGGCCATCACACAGCACCAAGAAACCTTACTGAATTATGGGCAGCTTTAGCCAATATTTGGCAAGCCATTCCCGTGGAACGTTTCCAGAAACTTGTTGAATCTATGCCTCGTCGTGTGGCAGCCGTTATCAAGGCCAGAGGAGGTCCAACTCGTTACTAGGTAGGTATCCCTAATTCAGTGGCACTTCAGTGTATATATATATATTTATATATATATATATATATATATATATATATATATATATATATATATATATATATATATATATATATATATATATATATATATATATAATTAAGTTTCTATAATAGTTAAAATTAAATATATAAAAAATAAATTTAAAAAAAAACAGCATTATAATTTTTTCATACACAAAAAGTTTCCTCTTAAAACTAGGTAATGACTGGCTGATAATGATGATGTTCAGTTTTAGCTAATTGTCCCGGAATCGTCAAAGAAAAAGTTGGCAACCCTACTCTCAGCGGCATTTTTTAGAAGAATTCTCATCTATGGAAAGTAATTTTTCTTTACAAATTACGAACTGATTACGGGTATAATTCTGCTTGATGGTACCATTTTTACCATGTTTTTATTAACTTGTTTTCTTATTTGTTTGTGTGTTTGTCCCTTACAAATCTTGCAATGCATTTTTAACTAACTTCCCGACTAGCTAGACATTTGAAACTTTTAGAATAGCTCAGAACACGATGATAATGCATTTTTTAAATACTTTTAGCCATCTTTAAGCAGATTTTTACCATGATTTTTATTATTTTCAGTTAATTTTGTTTTGTAGACTGGTGCAGCCCTCTACCGACCGGGACGTGAACGAAAAGTCAAACGCAAGTTAACTTCCAATTAAATTCATTTTCTTTCAAGTTCATGGGATAATTCATCAAAAAAATTTAAAAAGTATTTATTAATACTTAGAATTGTAAGTTTATATGATTTAACAGAAATTTTAAAACATGATATATAAAAAGTTCTTTTTATCTTGCAATTATTGTTTGCTTATTTATAAAAGTCGGAGTATTTTATTCCAACAAAAATCACCAACATATTTTGGGCAATTGTACGACCACCGTTACGAATATAAGACATCAGGGACTTATATTCGTACGGTATCAGAATTTGAGCAGGTGGAAATTTTCTTTTTGAGGTTCGTAACAATTTCGTTGCTTGCAGTAGAAGATTCTCATTCGCGGCCGCACTTTTTATTGAAATAAACTCGGGTTGTTCAATCAGGGCTTGATATGAAAACGTGGTAGGTTTCAGCTCCTCTTTAATATTTTCCTTTGGAATATGATTTTCGGTATGGCCAGTTATCAAATTTTATTCAAATGTATTAACAGTTTCTTCGAGCCGTTCTTCTGTTTCAATATTTGCAATTTGTTTGCCAGGAAAAGATGACGATGCTATGCCTCTTTTTGGTTTAACGCCAAACAGGGCTTCATAAGGACTTTGGCGTATTTCTTCGTAGTATGTACTGTTCTTGGTAAATTGAACAAAGGGCAAACCATCTGACCATTTATTTGTATCATTATCGATCATCCATGCATTTAACATATCCTGTATATCCTAATTGGCCCTTTCAAATGAGACTTGTGTTTGACTATGACGAGACTTTCCAAGAACTATCTTGACATCTTCCCACATAGCGCGTACTTCGGATATGACTTGATAACTGAAATCCCTACCATTCTCTGAATGCAATATAGCTAGGGCACCAAATGTTAAGAATATTTGAAGACGGTGATGCGCTACTTCTTTAGCTGTCCTAGTTTTCAAAGGTCGTAGCTGGACAAACTTCGTTAAATGATCTTGATACACCATTATGATCTTGAACAAAGGGCAAACCATCTGACCATTTATTTGTATCGTTATCGTTCATCCATGCATTTAACATATCCTGAATATCCTAACTGGCCCTTTCAACTGAGCCTTGTGTTTGACTATGACGAGGCTTTCCGAGAACTATCTTAACATCTTCCCAAATAGCGGGTAGTTCGGATATGACTTGATTACTGAATTCCCTACCATTTTCTGAAAGCAATATAGCTAGGGCACCAAATATTAAGAATATTTGAAGACGGTGATTCACTACTTCTTTAGCTGCCTTATTTTTCAAAGGTCGTAGCTGGACAAACTTCGTTAAATAATCTTAATACACCATTATGAACTTATATTCACCATCCCTGTGTGACTGCAGATCTATCAGATCGACTTGACATCTTGAGTTTAACTCCGAACTGATCATTGGTTTCCTAACAATACCCTTTTTTATGTGCACTATGTTTCATTTGACACTGTTTACACAAATTTAAATTCACTGTCTGTCTTCTCGGCTTCTCGTTTCGACCTTCACCAAAGCATATCTGTGATTGTCGACATACACCGGTGATGGTCCGAATGTTTAAGAATATAACCAAATATTCGGTCTTTCACAGTAACATATATATATATATATATATATATATATATATATATATATATATATATATATATATATATATATATATATATATATATATATATATATATATATATATATATATATATATATATATATATATATATATATATATATATATATATATGAGGGTTGTAAATAAAGAAGTGGCAACGAAACCCAGAAAGTCGTAGAACATCGGGCATGTGCAAACAGGATATCGGAGGAGTGAGGTGGAGCTGCCGTCGATGTGTGGAGTACATAAAGCCGTCAATCCAGTAGAAGGGGTAATTGCTGCGTGACGTTGAAGTAGACAGTGTCGTTTCTACCGCTCTACATCATGTTTACAAAAAGAGATCAGCGATCGGGGATTAAAATCGAGGTTGCCCGTGGAGTTGTAGAAACACCCCCGTACTCCTCTGACGCGATCTCTTTCGTACGTTAAAAGAACCCCTTCTGGGCATTCGATGTCCTGACTTGCCGTCTGTGATCCGAGCAGTAGGGCGCTTCGTCGCTAACAACACACAACGCCTTGTCAACGGTACCCTACGGCTTCCTGACATCTGGAAAAATGTACAAGACTTTGCTGCTGATTATATTGAAGGAATGTAATGTAATTTTGCTTGTACGTTCAATAAAAAAAATTTTCTGGGCATGTTGCATTACTTTATTTACAAACCTCGAATATATATATATATATATATATATATATATATATAAAGGATGGTCATAAACAAAACCTTGCCGATATATGGAAACCTAGCGGCTGTTCCGTTCAACAGATCGAGATGAGATTTCAGATAGAGTTATTAAGAGGTATGAGCTCGGTATTCTATGAACGGCAACAAAATGGCGCTCACGGTTACGGTTACAGGTACAGGAACTCGAAATTTTCAAATAGCAACGCCCACTTTTTGCCGTTGCAAAATGCTTAGCGCACGCGAAGACCCTAAAGAGCGTTGGAACGGTACGTGTATCACAAAAAACGGATGCGTTATGCACGCACAAAAAACAGCTCTGCAAATGGCCAACAAAAGCACGATCGGGGTGCACGGTGGAAATTTGCATATGACAGAGGTAAGACACCAATCACTGACGACAACACAGATCGGACAAAAGAAAACTTTTATTTCGATTACACATTTTCCACATGGGTGTCATCACAGGCCGTAAGCAGAGCTGATTTTTGAGAGTGCATAAGGCGTCCGTTTATTATGATACATGTACCGTTCAAAGTCTCTTTAAAGTTTTCGCATGCGCTGAGGATGTTGCAACGGTAAAATGTGGGCGTTGCCATTCGAAAATTTCGAGTTTCTGTACCAATAACCGTAACCGTGAGCGCCCCTTGGTTTTCGTTCGCAGAATCTCGAGCTCATACCTCTGAATAACTATATCTGAAATCTCATCTCTATCGGTTGAACGAAACAGCCGCTAGGGGTCTATATATCGGCAAAGTGGTTTTTATGACCACCCCGTATATATATTTGTGTGTGTTTTACCGTTAAGGTGTGAAATAAGGAATGGTATAGAATGCCTAGGAAATCTATAGAATGACAAAAAACAAAGTATGAAATGCTTAATATTTCACACATTTCCTAAGCATTCTAAAAACTCGAAAAGGTAAACTGGCTAACTATTAAATAAACCCGGCAATGTCGTTTTTATTGTGATGTGGTTTAAGCACGTAACTATTGACACTCGCCTTATCCGGGGAGCATTCAGTACTTGCTGCATTTGCTCTTTGTTCAGCAGTTACATTAGTTTCATTTTACACAGTAAACGCTAGCCCATACAGTGCTGCATGAAACTGAGGGAGCAAAACATCACTTCCGAGCAAGAATCCCCTCATGGTGAATGCATTTCGTCCTACTTTTGAAGAACAGGGCCTATTATTCTCAGATTGAGGGAACATCATACGAATTTCTCTCTGGCTGTAAAGCTAAAGTGTATCTCACAATGTGATGGCTACCAAAGAGGATTTACAAGACATACACACTTAGAAGATATAACTGAAAAAATAATAGTACATCTTTAAAACATACTTCGAGGAGCAAATATCCACTTATTGCAATTGATAGTCAGTCTACTGAACAAAACACGGATGAGATTGTAATCCACGATGGAAGAAACCGAATTGGTTGGGGAAGAAGACATGGTTACCAAAGAGGTTTCCATATCTACCACTTTCTGCGTCTGTTAAAGGAAACCACTGGTGCCCATACATGCAAAACCTATCACCGAAATGCTCATTCCATCTGTGGGCATGACAGTAAATACGATGGTGATCAGAAAATGCAAGGTAATGGGGATATTTTGTGCACTATTTGCTCCGATATTGAGAATACTGTCGAAGGTAAAATTTGATCTAAATTAAATATGGAAATACGGGCCACAAAAAAACCAAAAGGAATCTGACAAAATATTTCTTCTTGCATCTTGGGGGGGGGGAGGGGGGAGAGGAACTGTGCGAATTCCAATTCCGGAGAGTTTGACTCGCGCAATCTGTTTTGTGAAAGAATTTTACAGGCTTGGAACTACTCAAGAAATTTTGAGCCAATTTTATGTCATACAACAGTATAGTCACCATATTTCTAAAGGACTAAATCAGAGTTTAAAACGTTCCTGACCACGAAATACTACTTCGATCAGTTCCTAATGCGCAGCCCACTGGTGGCGCAACCAATGATTCGTGGGGTGTATGCACCAGACCAAGTACTATTATATGAAGGGCTGTTGTGGGAAAAAGACAATCAAGTGTAATTCAAAATGCTATTCTAGCCTTCTGTATCGAAAGAACTTAGTAATACTGGTCCTCTTCTTTTGTTTTTTCTGTAAGAAAATCCTGTACTTTATTTTCAATTTCTTTAATTTTTATATACTTCGTTTTGATAAAGGCATTTTCATGATATCTTTTCATTCATTGCCAAAATAGTACTAACCTTCCTATATAAGGCCTAGGTATTTTATACCGTACCTAGGAAAAGTTTGCAGAATATTAAAATAACACAGAGATTTCATACTTTGTCTAAAAACGTCACGCATTGTTTAAATTACCAAGGTATTCTATACGGAGACTGCATTTCACACATCACATTGCCGGTAATTATATATATATGTGTGGTATAGGGTCGGTATATAGGCCGGAGAATAAAGATATAACAAAAAATGATCGTACAAAAAAAAGTTGAATTATACTATGCCTGATACCAACAATAACCCAAGGCAGATCGTCATCTAGCTAGAAGGAAAAAAAGGCGAGAAAACCCTGGGACTTCATTCCCACAATAAGTGACACTACAAGTGAATGAGATGGTTAAAAAAGGGGAATTTATTATGCATTAGTTAGGGCTATGGAAAGGACACGTGGTCGATTCAAAGAAGTTAAAAAAAGCTAAAGGAACAACGTTAAACATGGGGAATTAAAATAAGAAGTTAAACCAGGATACATATTAATTTAGTTAGAGGAGAGAGAGACGGAATACGAATGGACTAGAAGAAATCTTGTGTCAACTTGCAGCTTGACATGCAGCGCCTAAACCAAGAGCTGACGCCGGTTCACCAACCTACTGGACGTGGCGGGTAGAAGTCCCGTATTTCGCTTCAGAACTCATCATGTCAGGCCCGGCTGCGCAGAGCCTCGTAAAAAGGTTCGCCGCGCAGGATCTTTCATTGACGCTCTCCTTACTCCAGTTACGGTCAGCACGACAACGAAATCATCGCTGTTACTACGCACGTGTGACCAGGGAGCGTTCAGAGTAGAATAAGGTGACTGCTGAAGTTGACTTAGTGCGTTCTTGCAAATCTCACACCGGGTGCGAGCATAATTCGCACATCCCATATCACAATATGTATATATATATATATATATATATATATATACACTAGCGGACCCGACAGACATTGTGCTGTTCAAACGTTGTAAATCCAAAAATCATAAAATTATTCTAATAAACTTCAAATTGTTTGGACCGTTTTGATGAAAAAATATGTAAAAAAAAAGTTATTCTTAAAAAACCTTACACCACCAAGTGTACAGTTATCACAACTCGACCTATCTTAAAATTAGCAAGAATATGGACGAAATTTCATTCATATGGCTATTAGTATGACTAATCAATGAACTGTTCAATACTTCATAAGTAGCTTAGAATCAAATGAGAATTGACAATTTAAATTTATGGGTTAAGTTAATTGTTATTCAATGTACGTGTATACAGCATTAAAAATTATGAAAAAAATAAAATCAAAATTCTGAAGCGCAATTGCAGCGCTGCCTACCGGATCGAATTGTGTACCTAAACTAACCAAAGATCAACAACAACACATAAATAAAAAAATTAATTAAAAAAACATTTTCTATCGGATCAAATTGTGAATCTAAACCATTCTCGTATCAACTTAATCGCACACACAGAATTTCATTAAAATCAGTCCAGCCGTTTAGTAGGTGTTCAGTGATATACACACGGACAGAAGAAATATATATATAAAAATACACACACATATATATATATATATACATATATATGCACATATATATATATATACACTGCTGGCCACCCAAATTGCAACACCAAGAAAGACAAGAGATATCACAACGAAATTTATTTTGTAGATAACATGTTGACCAAGTATCAAATGATTAAATTTATAGACTTCTGTGAAGTGTGGTTCCTGCCAAAATCAGTAGCCAGAGTAGCCGCCATTGTTGGAGATCACCGTTGCCACACGCCTCGGCATTGATTCAAATAGACTTTGGATGATTTCTTGGGGTACAGCAGACCAAGCAGCTTCCACACGTTGCCAAAGTTGATCTGCTGTGGCAGCTGGGGATGGAATCTGGGTCAATCGTAGAGCAACCATGGACGACATGTTTTCTATCGGTTAAAGATCCGGAGAGCGAGGCGGCCAGGGAAGCAATTTAATCTGGCGATTGACGAAGAACCGTTGGACAATGCGTGCCACGTGTGGTCGCGCATTATCCTGTTGAAATATGGCTGTGGGCAAGCCCTGGAGGTAAGGAAGGACAACTCGCTCCAACACCTCGGAGATGTTGCTGGCTGTTTAAAGTACCGAAAATGCGTACTAGAGGTGTGCGAGAGTGATATCCAATACCGCCCCATACCATAATACCCGGTGCAGGACCAGTGTGGCGGTGCATAACGCAGCTGTTCAGCATCCTCTCTTCACGGTGTCTCCAGACTCGAATGCGACCATCGTGGTGTTGCAGACAGAAGCGTGACTCGTCAGTAAAGACAATTTCATTCCATTCTGCCGTCCACATCCTTCTGTCATCGCACCATTGGCGGCGGAGACGTCTGTGGTTCTGCGTCAAGGGTAGACAAATCAATGGACGTCTTGCGGACAGACCACTCTGCTGTAAACGGCGTCAAATGGTACGCGCATACACTGGATGATGCGTTACAGACTGCATGTGCTGTGCTATGGTTCGTGATGTGACTGAGCGATCCGTCACTGCATGCGCACAATTTGCCTGTCATCACGTGAAGTGGTGCGCTGAGGTGGATGGGATGGAACACGCCAGTCCGTCGTACCCTCCTGCATCCAACGATCACATATCCACATTACAGTTGTTTGGTTTCGTCCAACACGACTACCGATTTCCCTGAAACATAATCCACAATCTCGGTAGGCCACTATCCTTCCTCTGTCGAACTCGGATACTTGATCAAAAGATGATCGCTGTTTTCGACGAGGCATAATTGATCGTTTTTTTGAAAAAACCACAAGAATAAAACAATTGCCGAACTTGAAATCGTCGAAATCTCCAAGCCTTAAATAGCGCTTTGAAGTGGCGCCATAGGCGCGCGTGATGTGCGTCTGCGCTGAAATTCTAATCATTTGCATATCTCACCTCTGCTAATGGATGTTGTAAATGTCAAGTTATTTGCATGTTTCCTTCAGGGTGTTGCATTTACAGTGGCCAGCAGTGTATATATATATATATATATATATATATATATATATATATATATATATATATATATATATATATATATATATGTATATATATATATATATGTATATATATATATATATATATATATGTATATATGTATATATATATATATATATATATATATATATATATATATATATATATATATATATATATATATATATATATATATATATATATATATATATATATATATATATACATACATACAAGCCCGCTTAATGGAATAGCCTATTTGCCACGAAAAATTATTCTAATAAGCGGGATATTCCGTTATCCGGGATCACATTGACACGCCCACAATGTTTAAAGTTACAGTTAAACCTAGAAAGCATTAAAAATTACCGAAACCATAGGCATATTTAAACTATTATAATTAACGAACAATTATTAATTAAAAGTAAGAAACAATTTAAACACATTAAAATTTAGAAAATTGATGAAAAATGAGCTAATTTTATTGTAGAATATACAAATTTCCCTTAATTGTTTGGAAATAATTACAATGTTACTGACTTATTTGTTAATAAAGAAGTCGGATATTTTAGACTGTTTACTCTTCTGTGAATGCAGCAAATCTATTATTTGATTTTCTAGTTTATAAAATAAAGGAAAGTCTGCATTTGGCTTCGTTTCCAAGAAACGTCTTATAATATCACAAGCGTTATTAACTTCAACATGTGACGGAAACTTTTTAATGGTACATTCTTCATCAAATTCATCTTCATCGACTTCGCTTTGATCAAATTGAGGGTCTGAAGTTTCACCACATTCTACCAAGTCATTGTCGAAGTTTACAAAATTGGAAAAATTTTCTTCTGTCATTC